>OZ035842.1:3095810-3313310 GCA_964034765.1 Knipowitschia caucasica
AAGGCTAACACGGGGTCTCCCACTCCAGGGGCTCGCCCCCCCCTCCATGAGGCAAGAGCCAGGGGGGGGCACAGCAGCCGAGTCACGTGGGATGAGCAGTCCCGTACTTATGACGTCGGGCCTGCAGGACACGTGACCGCCCCCGGCGCTCACGGTGTGACGCAGGGGGCCCCCCGGCCCTTTCGTCCACCCCCCCTCCCTGCTAGGAACACCAGGAGAGGGCGGGGCCGTGACGTCTCGTGTTCCAGCTCCCGTTCCGCCCCTCACAGACTTCTACAGCATCTGGAGGGAGCAAGATTTGCTGACAGATCTATGGCTGGAGAAAACATTGCGCAGGGGTTACGCACTGCAATTCTCCCGAAAGCCACCACCATTCCGAGGCGTACGGGCAGCACGCTCTCAGGTACGGGGATCATTAGAAGCACTACAAGCGGAGGTCTCCTCCCTGCTGAGTCGAGGCGCAGCAGTGGAGGTAGACCCGCAGGACGCCACCAGGGGGCTGTACTCCCCTTACTTCTTAGTGCCAAAGAAGTCAGGCGGGGTGCGTCCCATTTTGGATCTGCGCGTTTTGAACAAGTGCATTTCCAAACGGCAGTTTCGGATGCTGTCCACAAAGCAGCTCCTCGAGTGTGTCAGGCAGGGAGATTGGATGTCCTCCATAGACCTGACAGACGCTTACTTCCACGTGCCGATAGTGCCGGAACACAGGAGGTTTCTGCGCTTCGCAGTGGGAGAGAGGAATTACGAGTACTGCCGTCTCCCCTTCGGCTACGCACTCGCGCCTCGCACTTTTTCCAAGTGCGTGGAGGCAGCACTGGAGCCGCTCAGACGCGCAGGGGTAAGAATTTTAACCTACATAGACGACTGGTTAATTCTGGGGGCCGACAGGATGTCCAGGGGGGGGCCACTCCAGGACGAGTGGGGCCTGGCCCCACGGGTAGCTGCGGAGATCTGGCAGAGGTTCGGCCGTCCAGTGGTCGACCTTTTCGCCAGTGCAGAAAACGCACAGTGCCCGTCCTGGTTCGCCTTAAGGGCCGCGGACGATCCGCCCTTAGGCATGGACGCTCTGGCTCATTACCCCTGGCCAGAGGGCCTGCAGTACGCTTTCCCACCAGTGCGTCTCCTGCCGGTCCTGCTGCGGAGGATCGAACAGGAGAGGAGGTCGGTGATCCTGGTGGCTCCGGACAGTCCGCATGCCCGGTGGTTCCCCTTCCTGAGGGGCATGGCGGTGATGGAGCCCTGGGCCCTCCCGGACGAGCCGGGGGCTCTAGTCCAGGGGGGGGGAGCCCTGTTTTCACGCCCGATAATCGGCCGCAGGCTCTGGGTTTGGAGGCTGAGAGGCGGAACCTCGTAGATCTGGGTCTTCCCCCTGCGGTGGTGGAGACCATTCAGGGGGCGAGGGCGCCGTCCACTGTGAGGGCCTACGCCACGAGGTGGAGGCTCTTCAGCGACTGGTGCGGTTCCCGTTCCTGGGATCCCAGGCGTTGCCCGCTGGAGGGGGTCCTGGGATTCCTACAGGAGCTTTTTGACAAAGGGAGGGCTGTCGCCACCTTGGCGGTGTTCGCGGCAGCCATTACCTCGGGTCACAATGGATTCGGGGGGTTCACAGCCCGCTCTCATCCGTTGGTTAAACGTTTTCTGCGGGGGGCGCGCAGGAGGAGGCCCCCGCTCCAGAGAACGCCCCCTGTTTGGGACCTCAGGGTGGTCCTTAGGGGGCTGTCGGGTCCGCCTTTTGAACCGGCGGCGGAGACGAGTCCCGAGTGTGTCGCTTTGAGACGGCCCTCTTGCTGGCGTTGGCGTCTGCTAAGAGGGCGGGCGACTTGTGTGAGCTCTCTGTCCATGCGTCTTGCCTGTCCTTTGGAGAAGGCGACGGCATGGTGGAATTGTGGCCCAATCCGGCCTTTCTCCCCAAGGTCATCACGTCGGCCTTAAGTCGAGAGTCATCAGGATTAGGGCTTTCTATCCGCCACCGCATGCCTCCCCCGAGGATGAGTGGCGGCACCTTCTGTGTCCTGTCAGAATGCTGAGGCATTACCTGGCCATGACGTCGTCGTTCAGGTTGGGTGGTCAGCTGTTTGTGTGTCTGGGCCCCAAGAACAGGGGCGCCACGCTTTCGGCTCAGCGGCTGGGGCACTGGGTCGCCACGGCTGTGCGGCGGGCGTATCAGACGCAGGGTCTGGCCCCCCCGGTGGGCTTCAGGTCGCATTCCACGCGTGGGATGGCGGCCTCTACGGCCCTTCTCAGGGGGGCATCGGTCGAGGACGTCTGCCGTGCGGCTTCTTGGGCGTCGTCCTCTTCTTTCGTCCGGTCTTATCTTTTGGATGTGTCGGACCGGTCGGTGGCCCATTCCGTGCTGAGAACAGCGGACTGAGTTAGACCGTTAGGTCCCTCCTCTGAGGGGGCCTTCGGTTGACTTTCCGCCCTGGTTCAGGAGCTCTTGGGAGAGGCATCCTACAGGTGCGGTACTTATATGTGTGTTTTGGTCGGTCAGGTAGTCCACGTCAGGAGCTCTTGGGCCTTTATAGAGGAGGGTGGCTGGTGATTGGAGCAAATTATTTTGATCTCTCTGGCGTGTGACCTGGGGGTCACGAGTGATATCCCACTAGCGAAGTCCTAAGGGACTACGCACCTATTCGTAGAACTTAAGTTTATTAGGTAACTATTAATGCTACATGATACATACAAAGACACAACAATATCTTGAGGAGGCAGTGCTCCGGCTTCCTTTTGTTGCGTCCCTGAACGTAGCGCTGCAGGCAGAGGATTGGCGCGGTGCACCTGATGGAGAAGCTCTGCAAGACCCAGCCCACACGCGCGTGCATACGTGCGCGTTCCAGAGACCCAAGTTTTACACTGTCTTCCCTACCTCTTTTCCCCCCTATTTTATTTTTGTGAAATAATAAATGAACGTAAATGTATTTGTCACAGGTTAAAAGTCTGTTGGGGGGGTGTGATCAATAAAAAGGCAGATGGGGTAAAAAGGGATAAAAATGTAATAAAATATATACAAAAGATCCATTAAAAGACGATAAAAACCCAGAGTCACTCATCCCCGCCGTCCTCGCTGCATGGCCTTCGCTCTTTCCTCTGTCCCGGGACCGGGCCGCAGTCCCACCAGCCACTCGCCGACCACGGGTCGCCACCGGGCACCCGCAGGGGAGAGCGGACACATCCCTGCCGTGATTGGGCCTAGCCCGGCTCGCGCGCCTCTCCGCGCTGTCGATGTGCGACCTTGACCGGTGCCGCTCTCCCCGCTGGCCTCAGTCCCCCGTGGTCTCTGGCTGGCAGTGCTCCCACTTGAACACGGTTGTGTCTTGTGAAAGCTGCTAGCTTAGCGCTGCTACAAGTTACAAATACTGATATACATCTTCTGGCAATCATATGTGGTTGGAGTTGTACAGAGTTCATTAGTAATGGGCGAATATACATTTGAAAATGTAGAATTTGTTAAACTTATGTTAATTGAATTTTGTGTCACTGCAACAAATTCTTTGAGCTATTTTTTTTAGAAACGGCATTATTATTTGTGTTACTTTATACAAATCAATCTGTATACACTGAATACATTTTATTGTGAAACGCCTGTTGTGCTCCAATGACATAGACAGACGACCGCATGCATTACTTTGGTGCTTTAGCATGGTTTCTCATGGGTTAGATTGGGCAAGTATTTGACATGAGCTATGGTGGCGCGTTAGCATTGTTGTTAGCATTGTTACAGACAGCGCAGTTGACTTTGGATGCAGTTTTAGCCATGTTTGCCACACAAACACTATTACTGTTACAACAGTGACCACATGTGTGTACTAAAATTGTTTTATATGTCTCCCTAGATGAATGCTGAAGTGATGTGCAGCGATCCGCAGAAGTACATCTGATATGAAGGGCAGCTTTGTTTTGTGTCATTCCTCAAATGTAGTAAGTAAGAAATATGTAATTATCTTTAGCTTCAGGGGCATTATAAAGTAAATTGCTTTGATAATATTACATTGTACTCCACTCTGAAATGCCTTGATACTTGTAAACAATCTTGTTGTCAGCATAACAAACATACATTTGTTTTAACAGTAGCAAAATAAATGGATATTCCAACTTTCAAAGTCTATGATGAGACGAAGACTGAGGTTGATAAAGTATTTGAATGTCTCCTCAAGAAGGAGCGTTTGGGTGTGCTAGATGTTTGTTCACCAAAGGGTGTGTGTTTTTTAAATGAATTTTAATGCTGCATTTTCATATATTAAGGTTTTTATTTTGACAACTATGACTTTATGTTGCAGATGGGTTGAGCTCCCCAAAGTGGAGAGACTGAGGTTGACTCTGAGGACGCGATCATAGCAGTTTAGTCCTGCTTCAGTCCATAGAACTGAGGAGGTTCGTCTCTCACATGTGAGCTTGATGCTTATATATATATGCACCACACTATGTATCTGATTAAGTTATTTTATCGTACCATTGTAAACACTTTGTTTTATGTTTCCAGATTGAGAGCATCCCAAAGAACAAACCAGGAGGAGATGGAATCTTAAGCGATTATGCTCAAAAGCCTTACAGACAGCAGGAGACGTGATATGGTCAACATTTTGGTTGTGCATATGACAAATGAACATGGTAAAACATTGCTAATTTTAAAAGACGAATATGCCAGAGGAATTGCTTCCTTGTTATCTCTGTTTGGCAGATTAAAAAGAGCAAACTTGGTATGATACTCCTCTTAAGATTTGTATCCGAGTCATTCACAGGGATGTTGTCAAACTATGGTTTTATTTCAGAAGCACTATTACCGTTTTTCTGGCTGTGTCCTATGGTCCCAAAAGGCACCATTACCAAAAGGTTAGTTAAAGTCTGTTGAGTTATTCTGTTGGAAAAGGTCAATTATTTTTATGTGTATTTGTCTATAGGTGGTCCGTACGCTAACTGCACAGTGGCTGAGTGGATAGCACTCTCGCCTCTCAGCAAGAAGGTCCTGGGTTCGAATCCCGGTCGGACCAGGGCCTTTCTGAGTGGAGTTTGCATATTCTCCTGCGTAGGTTTCCTCCGGGTACTCCGGTTTCCCCTACCACTAAAAATATGTACAATAGATCTGGTATGCACCTCCTGTACTGGCGACCCCGCTCCCATCTCTGTGTGGAGTGAGAGGACAAACGGCCAAAAATTAACAATTGTAAACCGCTTTGAGACTCAGATCTGCAGTGAAAAGGCAGTATATAAATAAAGATTACTTACTTACTACTAACTGAGATACCTTCAAGAGCAAGATTGATCTGTGCTGGCAGAAAGTCTATTCTGTGAAGCAATTGTGCTCATGAAGCACACAATGGATGAAGCCATAGTCAAAGAGAAGATGAAGCAGACATGTCACTATCGTCAAAATATGGTCCTGAAAAATCTCTCGGTCTTCACAATGTTTCCCAGATTTCTGGATATATCAGGACTGGTAAGTCACCTTAAATATTGATATTGTTAATTTTTTATCAACATTTTTATATGTTTTTTGTTATAAAACAGATCGAGCAGGACTTCAGACTTACAGTATGCTTGATGATGCTACTGCAACAAAATTAGCCAATTGTCTGCAATCAAGAATTAAAGCTGAGTCCACCTCTAAAGTTGAAGGTGAGTTTTTTTTTATATTACGTTCAGCGGCCACTGGTCCACGTTCTGTAGCTAGCTTAGGTTCTGGATCATTAGCCTGTCCGTCCGGAGGAGCGGATCCCTTTCTCATATGGGTCTCCCTCCCTGTGGGTTTCCCTAGTTCTCCTCCAAGGTTTCTCACTTTTTCCCCACAGGGTTTTTTAAGAGTTGTTCCTTGTCGATGCAGGAGGGTCTTGTTGGACAGTTAGTGTCCAACAGAAAGGATTGGTGATGTTCAGGACACTTTAGCATTCTACAACATGTATGGACATTTTCTTCTGTGTGTGCTTTATATTCTTCATGTGTTTTAACTGTTGATTCTCTGACCTGTGTTGGTGATTTCAATGGTTTTGTTAAGTCCTCTGAGATGACTTCTGTTGTGACCTAGGGCTATACAAGAATAAATTGTATTGTATTGTATTGTGTATATTGGTGAAAATGGATAGTGTCACAAACAAAGTAGATGACTTCCATTTGATCTTTTTCAGGCTGGGGCAATGACATGTCATCTTCTTCTACTTCACCAGACATGTCTGTGACCATCTCACTGTTTCTCAAGGTAAGGTCACCTCGCTTTTTCTAACTTTTTGGAAGGGCTTCATTATTAATGTATGCTTCGTAAGATCATCTGCACGGAATCACAGGAAGGCATGAACCCTAATATTTGGATTTCTGTGTCAACAGTGTGCATGTTCACAAATGGAATGAGAATTTTCTATTGAGCAAGTATTTGGTGCCAAATAAAAGGGTATGTGGAAAAATGTTTGATCTTTTTGTCATATTTCACATTTTTAGGAGCTTAATAATCCATCCATCCATTTTCTTCCCCTTAATCCATTTCTGGGTCGGGGGGGTGGCAGTCAGAGCTGCACCCGGTACACTTAGCACCAGCGAGCTTAATAATTAATTGTGCAATTTCTAAAATGGAAGTAGTATATATCTGTCAGCTGTCAAGAGCAAGTGGTGAAAAGGTGGTACTGCACCCTATTTTCCAAAAGGTGGCACTTTGAATACCTAATGAGTTGTCCTCTGCTTGACCCTGGTGGTGCAGCGTGTGCTAAAACAATGGGTGCTTTTTCACATCTAAGGAGTAGTGTTATCTTAAGATATTTTATTATTGAATAGAGCTCTGTGTAAGATCAGTGCTTGACTGCACAATGTTATTTTTATCACAAGTTTATTTTGAGTTATTCTAAGGTGGTACAAACAGTGTTAGCCAATCCCGGCAATGTTAATGGGAGGGTGTACTAACAGCGAATCAAGGTGAAGGGGTTGGGGAGGATGGACCTACTACGTCCAATCAGGGTGATACATGTAGTACCATGTGGTGAAAAGGTGGTATGGCACCCTATTTTCCATAAGGTGACACTTGAGTGAAGCAGATCCCTTTCTCAAACTATGGTTCTATTTCATCCTTCCTGACCGCCAGAGGCGGTGCTTTAAGCACTGAATGATCATCTTTGAGCATGCGCAGTTCGAGAATTAAATGACAACAAAGTCACTTGTGACCTCCTCGTGACCCCCGTGAGTCTATATAGGTCACGTGACACGAGAGCCCAGCCTCTTTTCTTCTTCAGCGCAGGTTTGAGTTGTGCGTGTGTGTTTGAGTGTTTGAGCTACCTACCACATACGTACTGCTTGCACATCAGCTCCGTGACTCGGGTCGAGGCAGCGGGTGGATCTCGCCCCTCAGGGGCTGTGCAAGCTCCGCCGGCTCACCGGTGAGTTCTGTCCACGTGTGTGCGTGTGATTCTTAGCTTAATCTTTCCGTTTTTGGAGTGAGCTGACGTTTGCTATCCACAGTTATACTGTTAGTTTTCTGTTCGGTTTGTGTTTATGCTCTGTTTGGCCGGTGTTAATTGAGTCGTGTGTGTGGCGTTCCCTGCCCCACGTTGTGTTTGTGTGTACATTTTCGTCTAGTCTCCTGTTTTCAGTGTGTACGAGCGTTTTGTTTCGTCTATCAGCAGTTATACTGTTCGTCCTCTGTTCAGTGTGTTACTTTTGCTCTGTTTGGGGAGCCGTGTGTGGTGTCCTCTGCCACACCTGGCTCTTTACTTGGCCCACGTTGTGTGCGTGTGTGCATTATTCCGTCTAGTCTTCTGTTTTCAGTTTGTACTAGCGTATTTTTATGTCAACAGTTATACTGTTCGATTTCTGTTCAGTTTGTTGATATTGCTCTGGTTGTGGAGGCGGGTGTGGCGTTCTCTGCCCCACCGGACTCTTTCGTTGGCCCACATTGTGTGTTTGTACGCTTTCGTTAGCTCTTCTGTTTTCAGTGCATGCTAACATTTGTTTTTCTTTACCAACAGTTAGACTGTTTGCCCTCTGTTCGGTTGTTTGGTTTTCTCTGTGTGCTTGAGTCGTCTGTGGCGTTTTCAGCTCGACCCGACTCTGCTTACATTGCTCCACCAGTTCAGGCGCTCTCGTTATGTACGAGTCGCTGGGCTGCCGTGGGTGCATGGCACCGATAACCCGCGAGGATGGCCATGACCTCTGCCCTGCGTTCCTGGGTATCGGGCATTTGAGACAGGGCCTGACGGTGGACGCCTGCTCCAATTGTGCCTGGACAGCGAGAAGAGTGGGGCTTCCTCTGCCGTCCGCTCTGCACTCGCCCACTTGGGGCTTGATGTCCCGCAGGGAACTGTGCCGTCTGGTAGCGCCTTCTTTAACCCTCTATGCACATGGGTCATTTTGGGGAACTTTTCTCGCCTGGTTTTCTTTGTGTATAATTGTTCATAAAACAGTCATCTTTTGATGCAGAGTCAAGCAGTATACTTTGTTATTTTCAGTACAACCCGGGGTTTTAGAATATTCATATTGTAAAGCTGTCATATGAATTATATAAAAATTATGCAATCATGAAGACAAAGAAAAAAATCAAACGGAAAATCAATTTAACAAAAATGTATTGAAAAAACACAATGAAATGCTATAAACAACTTTTTACACTGCATAGAAATGTTATTTAGGGACTTGGGGATAATGGGGAAAAAAATTTAATCTCTAATTATTATACTTTTTACATAAATACATACTGAGTGTTTTTTTGTGTGGGTATTCTCGTGGATTTTGGGTTGGAAAATCTTGCTGGGATTTGGCAACCTATGGGAGCCGTGTGCTTCGATGTGAGTGGTTGAAAGCAGACTTCATTCAAGATAACGGACAAGTGGTCTATCCAATCACATACAAGGATTTTTTTTACAAGGCCCTGCCTTCTGAAATCCAACCACTATGGCTCAGTACCAGACTCATGTGTGAAGTGCAGCGAACTACATGGGTCTGGCGAGAGTCAGGCTAACGAACAGCAGGAAGATACCCAGAACCCAGTCGCCGACACAGTAGAGATTCCAGATCCTGGAAATAAAGAGAAAGAACTCAAAACCGACACCCCTGCACCATCTACGACCCCCCCGGAAGTCCGTCTGCTACAACAGAAGACTCTGGGAGCCGAGAAGATCCTCGACGGAATCCTGGCACAACTCCCTGCCCAACCACCTGCCAGGGCCCCGGACGACGGAGCACCAGGCTTGGAGGAGACCAGAGATCAAGTAGGCCAGCATACTTCCTCATGAAACTTAACTTAACAACACGTATGGCTCCCTTGGTAATCTCATCAACTAACACTAGAGGTATTAATGACCCACTAAAATGTAAAGCAGTGCTTGATGGTCTCTACGCATCATCTGGGGACATTTTCTTGCTTCAGGAATGTAACATACCTTACCAACAAAAATACGAAACATACAAAAGTAGATGGAGCTATGGGGAATCAATATGGTCTGGGGACAACAAAAATAGGTCCTCCGGGGTAGCGATCCTCTTACGGGGGAAACATATGGCTATTTCCGTTGATGTATACAGGTGGATGTAATTTCCTGCTTAGCATTGCTGCCTGTCGCACCTCCTCCGGTGCCCATGGGTCAGCTGCAGGGTCAGCTGCAGGGTCATCAGCCAGGAACCACCAATCACCAACGTTTCGCCCCTTTAATCCTGGAACGTCTCATGGTGGCGGAGCAGTGACAAGGACGTCTCCTTGTCACTCCCTGCAGCTGGAGAATGTTATCCCCCGCAGCTGTCATTGAGGTTAGCTATACTTTCCCCAACTCCTATCCTTCCTCCTCAACCAGAGCCAGAAGCTGCCCTTTTCCGCCTCCTCCGAAAGCTCTCTTGTGGCCCTGCGCAGCTTTCCCCCCGTGACTCCTGCATCCCTCAAGAGCCGTATCATTGACAGCCCCACGAAGCCTCGGCAGCCAACTTCAACAGGGTAGATGGCGGCCTTCCATCCAGCCTCCCGGCACTCTGCAGCCAGCTCGGAATACTTGGCCTTCTTGCGCTCGTAGGCAGCCTCGATCTCCCCTTCTGATGGAACTGTGAGTTCAATGAGATGCACCACTTTTGCCTCTGAAGACCAAACCACAATGTCAGGGCGGAGAGATGTGATGGTGATCTCCGTGGGGAATTGGAGCTGTTTGTTAAGGTCAACCCTCATGTCCCACTCCTGGTTGGGGGCAAAGGGCCGCGATGTCTCTTTTGGCCTGGTGTAACTTTGCCCATCCCCTTCCCTGACAAAGTTGGTGTGGCTCTTTGCTGGTGGTAGCTGTTTGTTACCCTGTCTGCACCTTTCCAGGACCTCGGCGAGCTTCCTGAGGACCTGGTCATGGCGCCACCTGTAGCGTCCCTGGGAGAGCGCAATCTTGCAGCCTGACAAGATGTGTTGAAGGCTTGCGTTGGGAGCGTTACAGAGTGAGCAGCATTCCTCATTGCCAAACCATTGGTGCAGGTTACGAGGACAGGGAAGCGTGTCATAGGTTGAACGGATAAGGAAGCTGAGCCTCGCCTGCGGGATCTTCCACAGGTCAGACCAACTGATATTGCGGTCGACAACTCCCTCCCAAGTTGTCCATCTTCCTTGCCGGCCCTGTGAGACGGCCTTGATCTTATAGCGCTCTTCCTCCATCCTTGTCACTTCTGCCACCACCATCTCCTTCTTCTCCTTGCGAGTGGCCTTTGACCAGAACCGTGGTGCCTCTCCCCACCCTAGACCTGCTCTTCCTGCCTGGACTCTGCCCACGATCTCTCGATGCTGCAACCTGCTAACCGCATGGCCCACTTCTGCTTCTGCGTTCCACTTTCGGCCAGTGGGAACCTTGGCTTTTGCATTCCTTACAGACTCGTCGGTGGACTGACTCAGCTCGAGAACCAGCCTGGCCTTCTCTTGCATGTAGCCCACACTTAGGGACTGCAGTGGCAGTTGCAGCGCGTTCCTCCCAAAGAGGCCAGAGTCAGAGAGGCACCGTGGTAGCCCCAACCACTTTCTGATGGAGGCGTTGGCTTTTCCATCCATCTTCCTCACGGTGGATGAGGGGATCTCACTCATCTTCAGGGGCCACATCAGTCTCCTATAGAGTGTGAATTGGTAGCACCAAACCTTGTATTTCCCAGGGAGCTCGCTTTGGTCGATCCTTGCCAGGCCGTCTGAAAGCTGTTTCATGACGGTCCTCCCCATCTGTTTATCAGAGAGCTCTGCAGAATACTCCCTCCCCAAACTTCTGATAGGTTGTTCAGACAGAAGAGGGATTCTCTCTCCCCCGGCGACAAAGGTGGTGCTGTTGTTTATGACTCCCCTTCTGAGTGACAAACTACGGGATTTGGCGGGCTTGACCTTCATCCTGGCCCATGACATCAAACTCGTCAAACCTTTTTAGCAGCCTAGATGTACATGCTGCTGTTTGGAGGAGACTAGTGACATCGTCCATGTAGCTTCTCAGTGGGGGAAGCCTCTGGCCAGATGAAAGTTTGATCCCTCCCACCATCTGCCTTGCCCCTATGAGAATGATCTCAAAGGCTGCGACAAACAGAATTGGTGAAATGGCACATCCCATAGCAATTCCCACCTGCAGTTGTTGCCACCCAGTAGTGAAGTCCTGGAGGGCGAGACACATCTGCAGGTCACTGAAGTACAGTGCTACCAAGTTCCTGATGCAGAGGGGCATATGGAAGAAATCCAGAGCGTAGCTGATCAGCTGATGTGGGACTGATCCATACGCGTTGGCGAGGTCAAGCCAGACGATGTGCAGGTCGGTCTTCTCCCTCTTGGCTCTCTGGATTTGGTTCCAGATCATTGACGAGTGCTCAATGCACCCTGGGAACCCTGGAACTCCTGCTTTCTGACAGTTGGTATCAATATAGCCATTCTTTAGCAGAAATTCGGTCATCCTTCCGGCCAGTACAGAGAAGAAGATTTTCCCTTCAACATTCAGCAGGGCGATGTTTCTGAATTGGCCAATGTCTCTGGAGTTTTCCTCTTTAGGAATGAAGACTGCTACAGCTCTTTGCCACTCTGATGGAATGATTTGCTTTTTCCAAGCTGTTCTCATTAGGTACCACAGTAGCTCTAGTACCTTAGGGCAGTTTTTATAGAGCTTGTAGGGAACTCCATTGGGGCCTGGTGCTGATGATGACCTTGCCTTGCTCACCACTTGCCTGACTTCGCTGAGCTTGGGGGGCATTGTGTTGAACATGACTGTTGGCAGCCCAGGCCGTGGCACATACCCTGGTGTTCCTAGAGGGACGTTTCTCAGCGGGTCACTGTACTGCCTTTTAGCATGCTGTTCTATTTGCTCCCTAGTGGCTTCAAGCTTTCCGGACTTCTTCTCCTCTAGCAGCCGTCTTGCATGCTTGAAGGGATCCTTGAAGAAGCTGGATCGCTCCTTTTGCTTCCGCTTACTGCGCCTGCGGATGCGTTCAGCTCGGCGGAGTCTTGCTAGCCTTTGCCTCACTTCTTCCCAAAGGACTTTCAGGCCTTCTCTCTCTTGATAATCTGCCTTCCTCCAGTTCTTGCGGAGCTGTCGTCGTCTCTGAACAAGCTCTGTGATCTCTTTTTCCCTCCTCCCCTTCACTCTTGGGGCAGACCGTCGTTTGGGGATAATGTCACCAAATCTGTCCTTACAGCTCTGGTATATGGCATCTCCAAACTGATTGAGCTTGACTTCGACGCCTCCACGCAATTTACCCTCTAGGATCTTGATCAGGTCTGCGTCCAGTGTTTGCCATGCCTCTGCTTGGTTAGACTTCGGCCATTTAAGTGTGTTCCTTCTCGCTGGTCCCCTGGTCTCTGCTGGTGGCTCTTTTCCTTGTGGGATGGCTTGAGTGGGGTCTTGGTGTTCGCTAGGGGGCTCCGGGTCCATGGAAGGGACTTCTTTCTCTGTTTCTCCTATGCCTTCAGCTGCATTAGGTCCGTTGGCACTGTGGTTTTCGACCCGGCTCGTGGTCCCTCTTGTCTTACCCGCTGCTGCAGTGCAAGGTTGCTGTTGGCCTCTCCTGCCACACTTCGCCTTTCCCTGATGGATTCGCAACCCCCTGAACGTCGTTACCTTCTCCCATCCACAAGCACACTTTCGGAGGACCTTCTCCTCTCTGTCTGAGTTTCTGGTGCTTTCGTTGTCCTTTTCCATTGCAGTTGTCGTTGCCGTGTGGTCCGTCCTGTTAGGCCCATCTTTCATCCCGCCTCTCGGAGGGCCTGCGGGTTGTTTTCTCTTAAGATTCTTCGTAGTTAGGCATGGGTGTCTCTTTTCCAAGAGACTAGTGGGTTGGGTAACTAGCCGCCCACTCCCAGTGCGGTCTTTCCCTGCTGTCAACCAGACTTTCCTGGCTGTCCTCCAGTCTTCCCTGGACTCCAACTGCCCTGTTCACAGTAGTCACTGGGTTGCCAGATCATCAGTTGATGTATACAGGTGGATGTAATTTCCTGCTTAGCATTGCTGCCTGTCGCACCTCCTCCGGTGCCCATGGGTCAGCTGCAGGGTCAGCTGCAGGGTCATCAGCCAGGAACCACCAATCACCAACGTTTCGCCCCTTTAATCCTGGAACGTCTCATGGTGGCGGAGCAGTGACAAGGACATCTCCTTGTCACTCCCTGCAGCTGGAGAATGTTATCCCCCGCAGCTGTCATTGAGGTTAGCTATACTTTCCCCAACTCCTATCCTTCCTCCTCAACCAGAGCCAGAAGCTGCCCTTTTCCGCCTCCTCCAAAAGCTCTCTT
The DNA here is from genome assembly GCA_964034765.1 of Knipowitschia caucasica. Lineage (NCBI taxonomy): Eukaryota > Metazoa > Chordata > Actinopteri > Gobiiformes > Gobiidae > Knipowitschia > Knipowitschia caucasica. The sequence continues at coordinate 3,109,483 of OZ035842.1, forward strand.
GTGGCCCTGCGCAGCTTTCCCCCCGTGACTCCTGCATCCCTCAAGAGCCGTATCATTGACAGCCCCACGAAGCCTCGGCAGCCAACTTCAACAGGGTAGATGGCGGCCTTCCATCCAGCCTCCCGGCACTCTGCAGCCAGCTCGGAATACTTGGCCTTCTTGCGCTCGTAGGCAGCCTCGATCTCCCCTTCTGATGGAACTGTGAGTTCAATGAGATGCACCACTTTTGCCTCTGAAGACCAAACCACAATGTCAGGGCGGAGAGATGTGATGGTGATCTCCATGGGGAATTGGAGCTGTTTGTTAAGGTCAACCCTCATGTCCCACTCCTGGTTGGGGGCAAAGGGCCGCGATGTCTCTTTTGGCCTGGTGTAACTTTGCCCATCCCCTTCCCTGACAAAGTTGGTGTGGCTCTTTGCTGGTGGTAGCTGTTTGTTACCCTGTCTGCACCTTTCCAGGACCTCGGCGAGCGTCCTGAGGACCTGGTCATGGCGCCACCTGTAGCGTCCCTGGGAGAGCGCAATCTTGCAGCCTGACAAGATGTGTTGAAGGCTTGCGTTGGGAGCGTTACAGAGTGAGCAGCATTCCTCATTGCCAAACCATTGGTGCAGGTTACGAGGACAGGGAAGCGTGTCATAGGTTGAACGGATAAGGAAGCTGAGCCTCGCCTGCGGGATCTTCCACAGGTCAGACCAACTGATATTGCGGTCGACAACTCCCTCCCAAGTTGTCCATCTTCCTTGCCGGCCCTGTGAGACGGCCTTGATCTTATAGCGCTCTTCCTCCATCCTCGTCACTTCTGCCACCACCATCTCCTTCTTCTCCTTGCGAGTGGCCTTTGACCAGAACCGTGGTGCCTCTCCCCACCCTAGACCTGCTCTTCCTGCCTGGACTCTGCCCACGATCTCTCGATGCTGCAACCTGCTAACCGCATGGCCCACTTCTGCTTCTGCGTTCCACTTTCGGCCAGTGGGAACCTTGGCTTTTGCATTCCTTACAGACTCGTCGGTGGACTGACTCAGCTCGAGAACCAGCCTGGCCTTCTCTTGCATGTAGCCCACACTTAGGGACTGCAGTGGCAGTTGCAGCGCGTTCCTCCCAAAGAGGCCAGAGTCAGAGAGGCACCGTGGTAGCCCCAACCACTTTCTGATGGAGGCGTTGGCTTTTCCATCCATCTTCCTCACGGTGGATGAGGGGATCTCACTCATCTTCAGGGGCCACATCAGTCTCCTATAGAGTGTGAATTGGTAGCACCAAACCTTGTATTTCCCAGGGAGCTCGCTTTGGTCGATCCTTGCCAGGCCGTCTGAAAGCTGTTTCATGACGGTCCTCCCCATCTGTTTATCAGAGAGCTCTGCAGAATACTCCCTCCCCAAACTTCTGATAGGTTGTTCAGACAGAAGAGGGATTCTCTCTCCCCCGGCGACAAAGGTGGTGCTGTTGTTTATGACTCCCCTTCTGAGTGACAAACTACGGGATTTGGCGGGCTTGACCTTCATCCTGGCCCATGACATCAACTCGTCAAACCTTTTTAGCAGCCTAGATGTACATGCTGCTGTTTGGAGGAGACTAGTGACATCGTCCATGTAGCTTCTCAGTGGGGGAAGCCTCTGGCCAGATGAAAGTTTGATCCCTCCCACCATCTGCCAGTCTTCCAGTGTTCAAAGAGTTATTGATGGCAGATTTCTCTGCGTGGACTTGGACGTAGGGAAAAAAAAGGTCAGAATAATTAATGTTTATTTCCCAACAAACCTTCAAGAGCGGATAGAATTACTCCACATCTTGCAAGGATTGATTTTTAGCAATAAAGAGGTAATTGTGGGAGGTGATTTTAATTGTATACTAGAGCAGTGCGACTGATCATCAAATGGGAACTTGGACAGCAGCTCAAAAGTGCTTGCCAAAATTTTAAACACTAGCAAACTGAAAGACCCCTTTAAGACAAAAAATGGAGACCAACCTAAATATACATGGACTAACGGGAAAACTTTCTCCCGCATTGATTTTATATTCACCCCCACAAAGCATAAGATTATAGACACCTCAATAGTACCAAACCCCTTTTCAGACCATTCTACCATCACAGTTAGCGTCAATATTCAAAGCAACAACAGAATAAACAAAGGACAGTGTAAACTAAACACCAGCCTTTTAGAGAACCCAAAGATCAAAATAAAATACAGATCAAAACTGGAACAATGGAAGACCCTACAAGATTCTTTTAACACTATTGGAGAGTGGTGGGAGGACATTAAGATCAGGACAAAGACCTTTTTTAAAGAAGAAGGAAAAAGGGTAGCATCCAAAGTAAGGGCAGAAATGAAGTGCACCCAAAAGAAGTTACAGAACTTGTACGCCCTGGCCTTGCTGGGCCTGGATATGCAAGATGAAATTGGACAAACAAAAGAAAAATATATGAAGCTTTTAATAGACAGAAAAAAGGATTTTTTTTAATTAGAAGTAGGGTTCAAAAGTTAGAGGAAGACGAGAAGTGCACAACATACTTTTTTGGGAAGTCAGCAAGAACAAGAAACCAAATTTCATCAGTAGTTGACAGGACGGGTAAAGAACAAAAAGAAGTGAAGCAAATATACCAATCAATTGAAGACTTTTTCAGCAACATGTACAACCAAAAGACTGTGTCAGACGAGACAATCTCCACCTTCGTCAAAGACGCTACACACAAGCTAAAGGAAGGAAGCGAAGAACTCTTAGAAAAGGATCTTACAATCCAAGAATTGACAAAAGCCTTAACCGGAATGAAAGACAATAAGACTCCCGGGGATGACGGTCTCCCAAAAGAGTTTTACGCCGCCTTTTGGGACCAACTAAAACAACCGTTGTTAGAGGTCTTTGATGAAAGTCTAAGAAACAGTGCTCTTCCCCCATCCCTCCAAAGAGGCACAATAACACTCTTACATAAGAAAGGTCCCAAGAATAATTTAAAGAACTGGAGACCTGTCACACTCCTAGGAGTAGACGTCAAAATCCTGTCAAAAGCTCTGTATCTAAGAGCACAGAAGGTAATTGGAGAGGTGATCGAGGGGGAACAGACATGTGGAGTCCCGGAACGTTCCATTCTTGACAACCTGGCTCTCATAAGAGATACATACCTTTTTAGCGAAGAAAGAGGCACTCCATTTTGCATTCTGGGTTTGGATCTAGAAAAAGCCTTTGATAGTGTCAGTCATTACTACATCCAATCTGTACTGAAACGTTTTAATTTTGGGCCAAACTTTTGCCAATGGGTAAAACTGCTTTACACTGATTGTAACAGTATTGTAAATGTAAACGGGTCCCCCACAAACCCAGTTCAGATTAAGTCAGACGTAAGACAAGGGTGCCCCCTGTCACCCACACTCTTTATCCTGGCCATGGAGCCATTAGCATGCGCCCTCAGGAAAAACAAGAACATCAAGGGAATAAAGGTCCCCCGGAAGTAACAACAGGCAAGCAAAAATATCGATATATATGGATGATCTTACAATACTATTGAGAGACATCAGGTCAATTAGAGAATCCATCCAAACATGCAATCTTTTCACCCTTGCCTCGGGGACCAAAATCAATCATTCCAAGAGTGAAGCTCTGTTCCTTAATTGGAAAGAGGAGAAAGATAGCACAGTGACAGAGAAGAACCCAATCAAAGTTCTCGGGCTTCTTGTAGGCACTAATATGCAAAAGTGTAACTGGGAGAAAACACTGCCCAAAATAACAGGAAAACTAATAAGGTGGCAGGATAGAGAACTTTGATTTGTGGGGAAAACATTAGTAATTAATGCAGAAATCCTCTCTGCTGTTTCGCACCTAGCAGCCACAATACCCGCGCCACACCACATGGCCGCGAGCAACAGAAGGATAGTGTTCCAATTCCTTTGGGGGGGGGGGAACAAGAAAGGCTCAAATGGGAGATCCTGTACAAACCTGTTCAGGAAGGAGGCAGAAACACCCCAGACCTAGAAGTGAAATTTAAAGCAATGTTTCTCACACCAATCCTCAAAGCAGTTTTAAACTCCGGGGAAGACAAATTATGGCACTTTTTTTCAAAATTCTGGGTGGGCAGAAAAGTACTAGCCACCTGGGGAGAACGGCCCTCTCTCACAGTACCTCACCCAGAAGGATGCCCAAACATCTACAAGGTGGTATTGAAAAGTCTCTCCAAGGACTTTCAAAAGGTCAAACTCACAAAAATCAAAAGACAAGACATTGAAGGATTACTTGCCCCAGAACGGAGGAAGCTTACTCCAGCCGGAAAGCTTTCCGAAGAGCTGAGCAGGCAGGCTTGGAAGAACACCAACGCCACCCACTTGAAAAACAGAGACAGAGACTTGGCTTGGCAAATCCTGCACCAATGTCTTCCCACTAGAGCATTCCTGCACAGACGACAAATCACACCCAGCCCAAAATGCCCAAGGACGACATGTGGCGGGGATGAGACCACACTCCACCTTTTTTGGTCCTGCCCCTTTGCCCAATCCGTCTGGGCGGGGGTCGCACCCTGGCTGACAAGCCTCCACAAAGCTCCGACAGACTTTATGGAGGTGCAATGCGGGGAACTGGGGAAACAAAGAAACAAAGACATACAAAAATGGTGGTGTGTGATGAACTGTGTTAAATATGGACTATGGAAAGAAAGAAATATACAGAATGTCCAAAAGATCACAATGCCACAAATATAAGTTTTTAAATGTATTTTGTACCGTTTTAAGGACTATGTATTAAATGAAATGCAGGATTGTGGGAAAGAGCAGGCTCTAAAGAGCTAGAAGGTGCCAGCATTCTTAACGGACTTGATTCTCTGGCCCCCCCCCAAAAGCAGTCACTGTCCATTATGTTGATGAAATGTCTATTATGTTGATTTTGTAACATTGTAAGTATAGATTGTTCATGAATGTTTCTACCTTGTTAAAAGAAAATAAAATGCGTCTAAAAAGTAAAAAGTGGTTCACCCAAGGCGAGGCTCATCCATTGCACTGACCGGGTGTGCTGACCTTTGTGAATTCCCCAAATGTGGGAATCTCAACTGCATAATTTCTGATAGTGGGGGACTGCGTACGCGCTCTCCCCTGATCTCACGTACAAGGAAAGGTAAGTTTTCTTTTCTTTTCTTTTGTTTGTACACGTGAGTGCATTTTCTGTACTATTTTTTTGGCCTTTTATGTGAAGAATAAAGTGAGCAAAATTTGATTTGGGGTGCTTTATATATTTTTATTCAAGATAAATAAGTATGTAACAAGTTTTTCCATTCAGTCTATTGCGTTCTATGGCATGAAAACGGTTGCTATGGAAATCAGAGATGATTGCATAGCTGTGGTTTCCATAGTGACCAGTGCTATAGTGATGGATATCACGGTTTCCAAGGTGACCATTGACATAACAATTCCATTAGTGATGGTCGCCATAGTGACTATCGCATAACTATGGATGCCATGGGGAATTATGGCACAGTTTCCAAGGTGACCATTGACATAACAATTCCAATAGTGATGGTCGCCATATTGACTATTGCATAACTATTGTTGCCAAGGTGACCATTGACATAAAAATTCCCATAGTGATTGTTGTCATAGTGACTATTACATATCAATGGTTGCCTTATCAACCTTTGCTACCGTTACCATTGCATCCGTTGCTATTGAAATCACTATTGGAACTATCCTGGAAACCCGTGGCCCGTCATTCAGGCACTCTTGTTTCTCTTCAGCATAAAGTGGAACAAAAAGATGATGCTCCTGAACTGTCTGAAAAGCCCGCTAGAGTAAAAAAAGTTGATGTTTCACCAAAGACAAGCACTCCCAACAGAAACCGACAGCCACTCGACGAACAGTTCTTCTATCGTTGTGGTGAACAAGGACATTATGCGGCTAAGTGTCACAATCCGGAAAACCAGGGCAAGGTTATAAGGAAGCTCATTCAAGCTGTCAAGACAATGAAAGAAAGTACTACGACAAGTAATCCCCCTGACACTAACTGCCATGTCAAACAAGGTTTGCTCACAACAGTCACCCCCGTTGGCATTCCAGAAGGACTAATTGGGCCACCAAGTGTTGTACCCCTCAAAGTCAATGGAACACCCTGTGACGCCCTATTCGACAGTGGATCGCAGGTCACCATAATATTTGAGTCCTGGTATAAAGCCCATTTGTCTTCTGTCCCAGTGCAACCAGTGACTGGTCTCGACCTTTGGGGTTTAAGTGAGTCTAACGTAAGCTACCCATATCGTGGTTATGTTGTGGTCGATTTTGAGTACCCAGCCGAAGTAACAGGCAGCAACCACATTGTGACAGTTCTGGCCCTGATCTGCCCAAGCCCAAAAGAAGAACATGTTCCTGTCATTGTTGGAACTAACACAAGTCATGTCCGCAGTTTGGTGCAGCAATGCAAGAAAAATGGTGTTGACATAACCAAAACGTTGGGGATCAAGGCCAAAGGTCAATGGAGAAATGTGGTAACTGAAACCATGACCTCCAGTGAAGATGAAGTAGGCTGTGTGATATGGCAAGGCCCCAACCCCTTATCCCTACCTCCGGGAGAAGATATGCAAATAAACTGTAAAGTCAACTTCAAACAGACAGTTGGTCAAGAGATCTTAATGGTTGACTCATCCCCTTTATCTCCACTGCCGGGTGATGTACTGCTGCAGCCCATGGTTGTGCCTGCCAATGCTGTTCAGACCAACAGTTTCCGAATCCTAGTGCAAAATCAATCTGGCTGAGAAACCAAAATACCAGTTGGCACAGTCATAGGACACATGTATCGCACTGAAAGTGTCATCTCTATGCCACCCCAACAGGCAAAAATGAGGCCAGTTGAGCAGCAATCAGATTGACTTTTGTGACTCACCCGTGCCTCAAGAGTGGAAAGACCGGCTTAGAAAGAAACTGGTTGAACGCTCTCAAGTCTTCTCGGTCGATGAGTGGGATGTTGGTCTTGCCAAAGATGTGGAACACACCATCCGTCTATCTGACTCAAGACCTTTTCGTCAAAGATCACGCCGCTTGGCTCCAGCAGACATAGAGGATGTCAGAAAACATCTGCAAGAGTTGCTGTGTGCTGGTATCATCAAAGAGTCCCGTAGCCCTTATGCCTCACCGATTGTAATAGTTCGGAAGAAGAACGGAACAATCCGGATGTGCATAGACTACAGGCTTCTCAACAGCAGAACAGTGCCAGACCAATACACTACTCCCTGCATTGATGAAGCCCTCAATTCACTGTCGGGAAGCAAATGGTTTACTGTGCTCGATCTGCGCAGTGGGTACTATCAGATTCCCATGGCAGAGGAAGATAAAGAGAAGACAGCATTCATCTGCCCGCTCGGCTTCTTCCAATTCGAAAGAATGCCACAGGGAATAACTGGTGCCCCTGCAACTTTTCAAAGATTAATGGAGAGGACAGTCGGTGATATGAATCTCCTTCAGGTCTTGGTCTACTTAGACGACCTCATAGTCTTTGGAAAATCTTTGGAGGAACATGAAGAGCGACTGCTCAAAGTTTTGGATCGTCTCGCAGAAGTGGGGCTGAAGATCTCCTTGGATAAATGCCAGTTCTGCCAGCCAGAAGTGAAATACTTGGGGCATATCGTGTCTGCTCAAGGTGTCTCCCCTGATCCCCAGAAGATTGAGGCTGTCACTTCCTGGCCTCAACCAAAAGATCTTAAGTCTCTTTGTTCGTTCTTGGGCTTTTGTGGATACTACCGAAGATTTATTGCAAACTATGCTGCTATTGTAAGACCCTTGACGGAACTAACCAAAGGTTATGCCCCAACGCAAAAGAACCGAAAGAAGAGTGCTGAACAAAACAAGTCCTACCTGAAAGAGTCTGAACCCTTTGGAGAGCGGTGGGATGATTCCTTCACCCAAGCCTTTCACCAGATCATCTACTGCCTTACGAATGCACCTGTTCTGATTTTTGCAGATCCAACCAAGCCCTATGAACTTCATGTGGATGCAAGCTTCAAAGGACTGGGAGCTGTCCTGTACCAGCCACAAGAGGACAATGAGTTAAGGCCAGTTGCATTTGCTAGCAGGAAGCTAAGCCAGGCTGAGAAGAGATACCCAGTACATCAACTGGAGTTTCTGTCGTTAAAGTGGGCAGTGGTGGATCGCTTTCATGACTACTTATACGGTGCTCGATTTACAGTGCGTACAGATAACAATCCGTTGACGTACGTGCTGTCTACTGCCAAGCTCAATGCAGTAGGACACCGGTGGCTTGCAGCGCTTTCCACATATGACTTCGATGTTCACTATCGTCCCGGCAAGCACAATATCGACGCAGACATCCTGTCCAGAAACTTTGAGAGTACAGAATGGGAGACAATTCCCGAGGCTGCTGTCAAGTCCATCTGCAAAAAAGTCCATGTGTCAGAAACTCCAAACCACCCTGCAAGATGCATTGATCAAACTGGTGCTTCCCCAGAATGCATACCAGACATCTATGCATTTCCACTGAAAATGGAATTGCAGTCCCTTGAACACGTTTCTAACACTGATCTAGCGAAAGCTCAGAAAGAAGATCCAATAATTGGTCCAGCCGTAAAAGCTGTCCAGCAGCACCAATGGACAGATACTGGTCCCGAATTGTCTCACCTAAAACGTGAGAAGGACAAGTAAACCATACAAGATGGCCTGCTCTATCGCATCACCAAACAGCAATCCGGTGATGACATTGCTCAACTAGTCCTGCCAAAGCAATATCATGGAGTTGTGTTGCAGTCAGTGCACAACGAGTCAGGACATCTTGGTACAGAGAGAACCCTGGATTTGCTTCGTAGGAGGTTCTACTGGCCTAAAATGTCACGTGATGCTGAGCAACACATTAAAAGTTGTGGTGAATGCATAACGCGAAAGACTCCTGTCCAAAGAGCTGCTACGCTGCACCAGATTTCGAGCAGTGGCCCTATGGATCTTGTATGTATTGATTTTTTATCTATGGAGTCTGATTCCAAAGGCTTAAGCAATGTTTTGGTGGTTACAGATCATTTTTCTCGCTATGCACAAGCGTATCCGACCAAGAACCAAACTTCTCAAACCGTGGCCAAGATTTTAGTTGAAAATGAAAGATGAAAGATGAAGTGAGCAATATTTAATTTGGGGTGCTTTATATATTTTTATTCAAGATAAATAAGTATGTAACAAGTTTTTCCATTCAGTCTATTGCGTTCTATGGCATGAAAACGGTTGCTATGGAAATCAGAGATGATTGCATAGCTGTGGTTTCCATAGTGACCAGTGCTATAGTGATGGATATCACGGTTTCCAAGGTGACAATTGACATAACAATTCCATTAGTGATGGTCGCCATAGTGACTATCGCATAACTATGGATGCCATGGGGAATTATGGCACGGTTTCCAAGGTGACCATTGACATAACAATTCCAATAGTGATGGTCGCCATATTGACTATTGCAGCCATTCCCAAACTCAGTAACACCGAGGCCCCCTTAAAAATCTGACGGGTCTGCGTGGCCCCCCAAAATAATAACCAAGAAGACAACATTAAGAATAGGCTCTTCTGGTTATTTTATTTTGGGGAAATAGCCTCTGCTACAAACATTGTAATACAAAAATGATTACAGTGGATTATTCAAGTCAAATAATGAACACAAATATTTTAATATTACAAACAAAACATTATAAATTTAACATTAAATAATTTTTTTTTTTTTTTATGACCTCCCGCGGCCCCCCTGCAGTACCCTTGCGGCCCACCAGGGGGCCGCGGACCCCACTTTGGGAGACACTGGACTATTGCATAACTATTGTTGCCAAGGTGACCATTGACATAAAAATTCCCATAGTGATTGTTGTCATAGTGACTATTACATATCAATGGTTGCCTTATCGACCTTTGCTACCGTTACCGTTGCTATTGAAATCACTATTGGAACTATCCTGGAAACCCGTGGCCCATCATTCAGGCACTCTTGTTTCTCTTCAGTGCGTTGTTGTTGTCAAAGGTGGGACCAATGAGGTCTTTTGCTTTGAACCATGCTGGCCAGCTCACCGTCCCAGGAGCAGGGGCTTGGCTCTGATCCAAGCAATTCATACTTACCTGGCAGGGGTGAGACCATGATCATGAAGGTGGTTCACCCAAGGCGAGGCTCATCCATTGCACTGACCGGGTGTGCTGACCTTTGTGAATTCCCCAAATGTGGGAATCTCAACTGCATAATTTCTGATAGTGGGGGACTGCCTACGCGCTCTCCCCTGATCTCACGTACAAGGAAAGCTTTTCTTTCCTTTTCTTTTCGCTGACGACAGGATGCTGTCAACCATGTGGCAAAGGTTTGTCAGCAGAAATCCACAGAATTACTGCCACATTTGTCTGGCATCGCTTCTCGGCCTTTTGGCCAAGATCAAGTGTAGTATCTGTTCTTATCAGTTTAATATCTGATGCGTCCCCTACATGGGGGACCATATATTAAATTGATTTTTGGAACTGGGAGATGGAATTAGGAGCTTGCTCTGTCCTCTCCATGCATTGACCTGGTATTGCAGTACCTCCAGGAACGGTGCACCTCCTCTTTATTGTAAAAGTCATTGTGGCAGATTTCTTAGTGCTTTGCTGTTAATTTCCTTTTTCTTTCTTCTCTTTTTAATGCCTTATATACATGTGGAATGTGTTGGTTGTGTTTTAAATCAACCAATGCAGTCAATCAGACAGAGCATTTGCACGTGTAAACTGGTCAAATTAGGTGGACTTTAGCAGCTGATCAACCACGATAGAACAGCCAGGCCTAAGGTTTTTGTTCTCCCGGGGCCCGACATTTGGGCACTCTTGTTTCTCTTCAGAGCGTATAAATCCTTCGCCTTTTACTAAAGATTTCCGTGGTGAGGAACAATAAGAGAATATTGCAAATTTTTTGATGCCCTACTTCACTGCGGGGCTTCCTTCATGATGTTCAAAGAAATATGTATTCAGTAGTGGTGGGTCATGAAAACCTCACGTACCATTTCGGCACATCCAACAAACTCTACTGATACTGTGCTGCAACAGTGTCGCTTTTGCTGCTCTAAACCCGCGCTTGGTGGATCTTATAAATCCAACTCAATATGTCTATGACCTTTACATTAGTGATGTGCTGAGCGGACCGAGTCTTCGAAGCGTGGACCGAGTAATCTGGGGGCGTTTCTTGTGAAGTGTGGGTCGAGGCGTGTATTGGTCACGTGTGTGGTGACGTTCGAAGCCTCGCGTAGCGGCCGCACCACGTGACGGTTCATATAGTGCTTCATATAGTTCGGAGAGTGCATTGCTTTGACAGGTGCTTTGTGATCCGCGGCTGTACCATAGACTGTATTGGCTGTCCCAGTCTGCCTCTGTGTGCGTACGTGTGTGTGCGTACGTGTGTGTGCGTACGTGTGTGTGCGTGATGTGGAGCAGTCCTGTACTAAGTCTAGAGAAACTACTTCATATGAAATACAATTAAAAACTTTTCACTTTAGTAAAACCTCATATATCAAGGCTTCAAGTTATCAGTAATAATACGCTGGATAATACATTTCACAACAGCTGTGTGGCGCAGTCGGTCTATGACGGACTCCGAAGCAGAAGATATAGCGTTCGAATCCTGGTCTACCCATAATAAATTTTGTGTTGCAAAGTAAATTTATTTATTTATTGGGAATAAATGGTTTGTTGTGTTTAATTAATCCACCTCTTGGTAGTTTTTCCTCCATTAATCACTTTCTGTAGAACTGTATTACTTTGGATGTGTTTGTTGTATCAACACAATTGACTGAAAGACTCAAATAGTTCATAGTTCATGAAGCATCATTTCAAACACAACACGTTAGACCATAGATTGTAAATATACATTTTAACATTAGATCTCACCATTCATTGTAAGCACTTAAGAGTGTTATGTATTTCTTTGTCCACATGATGGCGTAGTGGAGCATGATTCACCTCGAGCCTTCGACTCATGGGCCGAGTAATAGGCTGCGATCCCTCAAGGCTTCATGGGGCTTCATATTGCCATCACTACTTTACATACCTGCTTGTACACGTGACTGCATTTTCTGTGCTATTTTTTTTGGCCTTTTATGTGAAGAATAAAGTGAGCAATATTTAATTTGAGGTGCTTTATATATTTCTATTCAAGATAAATAAGTATGTAACAAGTTTTTTCCTTCACTCTATTGCCTTCTATGGCATGAAAACGGTTGCTATGGAAATCAGAGATGATTGCATAGCTGTGGTTTCCATAGGGACCAGTGCAATAGGGATGGATATCACGGTTTCCAAGGTGACCATTGACATAACAATTCCATTAGTGATGGTCGCCATAGTGACTATCGCATAACTAGGGATGCCATGGGGAATTATGGCACGGTTTCCAAGGTGACCATTGACCTAACAATTCCATTAGTGATGGTCGCCATAGTGACTATCGCATAACTATGGATGCCACGGGGAATTATGGCACGGTTTCCAAGGTGACCATTGACATAACAATTCCATTAGTGATGGTCGCCATAGTGACTATCGCATAACTATGGATGCCACGGGGAATTATGGCACGGTTTCCAAGGTGACCATTGACATAAAAATTCCCCTAGTGATGGTTGTCATAGTGACTATTACATATCAATGGTTGCCTTATCGACCTTTGCTACCGTTACCATTGCATCCGTTGCTATTAAAATCACTATTGGAACTATCCTGGAAACCCGTGGCCCATCATTCAGGCACTCTTGTTTCTCTTCAGTGCGTTGTTGTTGTCAAAGGTGGGACCAATGAGGTCTTTTGCTTTGAACCATGCTGGCCAGCTCACCGTCCCAGGAGCAGGGGCTTGGCTCTGATCCAAGCAATTCATACTTACCTGGCAGAGGCGAGACCATGATCATGAAGGTGGTTCACCCAAGGCGAGGCTCATCCATTGCACTGACCGGGTGTGCTGACCTTTGTGAATTCCCCAAATGTGGGAATCTCAACTGCATAATTTCTGATAGTGGGGGACTGCGTACGCGCTCTCCCCTGATCTCACGTACAAGGAAAGCTCTTCTCTTTTCTTTTCTTTTCTTTGCTTTTCTTCAAAAAATACGCCCCTTTTTTACTCGGTACACGCTTCGAAGACCCGGCACGCTCAGCACATCACTATCAGACAGAGCATTTGCACGTGTAAACTGGTCAAATTAGGTGGACTTTAGCAGCTGATCAACCACGATAGAACCGCCAGGCCTAAGGTTTTTGTTCTACCGGGGCCCGACATTTGGGCACTCTTGTTTCTCTTCAGAGCGTATAAATCCTTCGCCTTTTACTAAAGATTTCCGTGGTGAGGAACAATAAGAGAATATTGCAAATTTTTTGGTGCCCTACTTCACTGCGGGGCTTCCTTCATGATGTTCAAAGAAATATGTATTCAGTAGTGGTGGGTCATGAAAACCTCACGTACCATTTCGGCACATCCAACAAACTCTACTGATACTGTGCTGCAACAGTGTCGCTTTTGCTGCTCTAAACCCGCGCTTGGTGGATCTTATAAATCCAACTCAATATGTCTATGACCTTTACATACCTGCTTGTACACGTGACTGCATTTTCTGTGCTATTTTTTTTGGCCTTTTATGTGAAGAATAAAGTGAGCAATATTTAATTTGAGGTGCTTTATATATTTCTATTCAAGATAAATAAGTATGTAACAAGTTTTTTCATTCACTCTATTGCCTTCTATGGCATGAAAACGGTTGCTATGGAAATCAGAGATGATTGCATAGCTGTGGTTTCCATAGTGACCAGTGCAATAGGGATGGATATCACGGTTTCCAAGGTGACCATTGACATAACAATTCCATTAGTGATGGTCGTCATAGTGACTATCGCATAACTAGGGATGCCATGGGGAATTATTGCACGGTTTCCAAGGTGACCATTGACCTAACAATTCCATTAGTGATGGTCGCCATAGTGACTATCGCATAACTATGGATGCCACGGGGAATTATGGCACGGTTTCCAAGGTGACCATTGACATAACAATTCCATTAGTGATGGTCGCCATAGTGACTATCGCATAACTATGGATGCCACGGGGAATTATGGCACGGTTTCCAAGGTGACCATTGACATAAAAATTCCCCTAGTGATGGTTGTCATAGTGACTATTACATATCAATGGTTGCCTTATCGACCTTTGCTACCGTTACCATTGCATCCGTTGCTATTGAAATCACTATTGGAACTATCCTGGAAACCCGTGGCCCATCATTCAGGCACTCTTGTTTCTCTTCAGTGCGTTGTTGTTGTCAAAGGTGGGACCAATGAGGTCTTTTGCTTTGAACCATGCTGGCCAGCTCACCGTCCCAGGAGCAGGGGCTTGGCTCTGATCCAAGCAATTCATACTTACCTGGCAGAGGCGAGACCATGATCATGAAGGTGGTTCACCCAAGGCGAGGCTCATCCATTGCACTGACCGGGTGTGCTGACCTTTGTGAATTCCCCAAATGTGGGAATCTCAACTGCATAATTTCTGATAGTGGGGGACTGCGTACGCGCTCTCCCCTGATCTCACGTACAAGGAAAGCTCTTCTCTTTTCTTTTCTTTTCTTTGCTTTTCTTCAAAAAATACGCCCCTTTTTTACTCGGTACACGCTACGAAGACCCGGCACGCTCAGCACATCACTATCAGACAGAGCATTTGCACGTGTAAACTGGTCAAATTAGGTGGACTTTAGCAGCTGATCAACCACGATAGAACCGCCAGGTCTAATGTTTTTGTTCTCCCGGGGCCCGACATTTGGGCACTCTTGTTTCTCTTCAGAGCGTATAAATCTTTCGCCTTTTACTAAAGATTTCCGTGGTGAGGAACAATAAGAGAATATTGCAAATTTTTTGATGCCCTACTTCATTGCGGGGCTTCCTTCATGATGTTCAAAGAAATATGTATTCAGTAGTGGTGGGTCATGAAAACCTCACGTACCATTTCGGCACATCCAAAAAACTCTACTGATACTGTGCTGCAACAGTGTCGCTTTTGCTGCTCTAAACCCGCGCTTGGTGGATCTTATAAATCCAACTCAATAATTCTATGACCTTTACATACCTGTTTGTACACGTGACTGCATTTTCTGTGGTTTTTTTTTTGGCCTTTTATGTGAAAAATAAAGTGAGCAATATTTAATTTGAGGTGCTTTATATATTTCTATTCAAGATAAATAAGTATGTAACAAGTTTTTTCATTCACTCTATTGCCTTCTATGGCATGAAAACGGTTGCTATGGAAATCAGAGATGATTGCATAGCTGTGGTTTCCATAGTGACCAGTGCAATAGGGATGGATATCACGGTTTCCAAGGTGACCATTGACATAACAATTCCATTAGTGATGGTCGCCATAGTGACTATCGCATAACTAGGGATGCCATGGGGAATTATGGCACGGTTTCCAAGGTGACCATTGACCTAACAATTCCATTAGTGATGGTCGCCATAGTGACTATCGCATAACTATGGATGCCACGGGGAATTATGGCACGGTTTCCAAGGTGACCATTGACATAACAATTCCATTAGTGATGGTCGCCATAGTGACTATCGCATAACTATGGATGCCACGGGGAATTATGGCACGGTTTCCAAGGTGACCATTGACATAAAAATTCCCCTAGTGATGGTTGTCATAGTGACTATTACATATCAATGGTTGCCTTATCGACCTTTGCTACCGTTACCATTGCATCCGTTGCTATTGAAATCACTATTGGAACTATCCTGGAAACCCGTGGCCCATCATTCAGGCACTCTTGTTTCTCTTCAGTGCGTTGTTGTTGTCAAAGGTGGGACCAATGAGGTCTTTTGCTTTGAACCATGCTGGCCAGCTCACCGTCCCAGGAGCAGGGGCTTGGCTCTGATCCAAGCAATTCATACTTACCTGGCAGGGGCGAGACCATGATCATGAAGGTGGTTCACCCAAGGCGAGGCTCATCCATTGCACTGACCGGGTGTGCTGACCTTTGTGAATTCCCCAAATGTGGGAATCTCAACTGCATAATTTCTGATAGTGGGGGACTGCGTACGCGCTCTCCCCTGATCTCACGTACAAGGAAAGCTTTACTTTTCTTTTCTCTTCTCTTCTCTTTTCTTTTCTTTTCTTTTCTTTTCTTTTCTTCAAAAAATACGCCCCTTTTTTACTCGGTACACGCTTCGAAGACCCGGCACGTTAAGCACATCACTATCAGACAGAGCATTTGCACGTGTAAACTGGTCAAATTAGGTGGACTTTAGCAGCTGATCAACCACGATAGAACCGCCAGGTCTAATGTTTTTGTTCTCCCGGGGCCCGACATTTGGGCACTCTTGTTTCTCTTCAGAGCGTATAAATCTTTCGCCTTTTACTAAAGATTTCCGTGGTGAGGAACAATAAGAGAATATTGCAAATTTTTTGATGCCCTACTTCATTGCGGGGCTTCCTTCATGATGTTCAAAGAAATATGTATTCAGTAGTGGTGGGTCATGAAAACCTCACGTACCATTTCGGCACATCCAAAAAACTCTACTGATACTGTGCTGCAACAGTGTCGCTTTTGCTGCTCTAAACCCGCGCTTGGTGGATCTTATAAATCCAACTCAATAATTCTATGACCTTTACATACCTGTTTGTACACGTGACTGCATTTTCTGTGGTTTTTTTTTTGGCCTTTTATGTGAAAAATAAAGTGAGCAATATTTAATTTGAGGTGCTTTATATATTTTTATTCAAGATAAATAAGTATGTAACAAGTTTTTCCATTCACTCTATTGCCTTCTATGGCATGAAAACGGTTGCTATGGAAATCAGAGATGATTGCATAGCTGTGGTTTCCATAGTGACCAGTGCAATAGTGATGGATATCACGGTTTCCAAGGTGACCATTGACATAACAATTCCATTAGTGATGGTCGCCATAGTGACTATCGCATAACTAGGGATGCCATGGGGAATTATGGCACGGTTTCCAAGGTGACCATTGACCTAACAATTCCATTAGTGATGGTCGCCATAGTGACTATCGCATAACTATGGATGCCACGGGGAATTATGGCACGGTTTCCAAGGTGACCATTGACATAACAATTCCATTAGTGATGGTCGCCATAGTGACTATCGCATAACTATGGATGCCACGGGGAATTATGGCACGGTTTCCAAGGTGACCATTGACATAAAAATTCCCCTAGTGATGGTTGTCATAGTGACTATTACATATCAATGGTTGCCTTATCGACCTTTGCTACCGTTACCATTGCATCCGTTGCTATTGAAATCACTATTGGAACTATCCTGGAAACCCGTGGCCCATCATTCGAGAAGCCCCTGACTGCAGTCCGCAGATCGGGGCGGAGCTCAACGTGGGCGGAGTCAAACGTTTGACTCCGCCCACGTTGAGCTCCGCCGAGCGGGAGCTAGGCATTGAAGACTGTGCGTATGACAGAGAAGGAGAAGAAGCAGAGGAGAAGAAGAGCGAAGTAGCTGGCAGAATGGAGGTACTGTAGGCCAGTTTTTTCATTCTGTTTTAACGTGCAACTTTGCTATATTTGTTACCGACAAGGAAGGAAGTAACATTATTTTTATTTTAAAATAAGTTATACTTGTATGTATCTGCATTCTGCACGGTTGGACTTCTAATCTAGTATACCTAGCATTACTGTTGCAGCGAAAATTATATAAACCTGGACTTAAAAACGACTTTTCTGGGTTTTAGATTCATATTTTAGATCAAATATTTTATTTGATCTAAAATATTCCATGCATTAACTATTTTGATTCATTAAACAAATTAAAATAATTAATTAATAAAATAAAATAAATGGAAACAGAACTCTATATCTTATTTGTGTGGGGCCGTTCTGTTCAAGCCCGTTTCAAGTTCCAACCTCTTGTTCAGTTTCAACTTTGTTCAAAGTGTTTATGCATTTGAATCAAAAGTTGATTTTAGTTCAGTTACTTTTAGTTACTTCTGCTTACTCTTTGCACAGACACATTGCTCACAGCCTGTCTCCTGGCCCCTGGAGGGAGCTTGGCGTGAATGATGTTCAGGTCACGTTACTTCATAGTATTTGCTAACATTTACTATTTTCTTGCCATTCTTTTATTAAAAGACCTTGTTCACACCTCAGGGCCTAACAAAGCAAGGGTGCTCCAACAACTGTGGCGTGTTTGTTTTGATGGTAAGACCTATTCAGTATGTTATATCTTTGCTGTTATCTGTAAAATGTTTGCTTGCTACATTAAAAACACATTATATGTATTGGAAAATTGTATCCTGGGGAAATATGCATGACATTAGTACATTAACCAGTACCTCTTGACTTACAGTACACGCTGTACATTGTAATGGGGGCCAATTGTGACTTCAGAGAGGTATGTGAAAATTGTGACACATTACGCTTAGTATACAACTTATCATTCCTGAACACATATTTGAATCTTCCTTTCTATTTTCAAAGGAAAACATGCTGCAAATTAGGAGATGGTGGTGTCTTGTCCTCCTACAGAACTTCCCCATGCCGTAAGTGCCCTCATGATCACACTTTTGAATCAGATCCTTTCACGGTCAACAGACCAACATGAATGTTTTCATAGTAAATTAATGTTGTCATTACATCATCAAGGTCTAAGGAAACCAGATTGCAGGAAAGAAAAAGACGGAGAAA
Organism: Knipowitschia caucasica; assembly: GCA_964034765.1. Lineage (NCBI taxonomy): Eukaryota > Metazoa > Chordata > Actinopteri > Gobiiformes > Gobiidae > Knipowitschia > Knipowitschia caucasica. The sequence goes on from OZ035842.1 coordinate 3,128,121, forward strand.
GCAAAAAGGAAAACAGGTGAGAGTTGATTAATTTGTCCTGTAGTCAAACTATTGCTTGCAGACTAAAGCATAATCCCCCCCGTTTATTTCAGGATCTGGAAGTGGTCCCTCCAAAAAGTATTCGGCTTTCAGAATCTGTCTCTGAAGCATCAGGTATTGTTCAAAACAGTATTATTGTACACAACCCCCAAGGTTGTAGAGATGGGATGTGACGTAGCTGGTTTTGCTGTAATTTCTCAATTTTCATTAAACCAGTATACTTAAAATAAGCTACTGATCTTTTTTAGAACTTGCATTGTTATTATACCTTTAAGAACCATAATCTGTTTCCTTTCTAGCAAAGGCTGAGAGCTTGCCGGAAGTGGGAACTGGGAACGGAGTATGTTACCCGTTGTGAGCTTTTCTTATTTCACTGTTTGCTGCCTTCTTCAACCTCTATTTTAATATTCATTTTCTTAATTTTTCATTAGGAGGATTCCCTGCTTATGGACACCTTAACGGCAGCAAGGTGGTGTGGCACAAGATCCTTCAAGGGAAAACTTTACCTTCCCCAGGTCATCACCATGAACAAGGAAGATTCCTTGAGGGCAGTGGAAATGCTGTGCATGTGTGATGGCCTGGATGAAGAGTATAAAGAAGACCTCAGTGAACCGTTCATGTTCATGTTTAGTTTGCAGGCAGACTATGAGGAGTTCTGCAAGGAAATGATGGACAAAAGGCAGCTGCAGGTGTTTTCCGGCTTTGAAATGAGATAATTTTCTGCTCACACATGCTGCATTTCTTTGCATTTTCACTTTGTTTTGGTTCTCCTAGTGTGGTTTTTGGTGATTTTGTTTGTACTTTTTTTATACCTGTGTTCCGGTTATGGCTTTTGTTTGTGTTATAAAATTTACCTTTTTGAAACATCAAGTCTGCATCCTTGGGTCCACTGTCTCGCTACCCCACCTCAAACCTCGGCATGTTTTAAGAAGTGTCAGTGGCACAATTCAGTCTCTGTTCTCCTTAATGTAGCTGATATAATTGAGTGGATACATTTATATAGAAATTTTTATTTTTTAAATGAAGGCAGCATGGATAAAAAATAATGGACAGTAAAAAAAATAAGGCTTTTGACAAGTTGAAAGTAGAAGCCTGATATTAAATGTTGATTTCACTTCACTGTTCTAGTTCAGTGGGAGCTGAACCTCATTAAAAAGTTGTGTGTAAAGTTGTGAGGGCTCATGGAAATGTAATCATATTACTATTATTTTAGTATCATTTATTTTATGAGACAAGAATGCATATAGAATATTATGTAACCTTACTATTATGTAAGCTGGTATTTACATTTGAGACAAAAAGAAACAGGTTTTACCAAAGATTTACATTTTGACACCAGATGTGATCCTGATATAAATAACAATGAATTTGAGAAGGTTAAACTCCTCAGAGTGTTAGTCAAGCTGCATAGGGAGTCAGTTTGCTGGGAGAAGTATGGTAACTTGAGCACTATCCTCTCCTCCTTCCTACTTTATCTGTTTAGCATTTTTAGGATTCTGACTGTAGTTTGTTCATTGCTATTCACCCGTTGTCCCATTGTCTGTTTCATGGTACGATGACGGGATCTCTGAGCCTGGCCTCTTCCATCTACACCTGCGGACTGCCCCGCCCGACCCGCCTGGGAGTGCTTCGGTCCTGCACCGGACCTGTCCACGTTCAGCGTCCACTGGTCCACGTTCTGTAGCTAGCTTAGGTCCTAGATCATTAGTCTGTCCGTCCGGAGGAGCGGATCCCTTTCTCATATGGGTCTCCCTCCCTGTGGGTTTCCCTAGTTCTCCTCCAAGGTTTCTCACTTTTTCCCACTGGGTTTTTTAAGAGTTGTTCCTTGTCCGATGCAGGAGGGTCTTGTTGGACAGTTAGTGTCCAACAGAAAGGATTGGTGATGATCAGGACACTTTAGCATTCTACAACATGTATGGACATTTTCTTCTGTGTGTGCTTTATACTGTATTCTTCATGTGTTTTAACTGTTGATTCTCTGACCTGTGTTGGTGATTTCAATGGTTTTGTTAAGTCCTCTGAGATGACTTCTGTTGTGACCTAGGGCTATACAAGAATAAATTGTATTGTATTGTATTGTGTATTTTTGTAAGTAAACACAAAACATATTTATGTAAATTTACAATATTATGTACATGTGTATTTTGTAGAGGCTATCTGTGGAGCTCTACACGGCGACCAAAATGACCAGCCCAATCACACACTGAATCTCACTCAATATGGTATAAATAATTGTAATATTCAATTTGTAATTTTTTTGCAATATATAGACTTACAGAAACATGTCTATTTATAATAAAAATAAATAATAAAGATGCAAACACAATAAATAATACCCAAAACCATAAACTTATGGAGACGGTGGAATGGGTCGGGTCCTTGCCAGACCTCTGTCTGCTGCCAAATTAAACCATCTAATGCAGTGCTTAAAAACCTCCACGTCCGTGATTGTGCGGCAGAGATTATTCCTTTTTACAGCTTCTGGAAGAATAATAACAATACAAAGAGATTATTTAGTATAATACTTTCATACAATAGGCACATTTTACATGTGCACATGTAACATTTTGATGATAAGGATTACTTCCAATTAATACTGTGTCTTTAAACTGAATTAAATTATAGATCACAAGCCATGAAATCATGGCTTATTGACACAATTTTGCTCCATTGAGGTTTGTATTTAAAAAGCAATGAACTCAAACGTAGCGAGGACCCCCAGGCACACAGTATGTCAGTATTTGACAGTATTTGAACTCACCCAAAATGAGAGTCTTCAAGGCCATACTTTTGAATGGTATTTTGCCATGAACCCCTTTCCAGCTGATTTTCTGGGCACAGTTGTTGTTGAAAATGCAGGCCAGGATATTCCACGTGACTTTTTTGTGGTCTTGCCCACCGATTGCTGAAAGCTTTTTGATCTGCAACATAAACAATCTGTTTTATTCTCTTAGGACAGCGATTTCTTGGGGTCATACAAGTTCCCCAGGCTCCTCGAGTTTGTTAAAACCGGTACAAGCCAGGCTTTGATAACCACTACCTTAATACTTTCTTCCAGTTCTTCTAGTTTACTGTACGGACGTCCTGTCACCTCTGCTAATACAAAAGAACAGCCAATTGTACATTTTGTGTAACCCTGGTCAGTGAAAAGTGCCAAATATATTTGTTACATGTAGTATCTGCTGTGATCGGACAAACATGCGCACATACACACTTAAAAGTAGCTTACAGTATCCAGGTGGTAAATTATGGAATACTAATACTAATCATCTCTTACACGTAAAAGAAAGTACAACAACTAAAAACATTCGGATAAATACTAGAAACTAACTACAAAGGTATTCCTCATAGACTGTATTCCTCCAGCATCTGTCAAACTATCTTAACGGTTATACACATATGTGACTCTCGGATTGAACGCAAACTTACTGGTAAACTTTACTGCGCTCTAAAAGCAGGCACAAAACATTCACACAGACACACTATAACCCCAGTTAACTTTATAACACAACTGGGGATAATATAAATGATCTTTGACGATGTACTCACAGCGGACTTTCGGAGAATGCAGTTAGCCCCGAGTGTCAGTTTGTGCGCGTGCGAGATGCAGTTGATGCGCGGCGCGTCCGCAGCGCGGATCACACGCGTATCTCTGCGGAGGTTAGAGAGCGTCCGCTCTGTGGATCTGGTTTGAATCCGCCGCGGGTCCGCTCTGCGGATTTGATTCTGGGGCGGATGTGGCGGACCGAATGCGGATCCGCCCCGGAGTCTGTTGCTATCTGGGTGTGTATGCTGTATTATGCTATATATTATGTTATATGTTTTGTTGTGTATTATATATACTATATATAATATGTATGGTACATGTGATATATATGATATAGAATATATAATTAGGTTTGCCTGGATCGGTTTTCACACCTGGTGTGCAATCCATGAATCTCTTTATTCAAGGCTAGGTTTAAAACAGTCCTCTTTAGTTTAGCATATGGCTAGGAAGGTAAGACTCAGGGAAGGCTAAACTCAGACTGTCAGTCAAGCTGCATAGGGAGCCCCCTGCTGGAGAAGTATGGTAACTTGAGCACTATCCTCTCCTCCTTCCTACTTTATCTGTTTAGCATTATTAGGATTTTGACTGTAGTTTGTTCATTGCTATTCACCCGTTGTCCCATTGTCTGTTTCATGGTACGATGACGGGATCTCTGAGCCTGGCCTCCTCCATCGACACCTGCGGACTGCCCCGCCCGACCCGCCTGGGAGTGCTTCAGTCCTGCACCGGACCTGTCCACGTTCAGCGGCCACTGGTCCACGTTCTGTAGCTAGCTTAGGTCCTGGATCATTAGCCTGTCCGTCCGGAGGAGCGGATCCCTTTCTCATATGGGTCTCCCTCCCTGTGGGTTTCCCTAGTTCTCCTCCAAGGTTTCTCACTTTTTCCCACTGGGTTTTTTAAGAGTTGTTCCTTGTCGATGCAGGAGGGTCTTGTTGGACAGTTAGTGTCCAACAGAAAGGATTGGTGATGATCAGGACACTTTAGCATTCTACAACATGTATGGACATTTTTTTCTGTGTGTGCTTTATATTCTTCATGTGTTTTAACTGTTGATTCTCTGACCTGTGTTGGTGATTTCAATGGTTTTGTTAAGTCCTCTGAGATGACTTCTGTTGTGACCTAGGGCTATACAAGAATAAATTGTATTGTATTGTATTGTATTGTATTGTGTACTCATACTGTTTATTTCTTTATAGACCACGATCGCATGAACATATACGCATGCGCAAGATGGCGGACGCATTTGTTTGGAGCCTTTTTTGAGCTGCACGTTTTTTATGATTTATTTTTAAACTAAGTTTCTTTTACTGTTTTTATTTGCCCTGCTCGACGGATTAAGCGGATTTTAACAGACTGTATCAAAAAGGATTACTGTCACTTTTAACTGGACTGTTTATCAGCCTTTCACCGGTAACCAGCCTGCCCACACACATCACCATGGACACCGATGCTCCCCTCGCGAACTCATATAAACAAATATACAAATCACAACTTGCTTCAATCCTCCCATCCAAACCTGTTAACACCATGACCCCCGAGGAACTTCAGCGCACTGTCAAAGAACTATCCACCCAACTTATACATAAAGAGAAACTTCTGGAACATTTCATGGACATATCATTCAAACAGTCACAGCAAATATCCCTCTCCGTACTTAGACACTCACAACTCCACGACACTGCACTCTGGGATCCAATCGCCTGTCCTCAGCCCTCATCATGCTCTACCCCGGTGCTTACCCCACGCTCCCCGGTTGCAGCTGTTCCTCCTGTCCCTCCCGGTGCTCTTCCCTCCTCTTCAGTCCCGGAGCCCGCTGCCCATACCCGGAGCGGCGCGGAGCAGAGGCCTGGAGGCCACACGACATCCACGGTGTCCTCTCGCCGCAGGTTGGTGGAGGAGGCTGTGCGCAGGTGCTCGGGGAGCTTCCCACGCTCTAAAACAGCGCGGGGCTCTCCGGGTGTCACACAGGACTAACTGCGGGAAGCCCCGGGGGGATCTCTGTGCCCCGACGCGGCACCGGATACCCCCGGGAGCGCTGTCCCTGCTGTGGGAGGGTTCGTGTGCTCTGACGCGGAGGGAATCCCCAGAGACGGGACACGAAGCAGGTCCTACGCTGAGGTGGCCGCGGGGGGGCCACCTCCCCCGGGCCCTACTCCAGTCACACACCCCCCTCCACGGCCTCTGTTTGCACCAACTACACTCCTGGTGGGAGATTCTATCATCAAACACTGTAAGTTCTTCAATGCCATCACGCACTGCTTTCCCGGAGCCACTGTCCCTACCATCCTCACGAAACTACCCGCACTTCTACAGACAGCACCCCCCACAATAACCCAGATCATAATACATGTTGGTACAAATGATGCTGCACTCCGCCAATCTGAAATCACCAAACTCCATTTTAAGGACCTTTTTAACCTTTTATCAAAAACCGGAAAATGTGTTTTTATCTCTGGCCCTCTGCCCACGTTGAACCGGGGCGTGGAACGTTTTAGCAGGATACTATCACTCAACACTTGGCTTCAAAACTCATCACAGCAGCACAACTTTGGTTTTATTGACAATTTTAATTTGTTCTGGAACCGCCACCCCTTCTTCACACCCGATGGACTCCATATCAATAAAGTCGGCACCCGTTACCTGATTTCAAACATCACCCACTCAGTCCAATCCCGTCCCCCGCACCTCTGACAACCCATCACTCCATCCCACATCATTCCTGCCCCGCTGGACTCCAACATCGGCCCCTGCTCCCCCCAGCAAGGAATTTCAGTTCTATCCAGACCCCGCCCCTAGACCGTCCATACTCCGGAAACCGTCCCTCAACACCCTCATCCCTGTTGCCCTTTGCTCCTCCACATCATCTTCTCCCCTCACTACAAACAAAAATGACTCTCCATCCACATCAGGTTTGCTCTTTTAAATGTACGCTAGGACGCCGGAAAGTGAATAAATGAGCTTTTTTAGGGCAAAATGTTTGTCCGATGAGGCTAAAAATGAGATCAGTAATACAGCGTATGACCCTGAACACAACGATATACAACACACAACTGTGAGTGCAACAGCGCCACCTACAGGCAGTTTAAGGTGTCGCATTTTTGGCTTCGTACTAGTCCCTGGATTTTCATCGCACAGACTTCTACCATGTCATTTCTCCATCTGGACGGATTGAAGTTATGCAATCATCGCATAAAAGTTAGAAAATCTTCACCGTTTTCCAGGTGACCACCAGGGGGGCACCTTTTGCCTTAATACAAATGTATGGGGTCTGAGTCCTGGGCCTGGTGGGGTCTGGGGCCCCTCTCTCCTCTGGGTCCTGTGTCGTTCCCTGTGGCTGCAGCCGGCTCTCTGCTCCTGGTGCAGATGGCTCCTTGGATGGCGCTTCTTCAGCCGGTTACATCTGCTCCCAGCCCCATTTCTTTTTATTGTTTTACCTCTTTTACCTGATATGACTTTATACTTGTATGTGTGTGTGTGTCTGTGTGTGTGTGTCTGTGTGTATGTGTGTGTGTGTATACGCATGTGGTTGTATATATAATTATAAATGTGGTTTTGGGGGGGTCTGTGGGGAGGAGGGTTTAGGGCTGGGCATGTTGGATTGTTTTTAACTAAACTGTAAAGCACTTTGTGTTACACTTTTTGTATGAAAAGCGCTTTATAAATAAAATTTGATTGATTGATCACATACACATACACTACGTATGGTTCCTATGCTGCTGATTGAGCTTCATTAAAGACAGCTAAAGTGACATTCGCATCCTGTCTCCTGTGTCCTGACCGACACTCCAGAGTGGATATCAGGCCTACACCTATACAGTCCTTTTAGTCCTGAGATAGTACTCTCTAATAGGAACTCAGAGGAGCACAGGGACTGGCCTGCTGCTGGGACTCTCTGAGGAGCACAGGGACTGGCCTCCTGCTGGGACTCTGAGGAGCACAGGGACTGGCCTCCTGCTGGGACTCTGAGGAGCACAGGGACTGGCCTCCTGCTGGGACTCTGAGGAGCACAGGGACTGGCCTCCTGCTGGGACTCTGAGGAGCACAGGGACTGGCCTCCTGCTGGGACTCTGAGGAGCACAGGGACTGGCCTCCTGCTGGGACTCTGAGGAGCACAGGGACTGACTCCTGCTGGGACTGTGAGGAGCACAGGGACTGGCCTCCTTCGAAAACATTTTAAAAAACTGCCAGAGTTGCAAAAGTAAAAATATAATTTTGTATTTAAAACACACAAAATGTTGAAACAACAAGATGATGAATCAGTATGATTGTGATAAACGTGTCATTGATTCATTTTTTATGTATATATCATTTATTGTATTCTTGTTTCGTATAAACACATTGTGGCCTATAGAGGGCGCTGCAAAGCCCACTTTGGGAATCACTGGGTTAAAACTTATATACAGTCTATGGTTAAAACAGTCTATGGTAAAAACCTGAAACCAAAATCTTTCCCTTTTTATTCAATAATCACGTTTAATAACCTGTGGGTGCGTCGTTGTCATGGAGACGTAAGCTGTATATATTCAAACCGCTGCTCGCTCACTTCACTTGCTGTTGGTCTCTGACGCTTGTGTGGAACTGTGAACTCTCTCCGTCTCATTTGCGTTTGAGGATAAAGCGGTGGTAATAACTCTGAGGCACTAATACACTTTGCAAAAGCACTTTGTTGACACTTTTCCAGGTCTGAAAACATCTTTGAACGGTCACTTTGTGAAGGATGGCTCGCCCCTCCCACGCCCTGCCCCTGTTCCCTGGAGGTAATACCACTGAAATGATCATGAAATATGGATTCAATAAGTGAACACAACCGGATATGAACAATTGTAGTTGGAGTAGTAGTAGTAGTACTATTGTATTGTGTGGCTACTTCAATGAGCCACTTGTTTATGTGAAGAGCTAGCATTAGCATTAGCATGTGCGCTGGGGCCCTGTATGAAAGTGCTTCATTACAGATGTGGACTTTTCTCTTTTCGTTTGATAACATGTAAAAACAGCAGCTGATAATGGCACATGTTGATCAGAAAGGCTGTACAGTTGTGTTTGTGGCGTCAACATGTATCAGCATCATACAAGTTCATGAGCAGACCCAGTCACATAGTTGACATGGAATCATTGAGGCACATTAGACATTGCTGGAGATGCTGTACACTGGTTTATCTGAGTGTTTCTCATTGATGGTGGTAAGAGTGGTGCACTGTAGTGCTGCAGAAGGCACACTGAGCTCACTGGGATCCGCTAATACTACACCAAGTCTAGATAATGTACGATAATAGTCCACTCAAATACTTAGGCCTCACTGCTAGAAAAAGCAAAGAAACTGTCCTTCTGATCCTGACTCCACTGGTGCTCTCCTTCTCTTTTGTCTTCATGATGATGTGGACTGCTGTGTTTGAAGCGTGACTTTGACAAAACAAGAACACTTTAGTGTGTGAGGAAGTTGTTGATGTTGTCAATATGTTGCAGCGGCTCGGGACCCCCTGGACGCTCCGGAGGACCCTCTCCCTGACTACTCGTCAGACGAGGAGGACGCAGGTGAGTTGCAGGTAGGTAGGGCTTTTCTCCTCATGCGTGGCCGGGACTTGCACGAGTCTTCTGATGAAGAGGATGAAGAGGAGGAGGACTGGGATGACGCAGACTCTGGCTACGACAGTCTCTCCGAGGAGGACGTCAGCGAAGAGGAAGACGAGGACAGTGAAGAGGACGACCAGCGTCTTCCTCCAGAGGACTTCTGGGCCGGCCTGCCCCCGTGGGACCCTCCTGCTCCAGCTGTGGGGTTCCTCAGCAGCGAGCAGTGAGTCCTTCTCCTGCACCCTGTCCCGTCTTTGAAGAGGAGCGTCGTCCAGGGAGGTCCAGGCGCCACAGGGATGAAGATGAAGAGGAAGAGCCCATCTCCAAGAGGCCACGCTGCTCCTACTCTGAGGACGTCGAGGAGGAGCCCACCCCCTCCACCTCTACTGGGACGTCCGGGGGCTTCGTCCACTACTTCCAGCAGCTCCACCTGCTCCAAGACTCAGACTCAGACGAGGACTGAAGCTCAGACTGAGACTGGAGACAACAGGTCCTGGAGGAAGAGGAGGAGAGAAGGCCACGCCTGTTTCTACAGCACTTTGACACCAGAGGAGGTCACAAAGTGCTTCACATGGGACACACGCTCCACCATCAGCAGCCCATTTCTCCTCTGGACATTTATTTCTTTCTTGATTTATTTATTGGGGCAAAATGTTGCCATTTACCTTGAGCCAAAAAAACAAAAAACACAAAAAAAAGATTTAGCTAGAACAAGGGTTTTCAGCCTTTTGACAGATATATGTATCAAACACAAAGCATGTATTCATTCATCAGAACACAAAAGGATAGATGATGTAATAAGGATATATTATTGAATACTGAGTAGTTTCAGTGATGAAAGACACAGAGAAAGCCTTTCAGAGGACACTTTGAAAGGCCTGGAGAGCCTCTGGTCGCTCCGCACTATAGGTTTAAGACCCTTGTTCTAGGATCAGTAATAGTTAGTTTCAAAAGAGGAGAAGGCAAAGAACACTATGTAGGACTTCCATAAAGTGTAAATCCTGACAAGTCTCCAGAGCAGCAGCACATTGAGTATGACCAGTAAGTCCACAGATGATCCTCATGTGAGCAGAGGTCTCACTCTGTCCTCCATAGTACTCTTTGCTTTCTCCTGTGGGGAGTCGCCCAATAACCAGCCCTTTGAACTTTATGGAAATAAAGTTTGTTGATTGATTTATTGATGGTTTCTGGTGCGATACCCACTGCTTTGATGTGCATGTTTAAATCAAAGGTCAGGAAAACTATGTAGGAACGTATTAGACACAGATCAACTTTGACAAAAATCACTCAATGACACAATGACTTGATAGTATTTGAGAATGGATCAAATAAGAGCTTAAGCTGACTATAGTGTGGTTTCCTGCATAGTGCGCCTGGCCTTGTGTTCACTGTAGAGCAGGGATTCCCAAGATGGGGCCTGTGGGCCACATTGGTCAGTCTGAGGGTCTAATATGGCCTTTGAAGGGTTCAGGACATTGGTCCAAACCAGTCTGAATCCTACAAAGAGACAATCATTAAGGACAGTTTAGTCATTCCTTTTGGTGCAACACATAATTATCTTTGGCCCTCTGCGCACCAATATAGTTTTAGCCACAGATTGAATGTTTGGCCACCCCTGCTCTAGAACTGAGAAGGATCAGCAGGAGAGGAGGTGGAGTACCATCTACAGGGTTGGTGCTGTGATCCCTCCTCCTTCCAATGATTCTGCTTTATCCATTGCTGGGTTGCGAGGGCAGCTGTCTAAACACAGACGCCCAGACTTCCCTATCCACACATTTTTACTCCAGCTCATCCGGGGGAATCCCGAGGCCTTCCCAGGCCAGCTGAGAGACATAGGCCCTACAGTGTGTCCTGGGTCTTCCCCTGGGTCTCCTCCCAGTGGGACATGCTCTGAACACCTCCTCAGGGAGGCGTCCAGGAGGCCTCTGAAACAGATGAGCCACTTTAACTGGCTCCTCTTGACATGAAGAAGCAGCGGCTCTACTCTCTACTCACTCGTGAACAAGACCCCGAGATACTTTATTTATTTATTTATTTATTTATTTATTTTTAGAGGATAAGCCCCTTGAGATGAATCATCTTGTTTTCGAGGGGGTCCTCAAGATTTCACAAGGACAGATACAGCAAAACAGATGCAAATAAGACAAAAGAAAATCATAAAAAAAAAACACACAAAACAAATAGTAATAATAAAAAATAAATTAAAAAAAAAGCAACCATAACAAATACACGCACAATCACTCACACACACAAACACACACACATCGTGACTGTACTGATGTTACACAAAATATAGATAATACTATTAATATTGATGGTAATAACAATAATCGGGAGACAAGACAAGTTTAGGTCTCATAAACTAAGATCAAAACATTGACATGAATACCGGAGATATTGTATCAAAGCAGATTTTAACAGAGGCAGAGAAGTTAGAGAGCGAATAGACAGCGGCAAACTGTTCCAGTCAGACGGAGCTTTAAATTTAAATGCATGTTTTCCAGCTTCTTTATTCACTCTTGGAACTACAAAAAAAGACTGATTTGCATGATGCAAACTGTACGAGGATTGGAAAGGAATCAGATATTGTTTTAAATATTCTGGAAAACTGAGATTAATGCATTTGAAAATAAACAGTAGCCAATGTAGCTGACGTCTGGAGGACAGAGAGAGCCATGACAGCTGCTCATACATCAGGCAGTGATGGGTTCTGAACGGACAGCGAAGGATGAACCTGCACAGGCTGTTGTAGGAGACAGTCAGAGGCTGAAGAACAGAGGCAGTAGTGTTTTGATAAATTATATCGCAATAATCAAGAATGGGGAGAATCAGTTGAGAAATGATCCTCTTCCTTATTGATAAGCTAAAACAATTAATCGATTGATAAAGTAATTTTAAGCGATAAGAAATTTTGTTTGTAATGTTTTGTATATGAATATTAAAGGACAGAGAAGAATCAAGCCATACGCCGAGATATTTAAAACGATCGACAACTGGAACTGGAGACATATCTGAATACACAAGATTAATTTCATTTTTGGAAACAGGACACACTCTCTTCTGGAACAGTAAAACATTTGTTTTGGATTTGTTTAGAAACAATTTGTTTGATTGTAGCCATAATTGAACTGAATTAAAGTCATTTTGAATAGTGTGTTGGATATCAGCAATATTAGCTTTGGATGAATAGATAACTATCATCAGCATAAAGTTGGATCTGACAGTCTGTACATGCAAGGGGAAGGTCATTGATAAATATGGAGAACAGTAGAGGACCAAGTGATGAGCCCTGCGGCACCCCTCTCTCAATAAATGAAAACTCAGAGAAGCTGCCATTAAAAAATACACACTGCTGACGATGATGAAGATAGGAGTTAAGGAACCTACTTAGGAACCTAGGTAGGAACCTACTTGAACTCCTCCACTGGAGGAAGGACCTCTGCACCTGGAGAGGGCGAGGCATCTTTTTCTGGTCAAACCCCATGGCCTCAGATTTGGAGATGTTGATCTTTATCTCGGCTCCAAACCGTCTCAGTGCATGTTGAAGGTCCTGGTTTGTTGGAACCAGCAGGACAACATCGTCTGCAAACACCAGAGACAAAATCCTACGGTCCCCAAATATTTTATTTATTTTATTTATTTTATTGATTCCTTTTTTCTTTGTTGTATTTTTTTAATTAATTTAATTTCATTTTGGTTTTACATGGACATTGTGGTCGGACATATTTACCAAACTAAGCTGATGTTATGCATGTAGACTATAACTAAAAGGCAAATACACTTTTACAACATTCTGTCCCTGTGGGCTTTTCTACACTCACTTTAAAACCTTCATGAATACAATAATAAAGGTACAATGTCTCCCCTTCATTTCCTCACACACACAAGTCATATTTGACTGTATTTAACAGTTTGTCAAAGGACAAAGAGTGGGTCTTAAACCCATGTGCTCTTGTGTGAATGTACAGCCTTCAACAGGATTTGGAGGCTGTGACTTTAGATTCCTCGGCCAAAGGTAAGACAATTGTACAATTGTTTGTGCTGAGGACAGAGACAAGACACTTCTAGCTTGGACAGCACTGAGAGAGACACACATCACCACACGAGGTAGGAGTGTGTGTTAAAGTCATGGTACAGTCATTGTGTGTATGAGCACATGAGGAACACACACTGACAGCTTTAACTGACTGTGTCATTATCAAAGTCTTCAGTTTGTTTCCAGATTTGTGTTCCAGTTGGAGACAGGAGTCCGCTGCATCATGTCCCGGTGAGTCGTCTCCAAATAAGTCATGAACTTGTGAATGAAAGGATCAGTCTGCTCCTACTGTTCTCAGATGGATGTGTCGCTGATGGAGCTGTCCATGGTATCAACCACACTACTGCACTGAAGCACCACCAGAGAGCACCCTGATCCTAATGAGCTGAATGAACTCGTTTTCATTACAGGAACATATTTGTAAGTCATGATCTGAGATGCAGAATGTTCAGTCTGTAACTGCACATTAGAATGTAAGAGACACCAAACTTGTATTTGACCAAATGTAGGATCTATTCTTGTGAGAGTGACCTGTGGATACTGCAGTCCACATCAGAGGAAGAGAGGAACCTGCCACAAAGAGACCAGACTCATCCCAAGTGAGAGGCCTTCAGTCTGTGTCCTGCTGCTCTTCTGAAAACACTCTTATAACACTTTGCTTCTGTTCAGGAAAGAAACCTGAGAGAGGTCTCCAGAAAACTGAGGATTTACAACAAGATGAACAGAATCATTCTCCTGATTCACTCTGACGCTGTTGTAGTGAAGAGGGAGCAGCGTCTACAGTCAGAGCTGTATCAGACTGTTGTAGTGAAGAGGGAGCAGCGTCTGCAGTCAGAGCTGTATCAGACTGTTGTGGTGAAGAGGGAGCAGCGTCTACAGTCAGAGCTGTATCAGACTGTTGTAGTGAAGAGGGAGCAGCGTCTACAGTCAGAGCTGTATCAGACTGTTGTAGTGAAGAGGGAGCAGCGTCTACAGTCAGGGCTGTATCAGACTGTTGTAGTGAAGAGGGAGCAGCGTCTACAGTCAGAGCTGTATCAGACTGTTGTAGCGAAGAGGGAGCAGCGTCTATAGTCAGAGCTGTATCAGACTGTTGTAGTGAAGAGGGAGCAGCGTCTACAGTCAGAGCTGTATCAGACTGTTGTAGTGAAGAGGGAGCAGCGTCTACAGTCAGAGCTGTATCAGACTGTTGTAGCGAAGAGGGAGCAGCGTCTATAGTCAGAGCTGTATCAGACTGTTGTAGTGAAGAGGGAGCAGCGTCTACAGTCAGAGCTGTATCAGACTGTTGTAGTGAAGAGGGAGCAGCGTCTACAGTCAGAGCTGTATCAGACTGTTGTAGTGAAGAGGGAGCAGCGTCTACAGTCAGAGCTGTATCAGACTGTTGTAGCGAAGAGGGAGCAGCGTCTACAGTCAGAGCTGTATCAGACTGTTGTGGTGAAGAGGGAGCAGCGTCTTCAGTCAGAGCTGTATCAGACTGTCGTGGTGAAGAGGGAGCAGCGTCTACAGTGAAAGCTCTGGATTTACTGCTCTGTATGTTCCCACCATGAGCTTTGGAAAATGGCTCAAAGGACAAGATGGCAGATACAGGGCTCTAAATTAGTTTGCTTCTGACTAGAGCCGCTGCTCCTTCACATCAAGAAGAAGCGTTAGAGGTGATGAGAGGATTTAGCACAGTTCTGTTGCATTCTCCAACCAGCAACAATACTCTCAATGCTCTTTTCCACTGGTCCTTTGTCGTCAGATGCAGATGTTTAAAGATGCAGAACCCAGAGCCAGGAGCACGTGGCCTTGGACCTGTAAGACGTTCTCCAGTGCCTTTTCATCTGGCAGACTATGATGTGAGTGGAGCGGGGGCCCAGAGCAACTTTTAGAAGACAACCGGAGCAGTGGGGCCTCCACCAGCTCAGCACCACAGACAGCTACACCCTCTGCACCTGACCACAGCCCACAGTTTACCAGTGTAGATAAGACCAGAGCCATGTCTGCTGAGAGCCGCCGGAACTAGGACAAGCTCCAACACAGGTGAGAGTAAAGTACCTCCAGCAAATCTGTGAGGATTTACAACAAGATTTCAACAACACCATTCTTGTGTTTTCTTGTTACTGCAGGCGCTGAGGAGCAGTTGGACCAAACAGAGAAACTGACCAAAAGAAATGTGCAGATGGGCCTCCCTACGGAACTCAGCCCCTCTGAATACGAGGACAGGGTACTGGACCGGAGGCAGACGTCTTAACCTCTCCAGGTGCTGAGAGCTCCTTCCTCTGGTGATGGAGTTCAAGTGTCCCTGGTCTTGTTCACTGCGAGGGAAGGAGTAGCGTCTGCCGTGATGCTGCCTCTGTATGGGACTGTTGTGGTGAAGAGGGAGCCGAGTCTGAGGCTGGGGATGCCTGATCCAGCTTCAGGAGGTCTGTGTGAAGAGGGGAGTCTGGGCCACTCTGCTCAGACTGCTGCCTCTGTGACCCGGCCCAGGAGAAATAGGGAGAAAATGAATGGATGTGTCCAGATGTGCCCAGAACAACTGAGGGATAGAGAAAGCTTAACTGAAGACACACTGAAGAAATTTAGATGTAGTCACAATAAAATCCAACTCAGGATCCATCCATGTCAGATTCAATTGTACTTTCTTTTCTTATTTCAATCATAATAAGTTTGTGTTGAAGTGTTGTGTTTCTTGTAACCAAAGGAGAACAGTCACACACTATTGTTCCTGCGGCCCCTAAAAAATATTTACTTTTCCACCATATTTAGTAAAACAAGTGCTAAAACTGGTTAACAAAACCTGAAATACAGATGAAACAGGCTAACACACACACACACCAGTTTGTTAAAGGAAGACTGCGCTGTTTTCTGAGAAGGAATGACTGACACTGAACTGGTAAAGTCAATGGTGCTGGCTTGCTGTGCTCTGCACAATCTGCGAAAATCATGGAGAGACCCACGTGACAGAATGGGACATGCCTGTAGCAACAGTTACAGCCTGCAGTAGCATTGGCACAGGGGGCGGATGAGGGGGACAAAGATGTCAGGGAGGTTCTGATGCATCACTTTCTGTGAAATGTCTAAACATTTTTCCTGTTTTTTTTAGCAGAAATAAAACCTTTTGTATTTAGCAATATGTCTCCTATTCATATTTAAATCCTGGGCAAGTAAAGGTAACACTGAGGTCACATTATAACTAACACTCTGTCATCACTCACACAACAGGAATATGGCATTGGCAGCAAATGCTTCCTAGAATACTCACAATTAAGATAATAATCGTAAATAAAATCAATATCCAAACAATGGGCCTCATTCACGAACGGTTCTTAGGAACAGATTTGTACGTAAATCCTACTTACGCGGTTTTTACGAAGAAAGTGGCATTCACGAATATTTCTCGTAACCAGAATTTCACTTGGGCAAGTACAAATCCTACGAGTCCTCAGGAGCACTCGTATGCATTCAGTGCCGACATGTTCACACGCCGGGGTTGTCCTCTTTGGTGAAGTTGAATAAAAATACAACATTCCAGTGATATGTCCGTCATATCGATGTATGTATTTATTTATTTGTAGTAATCTTTATTAGTAATCTTTATTTATATACCGCCTTTTTCACTGCAGATCTGGCCTACTTTTTAATTCATTTTGAAATGAAATGTGCCAACGCTTTATCAAATACATTGGAAATCTTGCCGTGTATTAGTGACCCCTTCCTATTTATAGGGGGCATTTCTTTATCCACGGGCCACAGAACAACGGCATATATACTGCTGCTGCAGGAGGTTACTGGGTCCGCGCTGAGTCTCTGCGCTGGTCTCTCCTATGGATCTATACGGGTCTGCACTGGTCTCTCCCATGGATCTATACGGGTCTGCACTGGTCTCTCCCATGGATCTATACGGGTCTGCGCTGGTCTCTCCCATGGATCCATACGGGTCCGCGCTGGTCTCTCAAGTCTGGTCTATGCGGTCTATCTTCGGTCCGCGCTGGTCTCTGCGCACCGGTCTCTCCAGTCAGGTGTCTCCAGTCTATGCGGTCTCTCCTATAGGTCCGCGCTGGTTTCTGTGTGCTGGTCACTCCAGTCTCTCCTCGGGTCTGCATTGGTCTCAGCGCTGGTCCGCGCTGGATCTCCTCCCAGGGTCCAAAACATTTTGAGATTCATCTTTAAAATAATACATAATATATTTTTAAATTAAGCTCATAACATTTTGAGATTAATCTCATCATATTCTTAGATTAATCTCATAATTTTGCTAGTTCGACTTTATAATCATAATATTTCGACTTTTAAGTCAACATTTTATAACTTTATTCTCAGTCTGGCAAAAGCCTGCTTTAGGCCTGTTGCTGTTTCCTCTGGCGTCTGCACACGGCCCTGCAGTCCCTTATATGGGCATTAGTGGGCGGTTACTTATGCTAAGTACCTATGCTAATGAAGCACCTGGCACGCGCGCTGTACTTACGAGGAAATGGGATTCATCAATCTGAGAGAACAGCTGCGAACAATTCAGCGGCTTACGAGTGCGTTGATGAATCCCACGTGGGGACTTCTTTAGAAATCTACTTAAGGACAACTTGAGAAGAAAGTTGAGTAGTTTCTTACGAAGTTATTCGTGAATGAGGCCCAATGAACCTGGGCCCATTAATCACAGATCTTCTGAAGCTTGCTCCCAAAAACTTTAGCTCCAAAATATACACATTACTTACAAGCATTGACACCACCCACTCGCTTCCAATAAAGCGATGGCAGTGAGACTTAGCATTTGCTCCCGATGCCAATTTCTGGACCCAACATTGGGCCTCATTCACGAACGGTTCTTAGGAACAGATTTGTACGTAAATCCTACTTACGCGGTTTTTACGAAGAAAGTGGCATTCACGAATATTTCTCGTAACCAGAATTTCTCTTGGGCAAGTACAAATCCTACGAGTGCTCGTATGCATTCAGTGCCGACATGTTCACACGCCGGGGTTGTCCTCTTTGGTGAAGTTGAATAAAAATACAACATTCCAGTGATATGTCCGTCATATCGATGTATGTATTTATTTATTTGTAGTAATCTTTATTAGTAATCTTTATTTATATACCGCCTTTTTCACTGCAGATCTGGCCTACTTTTTAATTCATTTTGAAATGAAATGTGCCAACGCTTTATCAAATACATTGGAAATCTTGCCGTGTATTAGTGACCCCTTCCTATTTATAGGGGGCATTTCTTTATCCACGGGCCACAGAACAACGGCATATATACTGCTGCTGCAGGAGGTTACTGGGTCCGCGCTGAGTCTCTGCGCTGGTCTCTCCTATGGATCTATACGGGTCTGCACTGGTCTCTCCCATGGATCTATACGGGTCTGCACTGGTCTCTCCCATGGATCTATACTGGTCTGCACTGGTCTCTCCTATGGATCTATACGGGTCTGCACTGGTCTCTCCCATGGATCTATACGGGTCTGCGCTGGTCTCTCCCATGGATCTATACGGGTCTGCGCTGGTCTCTCCTATGGATCTAGACGGGTCTGCGCTGGTCTCTCCCGTGGATCTATACGGATCTGCACTGCACTGAAAAAAAAAACTTGTTGAATTTACATGATTTTAATGCGTACATCGGTCCCACGTAATCTGAATACGTCAAACCAAAATGACTCATTCACATCATGAATCGTGAAAAATTCATTTTGCCTCTATGTATTATTAGCCCATTAAGTTTATGTAACAATTATGTGTTGAGATTACTCAATTATTATTTGTGAAATATAAACAATTTAATCACATTGAGGTTATGATAAAAATGATGTTGATCCTATACATTCTGAATCAGTTACAGTTACATATTTTGTTTGTATCATGGAATAAATTCATGATGTACAGTGTACTCAATTTTTATTTGTAACTTTAACGTGATTCAATAGCTGTGTTATCCCAATGCATCAACCTTAAATCAGAAATTCCTCTCGTTTAAATATCTATAAAAATGTATTGGCAGCATGTGTGAATAAATACTGTACAAAACAATAGATCATTTGAAAAAGGAGGATCAAAGTTAAATATTTAAATAACTCTTTATTGAAAGTGAATTTTCAGCAACCTGAGAACAACAATGATCCATGGAACCAACACAGAAAACATTTTCCCGTAACACACGGACTGAGCAGTCTGCAGCTCAGGAAGTAATAATGTCCTTAGAAGGAAATGTCTCAAAACACTTACAGGTGACGCTGCTGCGGCCGGTATCGCTTCTGTTTCTATTCTGTTCTAAATACAATAACAAGTAACGAATAAAGAACTGTTACGGAACCGGCACCAAAAAGCAGAGACCTGCAAGAACCTTGAAATACACAACATTATATAGTGTATGTGTGTGCTCTATATGGTGTGTAGGTCTGAATGAGGTCTGAATGAGGAGTGTAGGTCTAAATGAGGTCTGAATGAGGAGTGTAGGTCTGAATGAGGTCTGAATGAGGAGTGTAGGTCTAAATGAGGTCTGAATGAGGAGTGTAGGTCTGAATGAGGTCTGAATGAGGAGTGTAGGTCTAAATGAGGTCTGAATGAGGAGTGTAGGTCTGAATGAGGTCTGAATGAGGAGTGTAGGTCTGAATGAGGTCTGAATGAGGAGTGTAGGTCTGAATGAGGTCTGAATGAGGAGTGTAGGTCTGAATGAGGTCTGAATGAGGAGTGTAGGTCTAAATGAGGTCTGAATGAGGAGTGTAGGTCTGAATGAGGTCTGAATGAGGAGTGTAGGTCTGAATGAGGTCTGAATGAGGAGTGTAGGTCTGAATGAGGAGTGTAGGTCTGAATGAGGTCTGAATGAGGAGTGTAGGTCTGAATGAGGTCTGAATGAGGAGTGTAGGTCTGAATGAGGAGTGTAGGTCTGAATGAGGTCTGAATGAGGTCTGAATGAGGAGTGTAGGTCTGAATGAGGTCTGAATGAGGAGTGTAGGTCTGAATGAGGAGTGTAGGTCTGAATGAGGTCTGAATGAGGAGTGTAGGTCTGAATGAGGTCTGAATGAGGAGTGTAGGTCTGAATGAGGAGTGTAGGTCTGAATGAGGTCTGAATGAGGTCTGAATGAGGAGTGTAGGTCTGAATGAGGTCTGAATGAGGAGTGTAGGTCTGAATGAGGAGTGTAGGTCTGAATGAGGTCTGAATGAGGAGTGTAGGTCTGAATGAGGAGTGTAGGTCTGAATGAGGAGTGTAGGTCTGAATGAGGTCTGAATGAGGAGTGTAGGTCTGAATGAGGTCTGAATGAGGAGTGTAGGTCTAAATGAGGTCTGAATGAGGAGTGTAGGTCTGAATGAGGAGTGTAGGTCTGAATGAGGTCTGAATGAGGAGTGTAGGTCTGAATGAGGAGTGTAGGTCTGAATGAGGTCTGAATGAGGAGTGTAGGTCTGAATGAGGTCTGAATGAGGAGTGTAGGTCTGAATGAGGTCTGAATGAGGAGTGTAGGTCTAAATGAGGTCTGAATGAGGAGTGTAGGTCTGAATGAGGAGTGTAGGTCTGAATGAGGAGTGTAGGTCTGAATGAGGTCTGAATGAGGAGTGTAGGTCTAAATGAGGTCTGAATGAGGAGTGTAGGTCTGAATGAGGTCTGAATGAGGAGTGTAGGTCTGAATGAGGAGTGTAGGTCTGAATGAGGAGTGTAGGTCTGAATGAGGAGTGTAGGTCTGAATGAGAGTGTAGGTCTAAATGAGGAGTGTAGGTCTAAATGAGGTCTGAATGAGGAGTGTAGGTCTGAATGAGGAGTGTAGGTCTGAATGAGGTCTGAATGAGGTCTGAATGAGGAGTGTAGGTCTGAATGAGGAGTGTAGGTCTGAATGAGGAGTGTAGGTCTGAATGAGGTCTGAATGAGGAGTGTAGGTCTAAATGAGGTCTGAATGAGGAGTGTAGGTCTGAATGAGGAGTGTAGGTCTGAATGAGGAGTGTAGGTCTGAATGAGGAGTGTAGGTCTGAATGAGGTCTGAATGAGGAGTGTAGGTCTGAATGAGGTCTGAATGAGGAGTGTAGGTCTGAATGAGGAGTGTAGGTCTGAATGAGGTCTGAATGAGGAGTGTAGGTCTGAATGAGGTCTGAATGAGGAGTGTAGGTCTGAATGAGGAGTGTAGGTCTGAATGAGGTCTGAATGAGGAGTGTAGGTCTGAATGAGGTCTGAATGAGGAGTGTAGGTCTGAATGAGGTCTGAATGAGGTCTGAATGAGGAGTGTAGGTCTGAATGAGGTCTGAATGAGGAGTGTAGGTCTGAATGAGGAGTGTAGGTCTGAATGAGGTCTGAATGAGGAGTGTAGGTCTGAATGAGGTCTGAATGAGGAGTGTAGGTCTGAATGAGGAGTGTAGGTCTGAATGAGGTCTGAATGAGGAGTGTAGGTCTGAATGAGGTCTGAATGAGGAGTGAGGTCTGAATGAATGAGGTCTGAATGAGTCTGAGTGTAGTGTAGGTCTGAATGAGGTCTGAATGAGGAGTGTAGGTCTGAATGAGGTCTGAATGAGGAGTGTAGGTCTGAATGAGGTCTGAATGAGGAGTGTAGGTCTGAATGAGGTCTGAATGAGGAGTGTAGGTCTGAATGAGGTCTGAATGAGGAGTGTAGGTCTGAATGAGGTCTGAATGAGGAGTGAGGTCTGAATGAGGTCTGAATGAGGAGTGTAGGTCTAATGAGGTCTGAATGAGGAGTGTAGGTCTGAATGAGGAGTGTAGGTCTGAATGAGGAGTGTAGGTCTGAATGAGGTCTGAATGAGGAGTGTAGGTCTGAATGAGGTCTGAATGAGGAGTGTAGGTCTGAATGAGGTCTGAATGAGGAGTGTAGGTCTGAATGAGGAGTGTAGGTCTGAATGAGGTCTGAATGAGGAGTGTAGGTCTGAATGAGGTCTGAATGAGGAGTGTAGGTCTGAATGAGGAGTGTAGGTCTAAATGAGGTCTGAATGAGGAGTGTAGGTCTGAATGAGGTCTGAATGAGGAGTGTAGGTCTGAATGAGGTCTGAATGAGGAGTGTAGGTCTGAATGAGGTCTGAATGAGGAGTGTAGGTCTGAATGAGGTCTGAATGAGGAGTGTAGGTCTGAATGAGGTCTGAATGAGGAGTGTAGGTCTAAATGAGGTCTGAATGAGGTCTGAATGAGGAGTGTAGGTCTGAATGAGGTCTGAATGAGGAGTGTAGGTCTGAATGAGGTCTGAATGAGGAGTGTAGGTCTGAATGAGGAGTGTAGGTCTGAATGAGGTCTGAATGAGGAGTGTAGGTCTGAATGAGGAGTGTAGGTCTGAATGAGGTTGGTCTGAGGTCTGTAGAGGCACTTTCAGAGTCACTGAAAAAGCCTGTTTTTCAGTACAAGTGCCTTGTTCGAAAGTTTGCCTCCATCCAGTTCCATGAATATTTATTGAAACACCTCAAAGGTGTAGCGGAGGAATGTAGGGTACTGTAGGTTGAGTGCATAGATGAGTCCAAAAAGCATCGCAGTAGCCAATGCTACACTGTCCAGAGAGTCTATGACCTTAATTCCTTCGAGGACAATCCCAATGTCAGTGCTTTCTTCATCTGCTCGGAAAATGTAGATTCCACATGTAGTCTGTTCTATGGCCTCATTACTGTTTTCATCCAAGTGCTGTAAAACAAAGATATGAAAAAGCAAGTCATTAATAAGAGAAAATTACATCAATGATCAAGGCTAGGGATCCCTTGCCTTGGCAACATAGTCTCTTCAAAAATTCCAGTTCCAACTTTTCTTTGAGCAATGTAGTCTCTTAAAAAAAATTTGTAGACATGCCCCAAATCCTCGACTTGAGGCAAAGACACTCCACCCACCTGGAGGGGTCAAAGCACCTTTCTGGGCTCAAGCACCATCGCCTCAGATTTGGAGTCGCTGATTGTCATCCCACAAACCCCAGGTTATCAAATAAATTAGATACATAAGACTAGGGTGAGGGCTGTATAATATATTTCAGAGATTTTTTTAGGGCTGAATTGGAGTAAGTGGTGCGTAAGGTATGGATGAGGGAGGATGAGGGTGGGGTAAGGGTGGTGGTTATTTTTTACATACCATATATTCCCGAACCAGCTGTTCGTGGTCTTCGCCCATATACGCACAGAGTCCCTTTAGGATGCACTCTCGCCTCACATGCACACTGACACCCTGAAAGGACATAACCAGCGGTAAAGAAATATCAACTGCAGTAATGAATTACTGTAGTAATAGTAATTAACTATTAAGGTATCACCAGTTATACATTTTTACAGTAGCCGTGTGGTCGGAGCTTTTATCTAGAGTTAGCTTAGCTCAGATGATACACATTTTTTTAAGGTCTGTCCAAGGAGCCATGAGCTGACTTGAGCCATATAGCATTAAAGGGGAAGGAGACCACTTACATCGGTCACTGGTGCCATGAGACTTTTGAGCTTTTGGCCCAACTGCCCCCCTCTCTTTAGAAACAGCTCACTCAGCTTAGCGGAGTAGAGATCCAGTCTGTACAGGAACTTGCACTGCAATGGGACGGTGGTGATCCTTTTGAATTCTGAATTTATCTGAAAAGGGGCAAAAGGACAAAGGAGGTCAGGTTGGAGGAAAACACCAGACTAACAGACATTGACCGTCTGTATTGAAGTAACGAATCCAATAGTGTGTGATATAAAATACTGACACAAACACACCCTTTCAAAAAGTCAATTTCCATTTTGTATGAACACAATGTTTCCCACACATTGTTAATACTTGTCAGTGCAGCTCAAATAAATAAATAAAAAAAACTTGACAAAATCAGTTTGATTTCTAAATGTGCATACCTAAATCTGCAGCTGCTCCGGGCTATGCCTCTTACATTAGTAACAGCTGGAATGCTACAACAGTAACCCTGCAGACAGGAGTCACTGCAGGTTCAGATGTTACTATTCAGAAACGCTACTTAAGATTCTTTTTATAGTACAAAATACAGTAATTTGGCATTTAGTAAAATGTTACTCTGAGAAAACTAACATTAGTAATATTAGACATACATCCTTTTTTTATTTGGCATGCTATTCATAATTGTCTCCTGTCATCTAATGATTTACAAGCAAGCTAGGAGTCCTTGCTATAAACAAAATGAGGAACGAAATAAACCTATGAGGTCCTGAACAAGGAGTTTCCTTACACAAGAGTTCTTCCAAAAAGGTCATTCCAGCTATGAGGTTCACCCACCACCCAAGTACATTATCAATTTGTGGGAAACACTAACAGCAGAAGAAACATGACTTACCACTAGTGTTGTAAGATCAGATATGTAGAATCGAGCAAGTAGGCCTGTGAATGAAAATAAACAGCAATTAGTGAAGTGCAAGCTTAGCCAAAAATATGGTGGTCCCTCATTTATCCCAAAATACAAGTATAGCTAACTTTCTTTATTGCCATTAATATTATCACACGTCTTAAAGCTGTAAAATCCCTCAGTTCACTTATGCCTGGTGAACACTGCCTTGATTAGTGTTGATTAGACCTCACATCACAAGCGTGGGGAAAATCCTGAGCGGGTCACCTCAAAATTGTTCTAAAAATAAATCCCCAAAAGAGCGAGACCGCGAAAGGTGATGTTATAGCGAGGGACCACTGAATATCTAAGGAGATCAGTTGAAAGCCATGTCTAATAGATGTGTATGAAAAAAATTATTTTAATTGGGAATCATAGAGAATTAACTTAATCAATTCAAAGTAGAACTTGCACCATTTGGATGATCAAGTCATGTGGAAGGGCGTGACCGAATCACGTTCGAAATAATGTGATAGGATCATGTTTAGAGCTTGCTGCCGGCTAAAACTTGAGAAAATACTCACAATATGCAACTACTTTATAATAAGCCCCCAAAAAACATTACCTGAACTATAGTAAACGCCCCTTTGTCTATATTTGTGATGGAAGGAAAAGATTAAAATTCAATTACATCAGATACTGTTCATAGCTAAACCACAGGACATGAAATGACCGCGTGTTATTTTAGCAGTAAGCTAACCTAACACTCGATTCTTCCAATTAACTTTTCCCAAGATCATTCACAGCTCACTAACATTATTTGCATCAAATCACAAGAAATGCAAGCGTTTTAAAGCAAGACTAAAGTACCCACCATCATTTGTAACTCAACTAGCCGGCAGAGATGATAGCTAAGCTAACGTTAGCTAGCAAGCGCGATAACAATTACTTTTCAACATGGTGTTGAAAAGTATAACAGATAGCTGGAAATGACTTACGAATAAGTGAAATGGACCAACTTACTTTTTTCAGAATAGTGGTTGTCTCTAGAGCAGAATGAATGGACTTGACTCTGTACTGGAGCGCAGAGCGGCACGACGTCGGCTGAGGTGCGTGACTCAGGGGAAAGTGTGTGGGGGACTTCCGGTGATCAAAATACAATTTAATCATTTCCAACTAACGTGAAAAATATAAATATATTGGCGACTCTCTAAAAACATTTTAAATCTACTTAATGTCATTATATTCAACTCAGGAATACAAACCAATTGTGTTACATTTATTAATTATATTATATAAAGTTGAAGACCTGCTAAAATCATTCTTTTCAGTGTGGTCTCTCCCATGGATCTATACGGGTCTGCACTGGTCTCTCCCATGGATCTATACGGGTCTGCACTGGTCTCTCCCATATACGGGTCTGCACTGGTCTCTCCCATGGATCTATACTGGTCTGCACTGGTCTCTCCCATATACGGGTCTGCACTGGTCTCTCCCATGGATCTATACTGGTCTGCACTGGTCTCTCCCATGGATCTAGACGGGTCTGCACTGGTCTCTCCCATGGATCTATAATGGTCTGCACTGGTCTCTCCCATGGATCTATACGGGTCTGCACTGGTCTCTCCCATGGATCTATACGGGTCTGCACTGGTCTCTCCCATGGATCTATACGGGTCTGCACTGGTCTCTCCCATGGATCTAGACGGGTCTGCACTGGTCTCTCCCATGGATCTAGACGGGTCTGCACTGGTCTCTCCCATGGATCTAGACGGGTCTGCACTGGTCTCTCCATACTGGTCTGCACTGGTCTCTCCATACGGGTCTGCACTGGTCTCTCCATACGGGTCTGCACTGGTCTCTCCATACGGGTCTGCACTGGTCTCTCCATACGGGTCCGTGCTGCATGCTCCTGGATCCATACGGGTCCGCGCTGGTCTCTCAAGTCTGGTCTATGCGGTCTCTCTTCGGTCCGCGCTGGTCTCTGCGCACCGGTCTCTCCAGTCAGGTCACTCCAGTCTATGCGGTCTCTCCTATAGGTCCGCGCTGGTTTCTGTGTGCTGGTCACTCCAGTCTCTCCTCGGGTCTGCATTGGTCTCAGCGCTGGTCCGCGCTGGATCTCCTCCCAGGGTCCAAAATATTTTGAGGATTAATCTCAAAACATTTTGAGATTCATCTTTAAAATAATACATAATATATTTTTAAATTAAGCTCATAACATTTTGAGATTAATCTCATCATATTCTTAGATTAATCTCATAATTTTGCTACTTCGACTTTATTATCATAATATTTCGACTTTTAAGTCAACATTTTATAACTTTATTCTCAGTCTGAAGAAGAAAAAAGGGTGACTCTTTTGCTCCGTGGCCTGTTGCTTTAGGCCTGTTGCTGTTTCCTCTGCCGTCTGCACACGGCCCTGCAGTCCCTTATATGGGCATTAGTGGGCGGTTACTTATGCTAAGTACCTATGCTAATGAAGCACCTGGCACGCGCGCTGTACTTACGAGGAAATGGGATTCATCAATCTGAGAGAACAGCTGCGAACAATTCAGCGGCTTACGAGTGCGTTGATGAATCCCACGTGGGGACTTCTTTAGAAATCTACTTAAGGACAACTTGAGAAGAAAGTTGAGTAGTTTCTTACGAAGTTATTCGTGAATGAGGCCCATTGACTTTATGACCAATAACTCAAACCTACAACTCATACATTAGAAAGTCCTCCATAGATACCACTACAGAGACCACAAACTTAGAAGAAAAAAAAAGGGTTTCAGCACAGGACTATGCACACAAAATAACAAAGACAATACCTCCAAGACAGATGTTAGGGCAATGGGTCTGTAAGAAGCTGCCTGTGATGTCTCATTTGCCGGCTTCAGAACTGACCAATCACAGACAACCTTACAATAATATAAAGAATTACAGATTATCAAAAAAAAATATAGTAGATTTTATAATGTGTCTACACAAGAATTTAATGGTTTTATTGTTTTAAAATAATACAAAAATACATACAATAGTATATAGTAAAATCAACTGTAATTACTCTAATATACCACGAGAGGGCGATAATGTATTATATATGTTGACAGTTCGTTTGTTATGGGCTTTAGTAAAATCTAGGAGAGGAGATGAGAGGTGAGAAAGGAAAGGAGAGGGGAGGGAAGAGAAAGGAGAGAAGAGGAGAGGAGAGAGAGAATACAAAGAGGAGATAGTAGGGACAGAGGGGAGAGAGAGTGAGTAATAGTAATATTTCTCTCAGTTTGGTAAACTCCAGCTTGCCTTAGCCACCATTTTAGCGACGTGTCTGCCCCATAGTCTGCCTTTGTTAATTTTTACAGTCTATGGTTACAGCCTGAAGCTAACGCCATCAGAACAAATGCCCATATAAGGAAACTGGCTCCAGCTTATGTTCAATCTGGCTTCTTCTGCATTAAGGCTCTCTAACTAACTCTGTGATGATGTCACACACTTTCAGTCAACCATACTCTCTATGGGACTGCTCTGTTTATGTGGACTTGTGGGTTTTGAGTTTGGTCCAAGTCTTTGCTTCAGTCCGGACTGGTCTCTGTCCCTCTGGTTTTCTGCTGCGTTTTGGTGATGCTCCTGTTCCTGCAGCTAAAGCCAAATTATGAATCTCAGAGACTGAGACAGGACAGACCAGAGACTCAGGGAAGGAGGGGAGGGACAGGGGGGAGAGAGGAAGAGAGACACGCGGGAGAGGAAAAGGGCCAGGGGGCGAGAGGAAGCGAGACAGGGGGTAGACGAAGAGGGACGGGGGGAGAGAGGAAGAGAGACAGGGGGAGAGAGATGGAGAAAGAGGGAGAGTGACAGATGGAGAGAGAGAGAGACAGGGGTAAGGACGGGGAGACAGAGAGGTAACACAGGTTCATGTGGATCTACAGCCTCAGTCCTGGATCTACAGCCTCAGTCCTGGATCTACAGCCTCAGTCCTGGATCTACAGCCTCAGTCCTGGATCTACAGCCTCAGTCCTGGATCTACAGCCTCAGTCCAGCCTCAGTCCTGGTTCTACAGCCTCAGTCCTGGATCTACAGCCTCAGTCCTGGATCTACAGCCTCAGTCCTGGATCTACAGCCTCAGTCCTGGGTCTACAGCCTCAGTCCTGGATCTACAGCCTCAGTCCTGGATCTACAGCCTCAGCCCTGGATCTACAGCCTCAGTCCTGGGTCTACAGCCTCAGTCCTGGGTCTACAGCCTCAGTCCTGGATCTACAGCCTCAGTCCTGGATCTACAGCCTCAGTCCTGGGTCTACAGCCTCAGTCCTGGCACAGGCATAGAACCAGAGAGGAGATCAGCTTGTTTACAATTGAGGAGATGGAAATAGTTAAGTCAGTCATCTTGCTCCCTATGGGAGGGCCTTTCTGAGTGGAGTTTGCATGTTCTCCCCGTGTCAGCGTAGGTTTCCTCCGGGTACTCCGGTTTCCCCTACCACTAAAAATATGTGCAATAGTTCTGGCATGCGCCTCCTGTACTGGCCCCGCTCCCATCTCTGTGTGGAGTGAGAGACAAGAGCCCAAAAAATAACAATTGTAAACCGCTTTGTGACTCTGGTCTGTGAAAGGCGGTATATAAATAAAGATTACTTACTTATGGACCAATGGCTCCTATGTGATTGTTATGATTGCATTTCCTGTATTCGAACTGTTTAATTCCCTGATCTGTTGTTGGTGAATCCATAACTTAATCCATAAGTCCTCAGAGACGACTGCTGCTGTGATTTGAGACTATACACGAAAACATTGAATTTCCCATTACTTGAAAGAGACATAATTACAAATATTGTTCCCATTAGCTCAGTTCAAACAGCATTAGCCTCTCGCTCACTGCTCCTCTGTGTATTTGAGATAAGTTTCCAGTGTTTTTTGTTCTTCATAATGTTCGTCTTCTCTGTAAACTGGGCTGTAGTTTCTCTCACCATGTTCTGAGACAATGATTCTGTTCTGTTCTGTTCTGGCTGCAGATGATAAACTCCTCTTCTCATTCTGCACAAAGCGAAACCCCAGCTGCTTATCTATAAAGAAATATGTTCTGTTCAAAATTAAATTGGTACAAGCTGAAATAAAGTCTGGAGGAACACACTGTGCCTGCGCTGTATTAAAGTTAATGTTGTTGATGCGGGTTTGGATTTGTAAAACACTTGTTGTAAACTTTGATATTGATGTGTGTGTGTGTGTGTGTATGTGTGTGTGTGTGTGTGTGTGTGTGTGTCCTAAATTCTCCTATTTTTTACCTAATTAAGTTAAGATATATTCTAATGCGTCCTGCGTCGGATCAATCCAGTATTGCCACATGTTCTCTCCCTAGTCTTTCCCTGGTCTCTCTTTGGTCTCTTTCTGGTCTCTCTTTGGTCTCTCTCTGGTCTCTCTGGTCTATCTCTCTGGTCTCACTCTCTGATCTCTCATTGGTCTCACACTGGTCTCTCTCTCTCTGGTTTCTCTCTAATCTCTCTCTCTTTCTGGTCGCCCTCTCTGATCTCTCTCTCTGGTCACTGGTCCCTCGCTGGTCCCTCGAGTGTCTCTCACTGGTCTCTATCTGTTCTTTGTTCTTTCCCTCTGGTGTCAGCACATACTTGGTCTCTATCAATATTGAAAGGCGGAGTTTAGGACCCAGCGTGGCGCGTCATCAGTGACGTCAGACCATAACAGGAAGTGGCTGCCCACGCCGGAGGTAAGCGTGTGCGTTAGCTTCTGTCCTTTAGCTCTGATTCTCTACAGTCTCTGGTTCTTGTGTTTCGCTGTGACCAGAAACCAATCCCCGGAGTAGAGTCTGCACGTTTCTGCTCTGTGTTGGTCTCTTGTTTGTTTCGGAGTGTTGTAGTTAGAGAAGCGGCCCCTGAGTTAGCTGCAGGTCAGAGATGTCAGAAGGGGGTGTGCCGTAGACCGTAAATATTAGGTGTGCACCATGGATCTATAATAATATCGGTGTGCACGATGTACACACACGGAGCAGACGGAGACACCAACTGTTTCATGTGATTACAGAGGAATTGGCTTATATTTAATGTACTGGCCCCAAACCTTACATAATATAGTAATAATGCGTCCGTAACATGGAGGGAGTCTAGTCTTTTCACTCAAGACTAAACTGTAACTATCATGCTCACAGACACCACCACAGGTTTGGAAACGAACAGTAAAATATTTAAGGTCCCCCCTCGCTTTGTGGCAAGAAGGACCTTTCTATGTCGGTTTTCTCCAGTGAAAAGTATGAAAGTGTTTGAATCTGTGTGGATACTTTGTTTATACCTGTTTTACATCATTAAGGTATTTTAACAGAAGCATTACTTCAATTCAAGGTGAGTTTAGAGTTCTGATAGACTTTTCTGAACAAAACTAAAGCCTTTGCCTTTGATCCAGTTTGGGTTCAGTTCAAACACACAGAAACTGAACCCAAACTGGGTCAAAGTTAAAGGATTTACCAATAATTTATATTTATATGTTATGTGTTAGGAGAGAATTACCTTTAGAATGAGGTATAGCATGCCATGAAAGTTCATATTAACCTACCATCAATGCTGTAAGTTAACTAATAATTAAATAATACATCTTTAAATCATTTCAGGAGTCACTGAACATGGTCTGTGGGCTGCGTTTGACCCTGTGGCTCGGGTAGTGAGGGGTGTCCTTTACATTTGCCTTTGAGGGGCAAATGCAAAGAACACATTTCTCTACACAAACAATAACCAAATCAATGCAATTCATTTGTAATTTGTTTTAGATCTAAAACTGAATCAAAAGTATCTGTGAGATGTGATCTATAATCAACAGTCTGAGGATTTGGATCAATAGAGCAGATCCAAATCTTTTACACAGGACTCAATCTATAGAGACTCACAGCGGTCGGTTGTGTTACCTGTGTGTGGTTTTTGTCGTGTCTTGGTTTCGGTCTCTGGGGGAGAGATCTGAGCTGGGTCCAGTGTCTGAAGCTGGACAGAGAACTACAGAAGAGGAAACAGGTCGAGCAGATGAGGTCCAGAGAGAGAAGGGGGGATGAGAGGGATGAGTGGGAAGAGGAGGGGTTCTGGTGTTAAACAACTAAACACATACACATGATCTTTCAGTGATTTCCTCTTTATTATGAGTTAGAGGTAAGCCAGGAAAGTCTTCTTACTGCTCGTACACTTAACGACCTTCTACTTTTAATTTTTTTGCATTGTCTAAGTGTCTTTGATTATTACAATGGGCCTCATTCACGAACGGTTCTTAGGAACAGATTTGTACGTAAATCCTACTTACGCGGTTTTTACGAAGAAAGTGGCATTCACGAATATTTCTCGTAACCAGAATTTCTCTTGGGCAAGTACAAATCCTACGAGTCCTCAGGAGCACTCGTCAGTGTTGCCAACTTAGCGACTTTGTCGCTAGATTTAGCGACTTTTCAGACCCCTATAGCGACTTTTTTTCAAAAAAGCGACTAGCGACAAATCTAGCGACTTTTTCTGGTGTTATTGGCGACTTATCTGGTGTTTTGGCGACTTATCTGGTGTTTTGGCGACTTATCTGGTGTTTTGGCGACTTATCTGGTGTTTTGGCGACTTATCTGGTGTTTTGGAGACTCGTGAAGCACGTATTGTTCTGCTGTCCTCAACGTGAGCCCCTCCCCCGTCCCAAAGCACTTAAGCCTAGAGTATACTTGCGCGGCGCAGCTTACGTTAGCGGTTGCGGCAACGTAAGTATACTTGCGCGGCGTGGCTTACGTTAGCGGTTGCGGTGGACCTACGTAAGCACAATTGATTACAGGCGGCCAGTCTCACAGTAGCCTTGCGCAGCAGTCCCAGCTACAGTCTATGGGCGGAGCAGAGAGAGAGAGAGGAGACTCAAAAGCACAGGGAGTTTTCAGGCTGCTGCAGACTGAACTTCAGCTCCACCACCACCACACATCCAAAGCTCCCCGGCCACTCCTACCACCGCCACCCCCCACTACCCCCCACTCCATCCGCGGCAGCTCTGTCCGTGACTCTGTTTTCTCTCAGTAGTGGGTCACATTAAATCATTTGTTATGCCAAACTATGAAAAAAAAAAAAAACTTACAAAAATAAACCTAAGTAACTCTGCCAGAGTGTGTCTTTTGGGTCACTTTGCCGGTCCCAAGCCCGGATAAAGGAGGAGGGTTGGTTGTAGAGCTAGCAATTTCACCCTACATAACAATCTTTTGATTACATTTGCTGTTATAACATTTAACAATACAGGACAAAACTGATGTGTGTAATGTGGATCTAGACAAAGCATTAAAATCATTAAATGTTGTTAATGTTGAAATTATTTTTGTACATTTGTAGTTCTAAACATATTTAGGGTGTTTTTACTCACTTTTGTCTCTCCCACGACCTTATTCCTCTCTCCTACAGCGTCCGTTACAGTTATTTGCAAATGGCAAATTATGCAAATTAGGCGATGACGTCATTTAGCGACTTCTAGCGACTTTTGGGACAGCCAATAGCTACTTCCCTTACTGAGGAGTTGGCAACACTGGACTCGTACGCATTCAGTGCCGACATGTTCACACGCCGGGGTTGTCCTCTTTGGTGAAGTTGAATAAAAATACAACATTCCAGTGATATGTCCGTCATATCGATGTATGTATTTATTTATTTGTAGTAATCTTTATTAGTAATCTTTATTTATATACCGCCTTTTTCACTGCAGATCTGGCCTACTTTTTAATTCATTTTGAAATGAAATGTGCCAACGCTTTATCAAATACATTGGAAATCTTGCCGTGTATTAGTGACCCCTTCCTATTTATAGGGGGCATTTCTTTATCCACGGGCCACAGAACAACGGCATATATACTGCTGCTGCAGGAGGTTACTGGGTCCGCGCTGAGTCTCTGCGCTGGTCTCTCCTATGGATCTATACGGGTCTGCACTGGTCTCTCCCATGGATCTATACGGGTCTGCACTGGTCTCTCCCATATACGGGTCTGCACTGGTCTCTCCCATGGATCTATACTGGTCTGCACTGGTCTCTCCCATGGATCTATACGGGTCTGCACTGGTCTCTCCCATGGATCTATACGGGTCTGCACTGGTCTCTCCCATATACGGGTCTGCACTGGTCTCTCCCATGGATCTATACTGGTCTGCACTGGTCTCTCCCATATACGGGTCTGCACTGGTCTCTCCCATGGATCTATACTGGTCTGCACTGGTCTCTCCCATGGATCTAGACGGGTCTGCACTGGTCTCTCCCATGGATCTATAATGGTCTGCACTGGTCTCTCCCATGGATCTATACGGGTCTGCACTGGTCTCTCCCATGGATCTATACGGGTCTGCACTGGTCTCTCCCATGGATCTATACGGGTCTGCACTGGTCTCTCCCATGGATCTAGACGGGTCTGCACTGGTCTCTCCCATGGATCTAGACGGGTCTGCACTGGTCTCTCCATACTGGTCTGCACTGGTCTCTCCATACGGGTCTGCACTGGTCTCTCCATACGGGTCTGCACTGGTCTCTCCATACGGGTCTGCACTGGTCTCTCCATACGGGTCCGTGCTGCATGCTCCTGGATCCATACGGGTCCGCGCTGGTCTCTCAAGTCTGGTCTATGCGGTCTCTCTTCGGTCCGCGCTGGTCTCTGCGCACCGGTCTCTCCAGTCAGGTCACTCCAGTCTATGCGGTCTCTCCTATAGGTCCGCGCTGGTTTCTGTGTGCTGGTCACTCCAGTCTCTCCTCGGGTCTGCATTGGTCTCAGCGCTGGTCCGCGCTGGATCTCCTCCCAGGGTCCAAAATATTTTGAGATTAATCTCAAAACATTTTGAGATTCATCTTTAAAATAATACATAATATATTTTTAAATTAAGCTCATAACATTTTGAGATTAATCTCATCATATTCTTAGATTAATCTCATAATTTTGCTAGTTCGACTTTATTATCATAATATTTTGACTTTTAAGTCAACATTTTATAACTTTATTCTCAGTCTGGTTAAAAGAAGAAAAAAGGGTGACTTTTGCTCCGTGTAAAGGCCTGTTGCTGTTTCCTCTGCCGTCTGCACACGGCCCTGCAGTCCCTTATATGGGCATTAGTGGGCGGTTACTTATGCTAAGTACCTATGCTAATGAAGCACCTGGCACGCGCGCTCTACTTACGAGGAAATGGGATTCATCAATCTGAGAGAACAGCTGCGAACAATTCAGCGGCTTACGAGTGCGTTGATGAATCCCACGTGGGGACTTCTTAGAAATCTACTTAAGGACAACTTGAGAAGAAAGTTGAGTAGTTTCTTACGAAGTTATTCGTGAATGAGGCCCATTGTTCTTGTATACAGAGCCTTGCAAAAGTATTCGCTCCCCTTCCCAACATTTTGCCACATTTCAGTCTTCAAACATAAAGATATAAAATTTAAATTTTCTGTCATGAATCAACAACAAGTGGGACACAATCGTGAAGTGGAACGAAATGTATTGGATAATTTAAACTTTTTTAACAAATAAAAAACTGAAAAGTGGGGCGTGCAATATTATTCGGCCTCTTTACTTTCAGTGCAGCAAACTCAGTCCAGAAGTTCAGTGAGGATCTTTGAATGATCCAATGTTGTCCTAAATGACTGATGATGATAAATAGAATGCACTTGTGTGTAATCAAGTCTCCGTATAAATGCACCTGCTCTTTGATAGTCTCAGGGTTCTGTTTAAAGCGCAGAGAGAACCATGAAGACAAAGGAACACACCAGGCAGGTCCGAGATACTGTTGTGGAGAAGTTTAAAGCCGGATTTGGATACAAAAAGCTTTCCCAAGCTTTAAACACCTCAAGGAGCACTGTGCAAGCAGTTATATTGAAATGGAAGGAGTATCAGACCACTGCAAATCTACCAAGACCCGGCCGTCCGTCCAAACTTTCATCTCAAACAAGGAGAAGACTGATCAGAGATGCAGACAAGAGGCCCATGATCACTCTGGGTGAACTGCAGATAACTACAGCTGAGGTGGGAGAGTCTGTCCATAGGACAATCAGTCGTGCACTGCACAAATCTGGCCTTTATGGAAGAGTGGCAAGAAGAAAACCATTTCTCAAAGATATCCATAAAAAGTCTCGTTTAAAGTTTGCCACAAGCCACCTGGGAGACACACCAAACATGTGGAAGAAGGTGCTCTGGTCAGATGAAACCAAAATCAAACTTTTTGGCCACAATGCAAAACGATATGTTTGGTGTAAAAGCAACACAGCTCATCACCCTGAACACACCATCCCCACTGTCAAACATGGTGGTGGCAGCATCATGCTTTGGGCCTGCTTTTCTTCAGCAGGGACAGGGAAGATGGCTAAAATTGATGGGAAGATGGATGGAGCCAAATACAGGACCAATCTGGAAGAAAACCTGTTGGAGTCTGCAAAAGACCTGAGACTGGGACGGAGATTTATCTTCCAACAGGACAATGATCCAAAACATAAAGCCAAATCTACAATGGAATGGTTCACAAATAGACGTATCCAGGTGTTAGAATGGCCAAGTCAAAGTCCAGACCTGAATCCAATCGAGAATCTGTGGAAAGAGCTGAAGACTGCTGTTCACAAACGCTCTCCATCCAACCTCACTGAGCTTGAGCTGTTTTGCAAGGAAGAATGGGAAAGAATTCCAGTCTCTCGATGTTCAAAACTGAGAGACATACCCCAAGCGACTTGCAGCTGTAATTGCAGCAAAAGGTGGCGCTACAAAGTATTAGCGCAAGGGGGCCGAATAATATTGCACGCCCCACTTTTCAGTTTTTTATTTGTTAAAAAAGTTTAAATTATCCAATACATTTCGTTCCACTTCACGATTGTGTCCCACTTGTTGTTGATTCTTGACAAAAAAAAATATGTTTATATCTTTATGTTTGAAGCCTGAAATGTTGAAAGGTTCATGGGGGCCAAATACTTTCGCAAGGCACTGTATGTGACATCGAAATAAACTGAAATTTGTTCCCAGAGAACTGTAAAACCAAACTAAGTGTGGCTTTTTCTCATCACTGAAAACCTTGGTCTCTTGTTGGTTACGAGGCTGTGTATGCTTGAGATTCTGTTTGTGTGTGTCTCTGTGTCTCTGTCTCTCTCTCTGTCTCTGTGTCTCTCTCTCTCTCTCTGTCTCTGTGTCGCTGTCTCTCTCTCTGTGTCTCTCTCTCTGTGTCTCTCTCTCTCTCTCTCTGTCTCTCTCTCTGTGTCTCTCTCTCTCTGTCTCTTTGTCTCTGTCCCTGTGTTTAGAGACAAAGACACACACACACACACACACACACACACACACACACACACACACACACACACACACACACACACACACACACACACACACACACACACACACACACACACACACACACACACACACATTATTTTTCCAAGATCAAGGTCAACCCAAGTGCTACAATTTCAGAGTTCAGATATTGTTCCATTCTCCTCCACACGGTGAAGACGGAGCGAGACCCCAAACAACACTGGCATCAAAGCCCCAATCAGCACCATCCATCTCCTCATTACATGAAACCTAATGTGCATGATTTTAGAGGTAGGGGAAACGAGCACCCAGAGAAACCTACACAGACACAAGGAAAACATGCAAACCCACTCAGAATGGCCCTGTTCCGACCGGGATTCGAACCCAGTGCCGCCCTAAACGTAACAAACATTGACCTTCAGTATTCAAAACAAAAATCCTCTCAAGTCGTTGACATCTGAGCGATCACTGTGGACCGTATGAAAGCAGAGAGTTCAGGAGGAGCTATCGTCCATCGTTACAACATGATTTAGACGCCAGATGCAGTTGGGGGGAGCCCATTTCCATAAGGACCCGTATGTGGCGGACGTGACCGTTATCCGCCGCTTGGCACTTCCTGTGGCGTGTCCTCCTCCGTCTCGGCTTCAGATTCGGACGATAACAGTGGAACGGTCGCAGCGACGCAGACTCATTAGTCCAATCTGCTACCCTGGGGTTTGTGAGAACTCCGCCCCGTAACGAGCCAAACTGTGGCTGACCCAGAGACCAAAGAAGAAACTCAAAAAGTGTTATCGATGCATGGAGCCGTGGCCGTCTCCTGTCGATGGAGAGGGAAGGAGAAGTCCCTGATAAGTCTAAGAAAAAGCAGCTAAAAGGGCAGATGTTCAGGCGAGATCTCGGTGCGGTGTGGCGCTCCTGGCCGCTTCTTGTGAGCTCGCCTAATTCCTGACCACCGCGCCGCTGCGTAGCATATTTATGTGTAGCCGCACGCGCTAGGAGATTTCAGAGGAGGCCTGGAGAGAGGCTGAGGGATAAGCAAACACCACGCATAGCAAATCATGGTCGCAGGAATATGGCAAGAGATTTAGCAAGGGACAACTCTGCAGTGAATTGACGCAGGTACAGGAATGTCATGTTGAAATTCTATCTATTACAATGATTTCAATTTGCTTCTTACATCAGTGAGAAAGACTTTCACAGCTTCAATGACCCACAGTAAGAATTATGATAAAGCTGAGACAAATACTAGCATTGCTTCTATTCTGCCTGAATCAAGACTCAAATTGCAGAGTTTCACCAAGAAAAATGGCATAACCCAAACAAGAGACTCACGTGATGCAAATTCGCTTTCTGATTAGTTGGAAAAGTGATTTGAATCTAAAGTGGCCCATTTTCAATTATTGGTAAAATGAAGAATTATCTGCATATTTTCATTTCTGTAAAACCTGAATCTGTTAAACTTTATCTTGTGTCCGGTTCACAGATTCAAGATGGACGTCATTCAAAATGTTTTCTTACTGTTCCTTTAAATCTCTGTGGAGAATTGTTATAACTGTGGGCGCAACCTACAGGGTGAAAGTCAGATCCTGTCAGACTTCTGAAAGCTAAGCATGGCAGGGCCTGGTTTAGTAATGTGATGGAGAACATCTGGGAACACCAGCTGTGAGTGCAAATTGTGGTTGAATAAGTCCTGGTGTTGTGTGTTGAATGATGGTGGCGGTTGGAGGAAACGATGGCCATAAGACTGGTTGTCTCACTTCTGTCGATGTGCCCAGGCAGCTAACCGGCACCCTGGACCCAGCTGGGACAGAACCTAGAGGTGAGTGATAGTAGTAGAGTCAGTAGTATAGTTAGTGGTAAGTAGCAATAGTAGAGGTAGTAGTAGTACAAAGTAGCAGTGATAGTAGCATAAGTGCTGAAGAACGAGTTTCAAAGACTGTCCAGGTTCAGGGCAAGAGAGCTGCAGGCCCAGAACAAGTCTTTTAACTGTAATCAGTTTCAAAATATCTCAGGAGCACAGGTACTGTACACGACTGATGAAGGAGCACAGGTACTGTCACTCGACTGACCATCACTTGACCCGTGTCCCCTGACACCAGGGCTCAGAGCTGAGCAGAGGTCAGCGGCCGTTTAACGGTCTTTGATGGCCGACAATCAAAGCTTTAAAGACGTGGCAATAAATCAGAGGGTGATGGCTTGTTGTTGTTGATGTGCATCTTTGTCTTACAAATGAAGATAAGAAATGAAAAAGGAAATGTGAGAACAATTCCATCATCGTGTTGAGATTAAAGCATGTTTCTGAATTATTCATTGCCTTTCTGAGGACAATTGTCTCTCAGCTAAGATAAACAAGGAGAAAATTTTGCTTTGGACGTTACTGCGTTTTAGTCTTTTAATGAGAGATCACTTATTTGTTAAAACCTATTTCACCTATTTTAGGGAAAAAAACATAATTCAGACAATCAAGAAACACAGACAATAAAATTAGCTTTCTTTGTTCTTATGAGCGATAGATCAGCAGTTCATATGTATTCGTTAACTTTTTATAGTAATTCCAAAATAGCTGCAAAACACTCATTGTTTAAAAATGACTCAAGACAATTATTTATTGAAAACAGCAAAACAAGACAAAAGTAGAACAAGTGGCTGTATTGCTTAAAACATTTCTTTTAAATTTCCAGTAGGATTATTGTCAAAAGCATTTCTCTCGACCCAAGTTTACATCTCTGCTTTGTAGTTGAACAAAGATATGACCATCTGTATCTGATGACTACCCAAACTTTACTCGCTTAAAACTTGACTTTAAAGACATTCTTTTTCTTGGACCCTGAAGGCCTCAAAACACAAAACAAAAAGCACTAGGGTCTCCCACTTCCATTTTTCACCTTCAAGATTCACCCCATGCTGTTTTGGTCTCTCCACTTACCCACTACACCTCAGCACCAGGAATGCCGCATTAGCACTGTGCTCAACAATGCTAACAAAAACAACAACAAAAGCCAGGGACCCCAGCCCGTACACCGTCCACCTCCCCCCCCCTCAACAATGACCCCGTGTCACTACTCAGCCCCACTGCCTCCACAGCTGACCCAGCCCCAGCGCGAGCCCCCTACCAGCTCTGGAATCCTACCAATGTGTTCATACACCGACCCTTTCACCTTCTGCCCTACCACGGTTTCTCAGGAAGATTAAATGTGGTAAAAGGACGGGTAGTGGTCAGCGGGTCTCGGGCCAGGACAGGATTCAGCAGAGCACCGGTTGGAGGACGACCAGATAGCAGATTTGAACACCCAAGTCTTGAATTCATGGTGTAATTGCAAACAACCTTATAGACTTTCTGCTCTCACTGGTTTTTGGCACAGGCTCAAAAATGCAAACCCCAACAACGCAACAGCAGCAGCACAGCATTTTCTATATACCGAGCCTCCGTTATGAATTAAGTAAAGCCGGCCTCCAATTAACAGGGGCTTCTCGTCAGCAGCACAACAGAAAAAAGAAAAAGTATATATTTATCAAGATTTGTTTTTTCAAACTTGGTCCACTGTTGAGTTCCGTGTTGGTCCTTGGGAAATGGGCCAAACTGTGTCCCAGCTCCCCTGTGGCCGATGGGGCCGTGGAAGGGGCTCCAGGTGTGGTCACACACCCAGAGGGATCTCAGCCTTGGTGCAACAGGTCCACAGACTTAATTAAAGTGACTGTGACGATTACATTGCCCTCACGTTTATTAGAGCTCTTTTGATTGGAGGGATAGAACGCACGCCTCAATAACTCTATAGATCAAGCCTTACGTCAGTCCATTTTTGTGAAAAAGAAGATCCAGGTAACGTAGAGTACTACAGGATCCAAGATTATTGCAGCAACATTCATACAAACAACTAGTATAATCTAGTCCAAATATTATTGAACCTTGACTTTTAATAACTTGATGTTCATTGCAAAACGCTCCTGCCAAAAACAGCATATCTCTAGCTGACAATTCACCAACAAATGTGTAACACCACGATCCAGACGTTTTTGCCAAGTGGAATCACCTCATAAGTCCTCATACCCTGTTCACTGAGGAGACCAGCCCTGCCGGAGCAGCGTCTCTAACCTGGGCTCTCTCTTCCAAGTTGCCCACAAACGGATTAAAAATGATGTAATTTGAATTTTAATTCCATCATCTAATTCAAATGATTCTAACTATTGCATACTAACTTATGTTATAAATACGGACATCTAAGGCTCTCACCAAAGTTTTTTTTTTTTATTTTTTTTTGGGCATCTTGTCTTCTCACTCCACGCAGAGATGGGAGCGGGTGTCCCGACCGAACAGGAGGCGCATGCCACGAACTACTGTACATAATTTTAGTGGTAGGGGAAACCGGAGTACCCGGAGGAACCCTACGCAGACACGGGGAGAACATGCAAACTCCACTCATGAAAGGCCCTGGTCCGGCCGGGAGTCGAACCCAGGATAAACCTTCGTGCTGGAGAGGCCGAGAGTGCTATCCCCCACTTCAGCCACCGAGCCGCCACCGGAAATACAAATAAATTTGGTGACAGGCAAAGCTTGTAACAGCTCTAGATGGAAGAGAGTTGTTTACCAAAAAGCGAATGTCATTTGATGCGAATAACCGACGTTCATTTGCGACTTTAAGAATCTTCAAAAAACAGCTGCAGCGTCAGAGTTCTGAGACACGGAGCAGGATCCAAAAGAGAACTGAGCTTTTTGAACTGCATCAAACCTGCCTCATGGATAAAAGCATCTTTACACATCGATCCAACTGGAAACTCAGACAGCACCAGAGAAACATCGCAGCGCGCTCCGAGAGGATTCCCCTCAGGACCAGTTTGACATTCACATCAAACAGACACAGGTTTTAGACAAAAAAAAAAATCATAAAATTTGTCTCAAAAGAGGTCATTCCCTCTGGACCAGTTTGTTGTTATTCCTGTGTTTGAACTGTTTGATTGTCTGATCTGTTGTTGGGGAATCTGGTCTCGCTCTGGTCTTTCTTCAGGATTTCTCCGGTCTCTCTCCGCCCTCTGCCTGGTCTTTCTCCGGTCCCTCTCTCTGGTCCCTCTCTCTGGTCCCTCTCTCTGGTCCCTCTCTCTGGTCCTCTCTCTGGTCCCTCTCTCTGGTCCTCACTCTGGACTCTCTCTCTGTCTGTCTCTGTCTCCTCTGGTCTCTCTCTGGTCTCTCTCCTCTGGTCCTCTCTCTGGTCTCTCTCTGGTCTCTCTCTGGTCTCTCTCCGGTCACTCTCAGATCTCTCTCCTGGTCCTCTCTCAGGTCTCTCTCTGGTCTCTCTCTGGTCCCTCCCTCTCTGGTCCCTCTCTGGTCTACCATGTGTTCTGTGAATTATACAGTAAATATTCACTTTTATCAATTACAAAAACGCTTTATGTTTAATGAAGACAGAAAATCCAGGAATTATTCAGAGGCTGCAAACGTGGACTAAACGGGCGAGCTCCGAGCAGCTTCTGGTCCATGCTCCTGGTCCATGCTTCTGGTTCACATCCACAGTTCAACAATCACTTACGGGGAATTATTTAGTGCCGAGATAATGGGACAGACACCGAGGGATCTGAGCAGCGAGAGAAACATGTCATATTTATAACTTCAACGATTGCAAATGTTTGAATATTCAAATATGGACAAGTCTGTGAGTTTGTGAGTGTTGTGCATTTAAAGAGACAGTACAACGTGAGGGAGAGGTCTAATAAAGACTTTACAGTAACTCTGGTGCGATTACTCACGTCGTCCTTAACCTTTTTGAGCCGTGGCACATCTTTGTCATTAGGAGTGTGACGATATATCGATAAGGTGATGTATCGTGATACTTTCTCACACGATTGATAACACAAGTTGACAGCCAAAAAAAGGTGATTTTGGTGTTCTGAGTCCGAATATCACATGCATTTTGCTCTATCAGGTCAAAACATTTTGAGATACAAGCCATAGTGTAACGGATTACGCGTACCGACTACAGTTATTATGAATTGTGCATATCAAATTGATGGAGTAAATAAAAACTGAATGACTTTGGATACGTTGACTGTTTATTTCTTGAGGAAAAACGGAAAAAACGTCAAGGGTTTCTCAGCTGATGATTCCGCAGAAATGTGTTATTTTACGCGCCAAAATCGATAGAAAACTAAATAAATTCTGTCGCAAATACCATCCTGACCTGATTGAGCCAAAACCAAGGTCATTTTCGGACTTCAGAGCATCAAAATTAGTCCTATATTCAAGCTGGAAGAACCCTGGCGACATATTTTCAAAAAATATGTTTTTGTTATCCAGTGGTTATCAATATGCTTTTGCCCCAAGTAATCCCACAACTACAAAAAAAAAAAAATAATATATTATAAATATATATATCTTATATATACTTAATATATAATAATAATTTATTTTTTTTTTTTTATTCGGAACAATACTTAAACGGCACACCGTGTAACTCTTGGGCCACTAGGCGGCGGCGCTAGACCTGCAACTTTCACGTTTAGCGCCCCTAGTGGCCACAAGCAACTCAGCACTGTCGCAAAAGTCAACAAACAGTCATCCGGTGTCTTTTGAGTGTGTATTCAGACAGCATGCACTGGTGTGTGTGTTCAAACTGTAGAGACATGCCTACAGATATTGAGAGACTCTGCTGTGGTCCAGCCTCCAGACCGCTGCATTAGTAATCTACCACACATGGACTTCTATATCCTGGATGAGGGAGTTCTGCGTCTAGCTCGTGCTGCGTGGAATGACATCTTTGCAGTCGATGACATCCAGGAA
This sequence comes from Knipowitschia caucasica, assembly GCA_964034765.1. Taxonomy (NCBI): domain Eukaryota; kingdom Metazoa; phylum Chordata; class Actinopteri; order Gobiiformes; family Gobiidae; genus Knipowitschia; species Knipowitschia caucasica. The sequence continues at coordinate 3,171,489 of OZ035842.1, forward strand.
CCAGGTGTAAAGAGCAGCGCTCATACAGACATGCAGCTTACAGCACGATCCCTTTCGCGTTTCCTCTTTTTAGCCTCCTCCGAAGGTTTAAAATTTTTCCTTGCCTCAGCCATGACCAGGAGTCGAGCAGGTGAAAAATGAGTAGCAAAAGCCTTAGCTCCATGAGTATATCAGCGCCTGTAGCCGTAAAGCAAATCTTTCTCCAAGTCACGTGACCTGGTGGCAGACGGTCCGTCTGCTCTAAAGTTACATGAGCGGTATTTCAAGAGGGCAGCCCCGCTCGGAGCATTGCAAGTGTCAAGCGCTGTATATTGGCCCAAGTATTCATATAAAATAACTCATATGTGTCAACTCTTTAGGTCACAAAGTCCGCGGTGTGCCTTTAATGTATGGCTACATGACTCATCTTGTAATAATGTGCTTTGACCTGAACATATTGTTCTATGACCCAGATATTGCCAAAGAAACAAATCTCCATCTATCAGCTGACCTTGCTGCAAACAGACCATTTACAGCACAGTATTTGAATTCAGAGTTGAGAATTAGTTAATAACTTGCAATTATATGTATTTTGTGTCTATTCAGATTGCTTTACTAAAAGATTTCAATAACAGTATATTTCTGACCAATGTATTGATAATCTTCATATTGTGATATAATCGTTATCGTGAGCTTTGTATCGCATATCGTATCGTATCGTGAGGTACCCTGAGGTTCCCACCCCTATTTGTCATTGCCAAAAATCATATGTCATACCACCTGTGCCAACTGAATTTGATACAACATTGAAACTCTACAGCCTTTATCAACAAAGAAAAGTTATTCTCATGAATGTGTGTTATATCGCAAACCAAGCAAGCACAAAACATCTTTCTAATCATTTCACATTATTTTATTTTCACATGAGCAGGTGACCAAGCAGGTGATATTGGACTATTTCTCAAGCACACCAACGTTCCTTGACACAATGGTTTAAAAACACTGCTCTAACCAACAAAAACCAAATCAAAAGGTCACTACAGTCACACAGTGGAGAGAAACGAAACATCCTCTGGGCCCAGTTTGGACCCACAGGAAATGGTTCTTGTTATCTGCTGTTCCTGAGGACACTTCAGTGCAGATAACATCCACAGAAACATGTGTGTGACCGGGACCACGATCTGAAGAACAACCAGCAGAAACCAGGTGGGGTCAGTCTTTGAGGGATGGAGAAGAGAAAGGACAGCAATACAGAGGAATAAACAGAGTAAAAGTCTATTCAAAAAAGATACAGCCGCTACAAACCTTGAAACAGATCTTATTTAGTCCAAAAAGGTTGCGTCCTTTCAGATGAGAGACCAGAGTGAGAGTACAGAGAGAAACCAGAAAGAAGGATCAGAGAAAGCAGAGAGAGAGAGACAAGAGTGAGAGTCCAGAGAGAGACCAGAAAGAGACACCAGAGAGAGAGACCAGAGTGAGAGTCCAGAGAGAGACCAGAAAGAGACACCAGAGAGAGAGACCAGAGTGAGAGTCCAGAGAGAGACAAGAGTGAGAGTCCAGAGAGAGACCAGAAAGAGACACCAGAGAGAGAGACCAGAGTGAGAGTCCAGAGAGAGACCAATGAGAGTCCAGAGAGAGACCAGAAAGAAGGATCCGAGAAAGCAGAGAGAGAGAGAGAGAGAGAGAGAGAGAGAGAGAAATACCAGAGAGAGAGCAAAGAGAGAGACCGCAGACAGAGAGCAGAGAGAGAGAGACAAGAGTGAGAGTCCAGAGAGAGACCAGAAAGAGACACCAGAGAGAGAGTCCAGAGAGAGACCAGAAAGCGACACCAGAGAGAGAGACCAGAGTGATAATACACAGAGAGAGACCAGTGAGAGTCCAGAGAGAGACCAGAAAGAGAGTCCAGAGAGAGACCAGTGAGAGACCAGTGAGAGTCCAGAGAGAGACCAGAGAGAGAGTCCAGTGAGAGACCAGTGAGAGACCAGTGAAAGACCAGGGAGAGACCAGGCAGAGACCAGAGAGAGAACAGAGAGAGAGAAGAGAGAGACCAGAGTGAGACCCGAGTGATACTATAAAACACATGTTTGCTGGTGGATGTCTTGGTGATGTTTTCCTCGTGATTATCTCTGAGCCCAGAGCAAAAACAAACTTTGTTATACACAGATTTAATGAACCGTGAAATCTAATAATAATTAGTTAAAAAACAATGAGGGAAAAGAACAATGTGTGCTTTGGTTTCGAGGAGAGGACATTTTAGTGTTTAGAAAGAACAGGTCACACTGAGGGGGTGACCTGGACGTTTAGGGTTATTCGTTTATGAACTAATATTGTTAAAACGAGAAGTTAGCTTTGGATTCAGATGTTAGCATAAACCAGATGGATAAACAAGACGGTTTAATGAGACTTAACAGGACACTACAGAGGTAATAGGACGTAAACCATATACACAAGAACATATGGGGGGGGGGAAGAGAGAGAGAGAGAGAGAGAGAGGAGAGAGAGAGAAGAGAGAGAGAGAGAGAGAGAGAGAGAAGAGAGAGAGTAGAGAGAGAGAGAGAGAGTGAGAGGGAGAGAGAGAGAGAGAAGAGAGAGAGAGAGAGGAGAGGAGAGAGAGAGAGAGAGAGAGAGAGAGAGAGAGAGAAGACACACACACACACACACACAGGGCAAGAAAGTCCACGCAGAGAGAGAGATAGAAAGAGAGTAATGGGAGAGAGAAAATCCACAGAGAGAGAGAGAGTCCGCACAGAGAAAAAGACTGACACAGACAAGAGAGAGAAAATCCACAGAGAGACAGAGAGAGAGCGAGAGAGACCACACACACACGACCGGGCGAGAGAGAGAGAGAGAGAGAGAGAGAGAGAGAGAGAGAGAGAGAGAGAGAGAGAGAGAGAGAGAGAGAGAGAGAGAGAGAGAGAGAGAGACCACACACACACACCGGGCAAGAGAGAGAGAGAGAGAGAGAGAGAGAGAGAGAGAGAGAGAGAGAGAGAGAGTGAGAGAGAGAGAGAGAGAGAGAGAGCGAGAGACCACACACACACCGGGCAAGAGAGAGAGAGAGAGGAGAGAGAGAGAGAGAGAGCGAGAGACCACACACACACACCGGGCGAGAGAGAGAGAGAGAGAGCGAGAGACCACACACACACGCCGGGCGAGAGAGTCCAGGGAGAGCGAGAGAGAGAGAGATAGAAAGAGATAAATGGAGAGAGAGAGTCCGCACAGAGCGAGACGGACACAGACAAACCCTGGCGAATCCAGCAGATTCTTGACAGACGTAATCATCCGAAATGAACCGAAACACTTAGTACTTTCTTAGTTTAATGCTCTCTTCTTTCTGTGCCTCCTTCAGTGCACACAGATTCAATACACTTCTCTTTTAGAGAAGACCTTTCTCCCACAAAACAAAAAACAAGTCAAATGGAAGAGAGCGCACTAGAGAGCCAGTTAAAATACAACACTACTTATCCCATTCTCTGAAGGTGGAACTCTAAAGTGGGTCTTGATCTCAGCTTGGCCTGGTTTGTGTGTGAGTGTGTGTCGGTGCGTGTGTCTGTGTGTGTATGTCTGTGTGTGTGTGTGTGTGTGTGTGTGTGTGTGTGTGTCTCTGTGTGTGTGTGTAGCAGAGGCATGGCCCAGTTCTGGTCTGAACCCTGGGACTCGGACCTCTTCATCAGCAGAGGTGACGGGAGGATATGGATCACTCTGAGACAAAGGTGAAAAACTGCAGATTCTGTAAGTGTGTGTGTTTTATGTGTGGCAGTGTGTGTATGCATGTGTGTGTGTCTCTCTCTATGTATGTGTGTGTACGTGTCTGAGTGTGTGTATGTATGTATGTGTGTATGTATGTGTGTATGTGTGTATGTGTGTATGTATGTGTGTATGTGTGTGTGTATGTGTGTATGTATGTATGTGTGTATGTGTGTATGTGTGTGTGTATGTATGCATGTATGCATGTATGTATGTATGTATGTATGTATGTATGTATGTGTGTATGTATGTATGTATGTGTGTACGTATGTATGTGTGTATGTGTGTACGTATGTATGTGTGTATGTGTGTATGTATGCATGTGTGTGTCACTCTCTGTGTGTATGTATGTAGGTGTCTGTGTATGTATGTAGCAGTAGCAGCGCCAGGTTTGCAATTTTGGGTAGGCCTGCAGATTAGAAAGTAGGCCAAATTCGCTTGCAAACTACAAAGGCTAACTGGAATTGGGGTTTCAAAGAATATGGTTCAAACGCACACACGCACGCACACGCACTCACGCGCGCACATACACACAAGCTCATTTATGAAACTTGCGTAGAAAAAGGTGTACATTTTGGGTGTATATTCCATTTACGCAAAAACCAACGTCGGATTTATGAACGTGTGAGATCCGCCCAGTTCTGAGCGTACGCAGCTGCGGGTGTTGATAAATCGGCTGAATACAAACGTATTTAGTCACGCCTATTATGCAGCAATCGCGTGTTTCACGCCCCGTCTTTGTGACAGGTCAGCAGGAAGCCGGCCTAAAAGACTGTTTGGAAACTCAAAAGGCACGTTTGTTTGTTCATGTTTATGTAATAATAAATATGCGCTATATATTCAGCTGCGTTTTGAACAAATTTGCCAAAATGTTTTGATAAATTAGAAAAATCTTTCTTGAATTGTAGAAGTGAATAAAGATTGATTGAATGAATTAATGAATTCATATATATTATGCAGCGGTGGCTCTCATGAATGAAGCGTCTGCAGCGTCTTGGACGCAGCCTGGCTCGGGGTAGAAGTGCGCATTGAGGCGCTGTACACTTCAGAGAGCGTTTGCGGTCCAGATTTCACAAGGAAACTCTGGAGCCAAAACTTCTGCACATGTGGCGCGACCTCTCACGGCACTCGCTGCGCACTCTGGACAGGGCAGTGAGACATTTGAGTGAGCAATACCATCGATGCGTTATTGGGGTGTGTGTCTGTGTGAGGCTTACACAAATCTAATGAAATAACACATTGCTTTACCAGATGTGAGGAATACAAATAGCCGTGCGTAATTACGCAGCGCAGAGCCTGCCACAGCAATAGATGGGTCACACATCCCTGTTGCGTAAAGTGTATTTATATAGAGCCTTTCACTGTCCAGGATCACAAAGCGCTTCACATTTTAAAAACATACAGATCAAAATAATACACACACAAGTCAGATTTAATAGAGGGTCCTCATGAGCTGTGATTTATTCGAAGTTTGCGTGTTTCCATTAGACTTTTTCTGATGCGCAAATTCAAATTTTGAAACATGATCCTCAATGAAAACACAGCATATAATTTTGCCAGAGGGAATATGTTTATTGTTGTACATATCTTGAATTTCATGCGTGTTTTGGCGTGTTGTGCCAAAGGTTGAGATCAGCGTATAGATTTACACCACCTCCAGACCTGGCGTATATTTTGTGCGTATTGTACGCTCACGTCCAGATAGATAAATGCGGAAAAGTGTAATATTTTGCGTACGCCTCATTTACCCTGATTTGGCCGTGCGCAGGTTTCATACATGAGGCCCACAGTGAGGCCCACAGTGAGGCCCACAGTGAGGCCCACAGTGAGGCCTACAGTGAGTCTCACACAGGCCTAGAGTTTACCTCATCAGTGCGAGGCCAGCCTGGCCTGACCCTCCTCCTCTGGGACCTACGGGCCCGGGCCTCTGGCTACTCTACCTCACAAAGTTCACGCTGAACTTTCTTAAAATTAAAATGAAAAAGGCTGCTCTGTTGTGAATGCTTTGAGAGCGTTGTCAATCTTTAAGACGAGGAATAGCTGGTTGTTCTCGCTTCACGCTGTGTGATATGATATTGGACAACATTGTTCAGCCAATAAACAGGACTATATTTGAAGCAACGTAGAAACGTGATGACGCTCAGGGGTTATACTTTCTAAAAACATTAGAACGCAACATTTAGGCATTAGCAATAATTTGTGTTTAAAAATAACAATATTTAAATTATGACTTTTAATAAAAAAGGCTAATGACTTGAGAGGCGTAGAACAAATTTGAGTAGGCCAAGAAAAAAACTGGTAGGCACCGGCCTACCCAGGCCTACCCCTGGCGCCGCGGCTGGTATGTAGGTGTGTGTGTGTGTGTGTGTGTGTGTGGATAGAGAGGTTCAGAGACGTGGGCAGCACAAAAGCGTTCAGCCTTGGACACGGCGTCGTCACAGCAACGACAAGAAAAAAGAAAAGTGCTTTGAAACAGTTTATACATCAACAAGTGGAACTCAGAAGACTCTCAAGCACTCTCTCTGTTCTATTATTAGAAACACGTTACAATGCGAGGTATAGGTGCAAATCTTCATCCACGAGTACTTTCCTCATGGGCTACATCGACCAAAGTATACGTCAACAGTATTGTTAGACGTCTACTTCTTTTCTCTTGTTCAGGCAAGTCCTGGTCCCAAAAAGAGAGACCAAAGAAAGTGATCTGAGAGACACCAGAGAGAGAGATCTGAGAGAGACCAGAGAGGGATCAGAGGGAGAAACCAGAGAGAGAGAGAGACCAAAGAGAGAGAGAGACCAGAGAGACAGATTTGAGAGAGATATCAGAGAGAGATACCACAAAGAGAGAGACCATAGAAAGACGGACCAGAGAGAGAGAGACAAGAGAAAAACCCGAGAGACAGACCAGATAGAGACCAAACAGAGACCAGAGAGAGACCAGAAAACCAAAGCGAGAGAGACCAAATAGAGATATGAAACAGACCAGAGAGAGAGACCTAAGGGAGACCAGAAAGTGACTAGAGAGTGACCAAAGAGAGACCAGAGAGACACTAGAAAGAGAACACGGAGAGACCAGAGAGAGAGAGACACACCAGAGAAACCAGAGAGAGAGACTGAAGAGAGAGAGAGACCATTCACATTAGAATGACTGTAACAAAGGCACTTAACACGCTCAGATTTAAGTCTGGAGAAGCAGGAGATGGAAATGCAGTTGTTTTGAATCGTTTTGTTGAAGAATTAAAATGTGCGAACGCCTCCAACGTGTAATCAGGCTGTCACGGCGTCACTGCACCAGGACAGAGCCGTAATCACACGGTGCCAGTGTCTGTGAGAGCCGTGACTCCCGCTTTGACAAAGAAACTGCAGAAAAGAAGAGAGACGTGCGATGAAATGTAAGGGGAACTTTCGGTTTTAGAGTCGTTTGAATGACATCAGTGTTTTTCCAACGTTTGAGACCAGAGAGAGAGAGAGAGAGAGAGAAGAGAGAGAGCAGAGAGAGACAAGAGAGATGAGAGAGACAAGAGAGAGAGCAGAGAGAAACAAGAGAGAGCAGAGAAACAAGAGAGAGAGCAGAGAGAAACAAGAGAGACGAGAGACAAGAGAGAGAGCAGCGAGAGACAGAGACAAGAGAGAGCAGAGAGAGAGCAGAGAGAGAGCAGAGAGAGACGAGAGACAAGAGAAAGTAGAGAGAGACAAAAGAGAGCAGAGAGAGAGCAGAAAGAGAGACAAAGAGAGAGCAGAGAGTGAGCAGAGAGAGAAGAGAGAGACAAGAAAGCAGAGAGAGGCAAAAGAGAGACCAAAGAGAGACAAGCGAGAGAGCAGAGAGAGACAAGAGAGAGAGAGCAGAAAGAGACCAGAGAGAGACTAAAGAGAGAAGAGAGAGAGCAGAGGGAGACGAGAGAGCAGAGAGAGAGGACTGAGAGAGAGCTGACAGAGAGCAGAGATAGACCAGAGAGAGAGACCAGGACTGAGGCTGTAGATCCAGGACTGACCAAACTCAGACCAGACAATCAAGCCCTAATTCAGTCGTCTCTGGTGAAACTATTCCGACAAACGTCTGTAATAGAACATAATAGAACTGTCCTGGTTCTCTCCTGGTCTTGTTCTCTCCTGGTCCTGATCCTTGGGAGTCCACAGAGAGTCCACAGAGAGCCCACAGAGAGTCCACAGGGAGTCCACAGAGAGTCCACAGAGAGTCCACAGGGAGTCCACAGAGAGTCCACAGGGAGTCCACAGGGAGTCCACAGAGAGTCCACAGGGAGTCCACAGAGAGTCCACAGAGAGTCCACAGGGAGTCCACAGAGAGTCCACAGGGAGTCCACAGGGAGTCCACAGAGAGTCCACAGGGAGTCCACAGAGAGTCCACAGAGAGTCCACAGAGAGCCCACAGAGAGTCCACAGGGAGTCCACAGAGTGTCCACAGAGAGTCCACAGAGAGTCCACAGAGAGCCCACAGAGAGTCCACAGGGAGTCCACAGAGAGTCCACAGAGAGTCCACAGAGAGTCCACAGAGAGTCCACTTCTCTGTTAGCCTGGATGAGAGAAACGCCCTGGTCTCGCTTCACAAAGGTCAGCTCTCACAGCGTTTATCTTTTCCGTTCTCCGATGAAAGAAACTCCATTTGTGATGGAATATACGATCTTAATTATCACGCTACAAAAAGACCATTTAGAGTTTATTGTTCAGGCCTTTTTTTCCATATTTTGAGGCTCTGAGATGATTATCTGAAATGAATTTTGCATGAGTGAAGGGACAAGGCGGTTCAAACCAGTTCTCAATTACTATAGGTCACTGAATTAATACTGCAAATGGCAATTGGTGTGATTTCTCAGGAGGGGAGAGAGAGGGGGGAGAGAGAGAGGGAGGGGGAGAGAGAGACGGAGAGAGCGAGAGTGGAGCAGGAGGTGGATGAGGTGGATCCACTGCCGCTTTGTGCCTTTGAGAGAGGGTGTGATAGCCTTTGGTACTTTGGTGCGAGGCCATGGAGAGACAAGCAGAGCTGCTAAAAAGTCTATTCTCTAAGACACAGGAAGCAGAGACCTGAGACTAATGTGAGAGGACTTCAGGACAGAGACCTGAGACCAGGACTAATGTGAAAAGACTTCAGGACAGAGACCTGAGACCCGGACTAATGTGAAAGGACTTCACGACAGAGACCTGAGACCAGGACTAATGTGAGAGGACTTCAGGACAGAGACCTGAGACCAGGACTAATGTGAAAGGACTTCAGGACTGAGACCTGAGACCAGGACTAATGTGAGAGGACTTCAGGACCCAGACCTGAGACCAGGACTAATGTGAGAGGACTTCAGGACCCAGACCTGAGACCAGGACTAATGTGAGAGGACTTCAGGACCCAGACCTGAGACCAGGACTAATGTGAGAGGACTTCAGGACTGAGACCTGAGACCAGGACTAATGTGAGAGGACTTCAGGACAGAGACCTGAGACCAGGACTAATGTGAGAGGACTTCAGGACTGAGACCTGAGACCAGGACTAATGTGAGAGGACTTCAGGACAGAGACCTGAGACCAGGACTAATGTGAAAGGACTTCAGGACTGAGACCTGAGACCAGGACTAATGTGAGAGGACTTCAGGACAGAGACCTGAGACCAGGACTATGTACTGGTCTCAGATCTCCTGCAGGACTGGGTCTGGATATGTGACCCTCTCAGGTCCATAATCACCAGCTGTGATTGGTTCTAAAGACTCTACGAACCCTAAACAGTGTGTTGTAAATCAGCTCCTGCTCTTGACTCCTGTGTGAGGTTTGTGGCTGCGACGCTTTTGGAGCTAACGCTAATGGAGCTAACGCTAAAGTCGTAGTAAATGTCTCACAAATTGTCGAGCGGCCATTACCTCCAACAGGCCATTTCTATGGAGGTCTGACAGGTTTATGTTACTGCTGTGATTAAACCTCTGCAGCCTCCGGGCGGATCAATGAGAGAGACAGATGCTAAACACAGCCTGAGGTCAGCTGGTTCCAGGAGAGAGACACCAGTGAGAGACACCAGAATGGGACCAGAGAGGGACCAGAGAGAGAGTAGAGAGAGACCAGAGAGGGACCAGAAAGAGAGACAAGAGACAAATCAGAGAATGTATAAAGGAAAATGGGGTTTGAGCAATAACTGAAGTGGGATCGACGGCTGACGACAGACACACCATTCTGTGTTTACACTGAATCTGAAGTTTGTGAGGTTCTCTCTCTCTGATGTGTCCATGACCAGAGAGAGACCAGAGAGAGAGACGAGAAGAGAGACCAGAGAGAGAGACTAGAGAGAGAGACCAGAAAGAGATCAGAGAGAGAGACCAGAAGAGAGACCAGAGAGAGAGACTAGAGAGAGAGACTAGAGAGAGAGACCAGAAAGAGATCAGAGAGAGAGAGACCAGAGAGAGACCAGAGAGAGACCCGAGAGAGACACCAGAAAGAGACCAGAAGAGAGACCAGAGAAAGGCCAGAAAGAGACCAGAGTAAGACCAGAGAGAGACCAGAGGGAGACCAGAGACAGACCAGAGACAGACCAGGGAGACCAGAGACAGACCAGAGACAGACCAGGGAGACCAGAGAGAGACCAGAAAGAGACCAGAGAGAGACCAGAGTGAGACCAGCGAGAGACCAGAGAGACCAGAAAGAGACCAGAGTGAGACCAGCGAGAGACCAGAGAGACCAGAAAGAGACCAGAGAGAGACCAGAGAGAGACTAGAGAGAGAGACCAGAGAGAGACCAGAGAGAGAGACCAACGAGAGACCAGAGATTCTCAGAGAGAGCACACATAGAGAGAGACCTTCTGTTCTCTCTCTGATGTGTCCGTCTGTGGAGGCACTTCTCTCGTCCCTCTCTGCATGTCTCAGTGTCATCCTGTCTCCCACTCACTGCCCCCTGTTGATCCTTCTCAGTTTTGGACGAGATAATGACGCCAATCAGCCGCTAACGTTGGCACTTAGCAGCGATAGCTCGTAGCCTCTGTCCTCTGGCGGGTCACAGGAACACACAGATCACAGGCTGTTTGTGGAGAGGAGACGCCAACAACACGTCAGACTCACACTCAGGAAAACTAAGACTCAAAGAAAACATTTTAGTTTCAGGCCTAGTATGGTACTGGGTTCAAATATGTTATTGCCAAGGATTTATAAATAATACATTCTGCTTTAGGCTCTGCTTTAGACTGGCTTTAGACCTGCTATAGCCCTGATTTAGTCCTGCTTTAGTCCTGCTTTATTCCCCCTGAATACCTGCTTTAGTCCTGCTTTATTCCCCCTGAATACCTGCTTTAGTCCTGCTTCAGACCCGCCTTAGACCTGCTTTAGTCCTGCTTTAGTCCCTGATTTAGTCTCTGCTTTAGTCCTGCTTTATTCCCCCTGAATACCTGCTTTAGTCCTGCTTCAGACCCGCCTCAGACCTGCTTTAGTCCTGCTTTATTTCCCTGTAGACCTGCTTTAGTCCTGCTTTAGTCCTGCTTTAGTCCTGCTTTAGTCCTGCTTCTGTCCTGCTTCTGTCCTGCTTCTGTCCTGCTTCTGTCCTGCTTCTGTCCTGCTTCTGTCCTGCTTCTGTCCTGCTTCTGTCCTGCTTCTGTCCTGCTTTAGTCCTGCTTTAGTCCCGCTTTAGTCCCGCTTTAGTCCCGCTTTAGACCTGCTTTAGTCCTGCTATAGTCCTTCTATAGTCCTGCTTTAGTCCAGCTTTAGTCCTTCGTTAGACCAGCTTTAGACCTGGTATAGACGTGTTTAGTCCTGCTTTAGACATGGTTCAGACCAGGTTCAGACCTGGTTCAGCCTATTTATGTGCAAGTAAAAAACAGCACATTATAAAACTGTTGAGGATCTAGTTTGAGTTAAACCTAAATTGCCTCCTCTTCCTCACTCTGTGGAACATCGCTGTCTCTAAAATTGGTTTTGAATGAATTTTATTCAGATATTCAGAGTAATACCATGATCGAGGACAGAGAGTACTGCGGTGTTAGAATAAGGAGAAACACACAAATCACTGCATTAAAACCAAGTTACAGAGAGAATATTAAAGATTTTAGGTTTTACCATGTTTTAACTTTGTTTTGTGGTACAGGCCAGAGAGAGAGAGACCAGAGAGAGACCAGAGAGAGACCAGAGAGAGACCAGAGAGAGACCAGAGAGAGACCAGAGAGAGTCCAGACAGAGAGACAAAAGAGAGACCAAAGAGAGTCCAGACAGAGAGACCAAAGAGAGACCAGAGAGAGTCCAGACAGAGAGACCAAAGAGAGACCAGAGAGAGTCCAGACAGAGAGACAAAAGAGAGACCAAAGAGAGACCAGAGAGAGTCCAGACAGAGAGACCAAAGAGAGACCAGAGAGAGACCAGAGAGAGACCAGAGAGAGAGACAAAAGAGAGACCAAAGAGAGTCCAGACAGAGAGACCAAAGAGAGACCAGAGAGAAATCAGTGAGAGAAAGACCAGAGACCAGAGAGAAAGCAGTGGGAGAGAGAGACCAATAATACAATGAAACAACCGGTTACTGAGCTGGAGGAGTTTAGTTTTACATGGAAGTCAACCAAAAGCAAACTTCACCATGAGGACTTCCCTATTGGGGGTCATTGAGCTAGTGGGTTAGAATAAAACATTTGTATACAGTGTATGGTTCGGTCTGTCTTTTACTGATTCCTTTAAATAAATGTTTTATTTAAAGTTATATTTTGTGTCATTCTGTATAAAACTCTGACTTTTACTGTCCCCGGTGGCGCCGCTGTTTCTGCCTCATATTAAAGTCATTCTTTCAGATTTTTAAGAGTCTCCAGAGAGATACTCATCCTCCGCCCAACATTTTACTGCGTCCATAAAAAGACAAGAAAACATTTTAATCAGAGAAAGCCAGTGTTGGACAAACTCAAGGTCGTAAGGATCTGATCGTCCATCTGCCGCTGAATCTCCGACTCTAAATCATAAACAGGTTTTGGTTTCAGTTTTCTCCTGAGCTCTGCTAAAAAACCAAAATGGCCGTCACACTATACTTCTCTGGGATTGATGGAGCGCTAAACGTTCTGTTGTTTTAACTTGTTATCGTTTGGAAGAAAAACAATGTTTGTGGATTATGTTAAAGCTGGTGATGAAATGGGAGCTCGGTCACAGAGAAGACTGTACTATATCACTGTAGTAGAATATTAAAATATACTAGTATATAAAATATAATATTTCACCAACACTACAATACTGTTTCTATGTTTCTATTTCTTCTGGTCTCTCTCTGGTCTCTCTCTGGTCTCTCTCTGGTCTCTCTCTGATCTCTCGCTGGTCTCTCTCTGGTCTCGCTCGCTGGTCGCTCGCTGGTCTCTCTCTGGTCTCTCTCTGGTCTCGCTCGCTGGTCTCTCTCTCTGCTCTCTCTCTCTGGTCTCTCTCTGATCTCTCGCTGGTCTCTCTCTGGTCTCGCTCGCTGGTCGCTCGCTGGTCGCTCGCTGGTCGCTCGCTGGTCTCTCTCTGGTCTCTCTCTGGTCTCGCTCGCTGGTCTCTCTCTCTGCTCTCTCTCTCTGGTCTCTCTCTGATCTCTCGCTGGTCTCTCTCTGGTCTCGCTCGCTGGTCGCTCGCTGGTCTCTCTCTGGTCTCTCTCTCTGCTCTCTCTCTCTGGTCTCTCTCTGGTCGCTCGCTCGCCTGGTCTCGCTCGCTGGTCTCGTCGCTCGCTCGCTGGTCTCGCTCGCTGGTCTCGCTCGCTGGTCTCGCTCGCTGGTCTCTCTCTGGCCTCTCTCTCTGGTCTCTCTCTCTGGTCTCTCTCTCTGGTCTCTCTCTCTGGTCTCTCTCTCTGGTCTCTCTCTGGTCTCTTTCTGGTCTTTCTCTCTGGTCTCTCTCTGGTCTCTCTCTCTGGTCTCTCTCTCTGGTCTCTCTCTGGTCTCTTTCTGGTCTTTCTCTCTGGTCTCTCTCTCTAGACTCTTCTCTGGTCTCTCTGGTATCTCTCTCATTGACCTTTTTCACCTACACTAAAATACTCCGATAGTTAAGTTAAGTTTCACTTAATTTGTTAGACTTTGAAAACGATTTAAGTTTTATATTTCTTCAGATGTTACTTACAAGTACTGTAGTTACCTAGCAACTACAATTCAAACCAATGCTCCTTTAATAATTTACCTTTTATAAAAATATTAAAAGATTTATCTTCATAAATTCATGTTTAAATTGACAGAAGTGTGTGGGAGGACAGCTCCAACACCACCGCTACTCTGTGGCACACGTTCAAGCCGCAGACTGTACGCAGATGGACAATGCTAACCCGCTAGCTCAATGCTAACCTGAGAGGGAACTCTCTCACTTGAGTGGAGGCAAAAAAACTTCCTTCAGCTAAACACAAACTGAAATGATTGTCTTTGGTCCAAACAGAAACAAAGAGAGAGCGTCATCTGTCACCTACAGTCTCTCTCCCTAAAACCTTCAAACAAGGTCAGAAATCTAGGGGTAATACTGGACTCAGACTTAAATTTTAATAGCCACATCAAATCAGTAACATCAGCAGCGTTTTACCATCTAAAAAACATTGCCAGGATCAAAAACATAGTGTCTAAAGCAGACTTGGAGATTCTTATCCATGCATTTGTCTCCAGTAGGTTAGACTACTGCAATGGCCTGCTCACAGGTCTGTCCAAACAGGCTGTAAAACAGCTGCAGTACATTCAAAATGCAGCAGCTCGAGTCCTGACTAGAACCAGGAAGTACGACCATATTAGTCCTGACTAGAACCAGGAAGTACGACCACATTAGTCCAGTCCTCAGGTCTCTGCACTGGCTTCCTGTGGCTCAGAGAATAGACTTTAAAACAGCTCTGCTTGTTACAAGTCTCTCCATGGCCTCGCACCAAAATATATTAGTGACATGTTAGTCCCATATGAACCAGCCCGGACTCTGAGGAGCACAGGGACTGGACTCCTGTTAGTGCCCAGAGTCAGAACTAAACATGGGGAGGCACCACTTCAGATACATGCTGCTAAAATCTGGAACAGTCTTCCGAAAAATGTGAGACAGGCTTATTCTCTGTACGTTTTCAAATTCAGGTTAAAAAAAAGTTCTGTTTAGCTCTGCAGACTCTTTTTAATGTACTGTGATTATTAATGGTTTTAATCCCATAAGTGATTTAAATGTGATCTTAATATTTGTTTTTAACGCCCTGTGGGAGTGTATTTTTTTATGTTTATGATTTATGCCTGATGTGAATTGGGCTGTGAGGCGCTTTGTGTTGCCTTGGATAGGAAAGGCGCTCTACAAATAAAAGTTGATTGATTCATTGATTCATTGCTAGCTCAATGAAATCCAACAGGGAAGTGCTCGTGGTGAAGTTTGGCTTCTGTTGACTTAAGTAAACTTAAAGCAGCAGTAAGCGATTTTTGGGTGTTAATATACGTCTTAAATATTGATATATTCCAATAGCCATCACTTATATAGAGTGTTTGTACCTAAACACGGATCTCTCAGTCCTTCCAGTCTTCTCCCACATATTTAATAAAATAACCTCACATCCTATGCGCTTATCCAATGACGAGAGAGCACGCCTTATAAGGGGTTTCTCCCGTGTGTGCACGCGCACTCTTCAAAACAAACATGGCGGAGAAGGAAAAGCCGCCTCCAGCGCTGCTGCAGACTAAATACCATGGATCTATTAAATACAGGCAAAACGCCAGAAACAGAGGAACGACAAAAAGTAGGAGCAACATGGTGACCAGCTGCATTCATGTTGGCGACCTCTAGCTCCGTGGATTCCTCTCTCCGACTGAACAGGTGAGCATGTTACTCAGTAGTGGCAGTAGTAGTTGTATTATTTATACATATTGTTGCCTGAGACTGTAATGCGGGCTTTCACCAAGTTAGCTAGTTAAAAATCCCCAGCTGTTGTAGAAATACGGCCGCATTTTGTGGCAATAACTGCGCATTACCTTGGCTTAGCTTTGAGAAACAACAACAGACAACACAACATCGAAGCCTTAGCCCAGCCTCAGTCATCCATAAACTCCGGTCAATTATTAGTTCCCCACATGTACAAAATTAAATGACCATATCACCAGAGTTCCCCCGTGAAGTGCTGTTAGCATTAGCGTTCGCTGTTAGCATTAGCGTTCGCTGTTAGCATTAGCGTTAGCTGTTAGCATTAGCGTTAGCTGTTAGCATTAGCGTTCGCTGTTAGCATTAGCGTTCGCTGTTAGCATTAGCGTTAGCTGTTAGCATTAGCGTTCGCTGTTAGCATTAGCGTTAGCTGTTAGCATTAGCGTTAGCTGTTAGCATTAGCGTTCGCTGTTAGCATTAGCGTTAGCTGTTAGCATTAGCGTTCGCTGTTAGCATTAGCGTTCGCTGTTAGCATTAGCGTTAGCTGTTAGCATTAGCGTTAGCTGTTAGCATTAGCGTTAGCTGTTAGCATTAGCGTTAGCTGTTAGCATTAGCGTTAGCTGTTAGCATTAGCGTTCGCTGTTAGCATTAGCGTTAGCTGTTAGCATTAGCGTTAGCTGTTAGCATTAGCGTTAGCTGTTAGCATTAGCGTTAGCTGTTAGCATTAGCGTTAGCTGTTAGCATTAGCTGTCTGTAGTTGTGAATATGATGTGGCTGCTACGAACACTTCTGATCTGTATGAATCGTTTGTTTTTGCCAATAAACAGTTGCTTGCACTATATATATATATGTAGGTCTGCATTTCATTCTTCAATGACTAAGTTTTGCAACTTGCATTCTGTATATTAGTTTTATTGTTATAAAAACAATATCTCTTTACCTCAAATCTAACTTCCGTGACCACTACATACATTTTTAT
Organism: Knipowitschia caucasica; assembly: GCA_964034765.1. Lineage (NCBI taxonomy): Eukaryota > Metazoa > Chordata > Actinopteri > Gobiiformes > Gobiidae > Knipowitschia > Knipowitschia caucasica. The sequence goes on from OZ035842.1 coordinate 3,187,956, forward strand.
TATTATGTATTGAGAATAAGTAAGAGTCTTGCTGACTACTACCAAATAAATTATGAGCATGATATAATATAGACATTGTAATAATTTACATGTCTTCATTGCATTCTTTTCTCTGTATCTTTTCCAGTATGGCCTAAATCAATTGGAATGAGGTCTTCAATGTACAAGAGTTCAAAAGCCTCCATAATGCAAGTTAAATAACTATTTAAAAAAAAAACAATGCCATAACGACTAGATACTTTTCTGCTGACCTCTTCTTTCTCTAGTATTGACTGCGAAGACAAGACTTTGCTTCCAGAATTAGAAGATCGGCCATTGTCATCTCCTGAGGAAGACTTTACACCCCACATTTGTCATGTAGGTTGTTGTGAATGCATATATGGGACGCAGTGATTATGATAATGATGTTGTGATGTGTGTGTCGTTCATCCCTACAGTTGTGTTGCTGCCCTGAGGTCCAAAATGAATATCGATCATGTTCCAGGAGTCAGTGTTGACAAAACTGTCGCTGAGTTTCTTCAACAATCAAGAGGAGTGAGATAATCACTCGACTCCCAAAACAGCCGATGTAAGTGTCTTTCTCTCACAATGCACAGTCTCTCACAGTCCAAATAAACATGTTCAAGGATCCTGTGGATCAGGGGCCACTCCTGGTGACCAATAAATACTGATGTTGTTGATGATGAATATATAAAAGTCATATTTGAGTAGATAAAACTGATGTCTCCTCTATTGTGTTTCAAAGGAAAATCTCTGCCAGAGGAAGACTCCAGTTCCTTCAACCTGGGCCCCTGAAGCGTGACTGTGTGTGGCTGTGCTTGTGACTGTCTGTGCGTGTGACTGTGTGTGCTTGTGACTGTGTGTGCTTGTGGCTGTGTGTGCTTGTGGCTGTGTGTGCTTGTGACTGTGTGTGCGTGTGACTGTGTGTGCTTGTGACTGTGTGTGCTTGTGGCTGTGTGTGCTTGTGACTGTGTGTGCTTGTGACTGTGTGTGCGTGTGGCTGTGTGTGCGTGTGGCTGTGTGTGCGTGGCTGCTTATGAATTATTTTGAGGAAATGTGTTCAAACAAGCTACAACATAAAGATTAACATTTTGTTAGATATCTCTGATAGTGTTCGCTGCAGCAGCGATGGATAAGGACCTGGATAATAACAGTGTTATTCATTTGAGCAAAAAGTGATAACGCAAACGTTGCCTTACCATCACTTGTAATTATTTGTCTTAGTAGGGACATTGTGTATATTTTTCCGGCTATAACTTCAAATCTTCTTTTACATAATAAAGTTTCTTAGACTCGTACAGACTGGTCCATGGCGTGTCACTGGTCCATGGCGTGTCACTGGTCCATGGCGTGTCCAGGCGTGTCACTGGTCCATGATGTGTCCACGGTGTGTCACAGGTCCATGACGTGTCCACGGCGTGTCACTGGTCCATGGCGTGTCACTGGTCCATGGCGTGTCACTGGTCCATGGCGTGTCTGGGGGTGTCACTGGTCCATGGCGTGTCCAGGCGTGTCACTGGTCCATGGCGCGTCCAGGCGTGTCACTGGTCCATGACGTGTCCACGGTGTGTCACAGGTCCATGACGTGTCCACGGCGTATCACTGGACCAGGCGTGTCACTGGTCCATGGCGTGTCCAGGCGTGTCACTGGTCCATGACGTGTCCATGGTGTGTCACAGGTCCATGACGTGTCCACGGCGTGTCACTGGTCCATGGCGTGTCCGGGCGTGTCATTGGTCCATGATGTGTCCAGGCGTGTCACTGGTTCATAACGTGTCCATGGCGTGTCACTGGTCCATGGCGTGTCCAGGCGTGTCACTGGTCCATGGCGTGTCCACGGTGTGTCACAGGTCCATGACGGTGTCCACGGCGTGTCACTGGTCCATGGCGTGTCCGGGCGTGTCACTGGTCCATGGCGTGTCCAGGCATGTCACTGGTCCATGACGTGTCCACGATGTGTCACTGGTCCATGGCGTGTCCAGGCGTGTCACTGGTTCATGACGTGTCCACGGTGTGTCACAGGTCCATGACGTGTCCACGGCGTGTCACTGGTCCATGGCGTGTCACTGGTCCATGGCGTGTCACTGGTCCATGGCGTGTCCAGGCGTGTCACTGGTCCATGACGTGTCCACGGTGTGTCACAGGTCCACAACGTGTCACTGGTACATGGCGTGTCCGGGCGTGTCACTGGTCCATGACGTGTCCAGGCGTGTCACTGGTCCATGGCGTGTCCAGGCGTGTCACTGGTCCATGATGTGTCCACGGTGTGTCCACGGCATGTCACTGGTGCATGGCGTGTCACTGGTCCATGATGTGTCCAGGCGTGTCACTGGTCCATGGCGTGTCCAGGCGTGTCACTGGTCCATGGCGTGTCCAGGCGTGTCACTGGTCCATGGCGTGTCCAGGCGTGTCACTGGACCATGGCGTGTCACTGGTCCATGGCGTGTCCAGGCGTGTCACTGGTCCATGACGTGTCCACGGCGTGTCCAGGTGTGAGCAGCCCGGACACGTCATGGACCAGTGAGACGCCTGGACACGCCATGGACCAGTGACACGCCTGGACACGCCATGGACCAGTGACACGCCTGGACACGTCATGGACCAGTGACACGCCTGGACACGTCATGGACCAGTGACACGCCATGGACACGTCATGGACCGGTCCATGGCGTGTCCAGGCGTGTCACTGGTCCATGGCGTGGTCAGGCGTGTCACTGGTCCATGACACGCCATGGACCAGTGACACATCATGGACCAGTGACACGCCATGGACCAGTGACACATCATGGACCAGTGACACGCCATGGACCAGTGACACGCTTGGACACGCCATGGACCAGTGACACGTCATGGACCAGTGACACGCCATGGACCATTGACACGTTATGGACCAGTGACACGCCATGGACCAGTGACACACCTTGGACCAGTGACACGCCTGTACACGCCATGGACCAGTGACACGCCTGGACACGTCATGGACCAGTGACACGCCCTGGACACGTCATGGACCAGTGACACGCCATGGACACGTCATGGACCAGTGACACGCCTGGACACGCCATGGACCAGTGACACGCCTGGACACGCCATGGACCATTGACACGCCATGGACCAGTGACACGCCTGGACACGTCATGGACCAGTGACACGCCCGGACACGCCATAGACCAGTGACACGCCATGTCGTGTACGGGCGTGTCACTGGTCCATGACGTGTCCGGGCGTGTCACTGGTCCATGGCGTGTCACTGGTCCATGGCGTGTCCAGGCGTGTCACTGGTCCATGGCGTGTCCAGGCAAGTCACTGGTCCATGGCATGTCCACGCGTGTCACTGGTCCATGACGTGTCCATGGCGTGTCACTGGTCCATGACGTGTCCGGGCGTGTCACTGGTCCATGGCGTGTCCAGGCGTGTCATTGGTCCATGACGTGTCCACGGCGTGTCACTGGTCCATGGCATGTCCAGGCGTGTCACTGGTCCATGGCGTGTCCAGGCGTGTCACTGGTCCATGGCGTGTCCAGGCGTCTCACTGGTCAAGCTGTGGAAGTTTGAGACGAACGTAAAGAGACGCAAAATGGAGAACGAGAAAAAGAATAATTCAGTTAGATCACTCAAAACAATACCGTTTGAGAGAAGATCATACCAGGAGAAGGTTGAGGTTAAAGAGCTTGGACCTGATCAGCCAAATATTACCATTAGTCTAATTTAGTCAGCAGTCCAGCGACAGGGGGGGACGGTACACTCGTACTTTTTCCAGGACCTGGTTCAGCGCCAAATCTTGGCTAGCAGCATGTAGCGAGGCTAATGCTTTATTTTGCTTTCCATGCCTCTTGTTTCAAACATCAGGATCTGACCCAGCATGGATCAAGACAGGTATGACTGATCTGAAGCACTTTTTAGAAAAGGCAAAGAAGCATGAGCAGACTGGTATCCACATGCAAAATGCCCTCAAATTAGCTATGTTTGGGAAGATAAATATTTCATCCCAGCTGGATGAAAGCTACAGGGTAGGGATCAGAAAGCATCATGTGACCTTGTTGATTCTCGTGTGAGGCTTCAGTCACAACAGTCAGTGTAAACTTACTTACTGCTGGTATATATCTAGTCATCATATTCATAGCCCCCCCAGTAGAAAATTCCACCAGCCGCCACTGAGTGAAGAAGCATCTGAGGCCTCTCATTGGTTTAACTGCCACCATTCAGCAGTGACATAAAGCCCAGGAAATGGAACACACCGTCTTGGAGAATAGATCCATTCAAGATATTACAGATTTTGAGGTTTGGCCTTAAAGAGGTATTATAAGACTGAATTCTATATGGACATTTAAATGTTTGGTTTCACCTTTATTTTCCGTGTAACTTTCACAATGCTGTTCTGTTCATGACCAGATTAATGAGGTGAACAAATACAGCTCAGTGATAAAGCTAACATTGTTCTTTGTGTTTGATATTATGGCTTTTCTATCTCAGGTGGTGGCGGTCACTGGTCCATGGCGTGTCCAGGTGTGTCACTGGTCCATGGCGTGTCCAGGTGTGTCACTGGTTCATGGCGTGGCCAAGTGTGTCACAGGTCCATGACGTGTCCAGGCATGTCACTGGTCCATGGCGTGTCTGGGGGTGTCACTGGTCCATGGCGTGTCCAGGCGTGTCACTGGTCCATGGCGCGTCCAGGCGTGTCACTGGTCCATGACGTGTCCACGGTGTGTCACAGGTCCATGACGTGTCCACGGCGTGTCACTGGTCCAGGCGTGTCACTGGTCCATGGCGTGTCCAGGCGTGTCACTGGTCCATGACGTATCCATGGTGTGTCACAGGTCCATGACGTGTCCACGGCGTGTCACTGGTCCATGGCGTGTCCGGGCGTGTCATTGGTCCATGATGTGTCCAGGCGTGTCACTGGTTCATAACGTGTCACTGGTTCATAACGTGTCCATGGCGTGTCACTGGTCCATGGCGTGTCCAGGCGTGTCACTGGTCCATGGCGTGTGACACGCCTGGACACGCCATGGACGATCCAGGCAGCGATGGATAAGGACCTGGATAATAACAGTGTTATTCATTTGAGCAAAAAGTGATAACACAAACGTTGCCTTACCATCACTTGTAATTATTTGTCTTAGTAGGGACATTGTGTATATTTTTCCGGCTATAACTTCAAATCTTCTTTTACATAATAAAGTTTCTTAGACTCGTTACAGACTGTATTTGTTTTCCTACTATAAAACAAAGCACATTGAAAGAGGTGAATGTATTTTTTTTTATTTTGAAATAGTACAACTACAAACATATTTCAGAACTGCAGAGTGGACGTGCACCATGGGGGCCGCTGAGGACGTGCACCATGGGGGCCACTGAGGACGTGCACCATGGGGGCCGCTGAGGAAAGCACGTTTTCAATGTCTGTTGGCACCTTTCACAGACGCATCAGGGAAAGGATCTGGTCATCAGCTTCTCTGGACAGAGGGCGTTCAGTGCTTCCTGAAAGAACCGTTATGACAAATGACTTTATATATTCTGTTACTTGTAGCTTTTCTTTCAAAGTGGTGAGTTTCCTTACAGTGTAATAGTGTAACGTAATTAGTTATGACAGTACTTTTGCGTTTCGGACAAGCTTTACTGGAATTGTTTTTCAGTCCCACATCTCACTGTACAGCTCTGATACACTTTGATTTTGTCTTCATTCTCTGAACAATAAGCACATAATACAGATGTTGATTACATCAATAAATGTATCTTTATTTTGTGACATTGAGAAGGCAGCTTCCAGTGAGATGCAGCTTTACTTTCACACAATACATTACTACAGTGTTGTCTATAAAGAACTCCAAATATACAAATTGTGAGGAAAGCAGTAATGTATTACTTTAAATAACCTTCATGTAAAGCTTTGTTGTTATGTATATGCATTACATTCATCTAATACATATGCACTGTAACAGATTAACATCTGTGCATAATGTTGAGACACGTCACACTGCAATCTGCAACATTATGTTTATCACAACAGTTATCAGTGTGCCAACTATAAAAGCAGTATTATTCTATAAAAGACTGGATTGTTTTTATCTCTTTCTTAGTGATGCTATCCTAGCTAACACCAAGCTGCTTCCAGTGTTATAGCTAGGTTACAACTGAGCTATTCTATGCTAATATTTCACTCCCAGAGTTTGTTGTTAATATACTTACGAGTAGACCTGACGGAGATGAACATGCTGCTGCCATCACCAAGACGATGCGCGTTCATGTGGTGTGACACGGGGGCGGGGCTACTGACTCGCTCAGGCAGAAGAAACTGCCGGAAACGACCAAATCGCTTACTGCTGCTTTAAGCTTAATAACCTTAAGAGTCACACTCTCCACTTTGGGCTTAAATCCAGAGAGAGACCAGAGAATGAATTTATGAAGATAACTCTTTTAATATTTTTTATAAAAGGTAAATTATTAAAGTAGCATTGGTTTGAATTGTAGTTGCTAGGTAACTACAGTACTTGTAAGTAACATCTGAAGAAATATGAAACTTAAATAGTTTTCAAAGTCTAACAAATTAAGTGAAACTAAACTTAACCATCGGAGTATTTTAGTGTAGGTGAAAAAGGTCAATGAGAGAGATACCAGAGAGAGACCAGAAAGAGATAGCAGAGATAGACCACAGACAGACCAAAGAGAGAGAGAGAGCAGAGAGACCAGAGAGAGTGAAAGATAAAAGAGACAGAGAGAGAGACCAAAGAGAGAGACCTGTGAGACCAGAGAGACAGGCGCGAGATGAGACCAGAGTGACAAGAGTGAGAAGAGACCAGAGAGAGAGACCAGAGAGAGAGAGAGAGAGTAGAGAGAGAGACCAGAGAGAGAAACCAGAGAGAGTGAGAGTAGAGAGAGAGACGAGAGAAGAGACCAGAGAGAGACCAGAGCAACAGGAGCGAGATGAGACCAGAGAGAGACTAAAGATAAACCAGAAAGAGAGAGACCAGAGAGAAACCCGTGTGACCTGTCAAAACTTAAATTAAACTAGACTGAAGCTCCGGCAGAGACAGGAGCGAGTAGAGACCAGAGAGACCAGTGTATCTTGAGTCTCTAACAGGCACACCGACAGCGTTAGGACCACAGCGGCGTGTGGTCGCGGCACAGATGATGGCAGCACTTTGGGCGGTTGCTATGGAAACTCTGAGGAAGCAGCTTTGGCGACGAGAGAGGCGTGATTGACAGAACGGGAACGGAGCGAGGGAAGTGGAGGATTAGTGGAAACAGGAGGAATGAGACATCAGCGTTTAGGGAGAGATCAGTGTAGGGTGAGGGCACTCAGGGGACAGCTGGGGTCCCCATCAGTCACACGCCTGAGGCTGTGTTTAGCTCCATCCACGCTCTTATCAGGAAAACTACTGGCTCCTGTCTCGGTCCTTTAACAGTGTGATGTTCATTGAACAGATGAGAGACCAGAGAGAGAAGGGAGAGAGACAAGAGAGACCAGAGAGAGAAGGAGGAGAGACGAGAGAGACCAGAGAGAGAAGGAGGAGAGACCAACGAGAGAGGCTAGAAAGCGACCAGAGAGAGACGACAGAGATCAGACAGAGATCAGACAGAGACCAGAAAGAGACCAGAAAGAGACCAGACAGAGACCAGAGAGAGACCAGAAAGAGACCAGACAGAGACCCAACAGAGACCAGAAAGAGACCAGAGAGAGACCAGAAAGAGACCAGAGACCAGAAAGAGACCAGACAGAGACCCGACAGAGACCAGAAAGAGACCAGACAGAGACCAGAAAGAGACCAGACAGAGACCCGACAGAGACCAGAAAGAGACCAGACAGAGACCAGAAAGAGACCAGACAGAGCCCAGACAGAGACCAGAAAGAGACCAGAAACAGACCAGACAGAGACCAGAAAGAGACCAGAAACAGACCAGACAGAGACCAGAAAGAGACCAGAAAGAGACCAGAAACAGACCAGAAAGAGACCAGAAACAGACCAGAGAGAGACTATGATGACATCACAGTCAAAGCAGTTTTCTGAATTAAAAACCAAAAGTATTGTCAATTCAATCTATTTGTGTCTCGCCCTAAAACCCAACAGCAGTCCATTCTGGAACAGTCTTCATGAAAGTCTCAGAGAACTTTACAAAGTTGTGGATTCACCAAAATCAGATCAGAAAATCCAACAGTTCAAAGACAGGAAATGTAATATGAACAAACTGATAGGAGCCATTAGTCTCTGTGTGTCAAAGTCAAGGCCAAAGGAATTAATTATTTGGACCCCTGGGATGATATTTGATTAGTCTGCACAGAGCCATAAGATTTTTTTTTAATTATTTATTCAGGACGTGTGTTTTCTCTTTGAAGGAAGTTTGTTTTTGTCTGAGCTGTTGACAAATGTTTTCACTTGAAATGACAGACAAATTACATTAAACATATTGGATTATTCATTTCATCATTAAATAAAACATGGTCCACTGAGATAGGTCTTGATGCAATCATTTTAATACGTTTCAATAAACATTGAACCAGTCCGGCCCTCGGCTTGGAGCAGATCTGGTGTATTTGACTTTGACATCCCTGCATTAGTCCAGAGAGAGCGGACGGACCACTGTCCAGAAACGTAAACAAATATCCTGGATCCTCACCGTCCTGGACCCTTCTTTAAACAGTGCCTTGTCTTTTTCTTTCCTCAGAGAGAGCATGTATGTTTTTAGTCCAGTTTATGTTACAGTTTATTATTAGTGAGAATTCTACAGAGAGAAACTGAAAAACTGTAACAACCAAAATCCTGTGTCTCATTTATCAAAAGAAGAAGCAGAAAAACTTGCAGAAAACACAGCATCAGTCTCTGTCTGAGTCAAACTCACACACAGCAGAGCATGACCCTCTCCGCTAGCATCAGGGCCATCCATCACCAGCAGAGAGCGAGGTTAGCATGTAGGCTAAAGAGGGGGGGGGGGGGGGGCAGAGAGAGGAGACAGAGGGAGGAGAGAGGAGAGAGAGGGAGGAGAGAGGAGAGAGATAGAAGAGAGGAGCGAGAAGAGCACAGGCACCGGCCCCCTGCTGGTGCCCAGAGTCAGGACAAATCATGGGGAGGCAGTGTTTCAGAATTATGCAGCTAAATTCTGGAACAGTCTTCCTGAAAATTTGAGACAGGCTTCTTCTCTAACAATGTCCAAATCCAGGATAAAAACAGTTCTGTTGGGATTGTAGCCTGGTCGTACCACACCATAGTACAAATGACATTTCATACTAAGGTCTGGATTTTCTCCATTGAGCTCCGTTTACAGGTGGGAGGAGTTAACTCCTTTTGCAGATTGAAACGATTGGATCTGAGTTTACCGTGACGTATGTAATGAGACCGAGTGAGTCGCCAACATTTAGCTTTTAGCCTAGCTTTAGCCATCTCCTTTCCCGCTAACGGAGCCCGTGGGGAGTAGCACCACAATCTTTGCAAGGAATGACATTTGCTAAACATTCCTCTTGCTCCGGCTTCAATTTCTTGATAGAACCAGACCGGAATACTTTACAATCGCATTCTTTGCCAAACTACAACCTGCCCGTTCAGCGCAAACTCTTGACGTCACCCACAACTAACTACAACACCCGCCTCCCGCACTTGCTGATTGGTCGGATGGAATTCAACCGATTGTAATCGCAAACACAGGGACCAGACCCAGACGTTACATGCAGGAAAATTATAATCGAGCGGAGTGTACGGATGGATAAGGCCAGGCTAGAAGGATTGTATCTTTACTCTAAAGTTACTGTGATTTTGTTGCTGCACCATTGAAAGTTTGCTTGGTAGTTCTGTGGCTGTGTGGTTTAGTGACATCACACACAAAGAAACAAGAGCTTTAAACAAGGTGCTCTGCTCTGAAAGAGACATCATTGGCTGCACGACATCTCGATTTGCAAACAGCTGTTATCAGTTTAAACGAAGTACTTTTAGGATCTTGTGTTGAAACTGTTTTAGTTGATTGATTACACAGTTACAATTGTTTCTTGCACCTATAATTGTTTTATTTCTGTATTTGACTGGTGCACACTGGGGACTTTTTGCAAACGTATTCCAGTGTGGTTTTACTGCAATCGGCTAATAAATTAATCTGAATCTGATTATTTATTTATCTCAATGCCTTGTTTTGTGCAGCACTTTGAGTTGCCTATGTCTATGAACTGTGCTATACAAAAAAACTTGCCTTGTAAAGAGGAGCTGGTGTTATTGTGAGAACGGCGCTTGTTGCTTGTCGCCGCTGACAGCCCATTTCTCTCGACTCGACATTTAGCAGAAAACACAGAATGGAGCTTGTCAAAACTTCAGCCTCAAAATCCCACTCACAACATCCGGCCAATCACGGCGCCCCATGCATTATTCACCAGTCCCACGTCTGTTAAAGCTGCTTCTGTGAGTGACGTTTAGTTCCTGATGTTTTGGTTTTGGTGTCTCGGTCTGAACGCCAAGCCTGGACCTGGAGTCAGAAAGGGACCGGAGAGAGAGAGACCTCTGTGTGACGCAATTCTACAGAAAACTGAGAAATAAACAATTTATAACAGTTTATGAGCTTTTCAGACCAGAGAGAGAGAAAACAGGGAGAGAGACCAGAGAGAGAGACAAGAGAGACCAGGGAGAAAGATTAGAGATAGAGACTTGAGAGACCAAGAAGAGGGAGAATAGAAAGAGACCAGACAGAGACCAAAGAGAGACCAGAGAGACCAGAGAGAGAACAGAGACCAGAGAGACAGATTTGAGAGAACAGAAAGAGAGCAGAAAGAGACCAGAGAGAGGGGAGCTATGGAATATGTTTTAGTGGTAGGGGAAACCCAGAGCAAACACACACAGACAGGAAGAGAGCATGCAAACTCCACTTAGTTTGCCCTGTCCTGACTGGTATTTAACCCAGGATCTTCTTGCTGAGAGGCAAGAGTGCTAACCACTCAGCCGCAGTGCCTGCAGAAGGACAGAAGTCACAGAGGCCTGATAACGAGGGGCTCCTGATGTCATTATGAATTCATAGAATGTTTAAAAGTGAAATGAGCTGCAGAAAAGTGGGAAATTTTGATCCCAGAGTCTGAGAGGCTGCATTCTGATGAGGATCTTCAGAAGACCAGCGAGAGAGAGAGAGAGAGAGAGAGAGAGAGAGAAAGAGAGAGAGAGAGAGAAAGAGAGAGAGAGAAACCATCTGCTGAAGAGGATGGAGATTTGAGGGCAAAAGGAGAAAGGGCACTTATTACTAACTCCATGTCTTTCACATCAGTCCTTAACATGCTTTGGTGAAACTTTCACACAGAAAACAGAGAGACCAGATGGAGAGACCAGAGAGAGAGGGAGAGAGAGACCAGAGAGAGGGAGGCCAGAGAGACTAGAGAGAAACCAAGGAGAGACCAGGGAGACAGTATCCTATGGCTAACATCTCTGCTCCCTCTCTCTGCTCTCTCTTTCTCTGCTCCCTCTCTCTGCTCCCTCTCTCTGCTCCCTCTCTCTGCTCCCTCTGTGGTCTCTCTCGCTCTCTCTCTGCATTACACAGAGATTTCCCTGTGAATCTGTGATATAGTAAGTATTGCTGTAAATCTGGGGACTGGATGATTCTTATCGATTTTGCTGTAAAAGTCCACTCAGACTCTCACTCCTGCGTCTCACAGATCACTGCTGGTAATGCTCCTGGTGTCTGCCTCATGGTACAAACCTGGCGACACAGGCACTAAACATCAAACATGAGATATACATGATACTCATCATATATATACAGTAATGCTCTTATTTTTGCAAGATATAGAGTCAAAATCAAGTCAAAATCAATAATGGCTCTATTATTCTAGCCTCAGTCCTGGATCTACAGCCTCAGTCCTGGGTCTACAGCCTCAGTCCTGGGTCTACAGCCTCAGTCCTGGATCTACAGCCTCAGTCCTGGATCTACAGCCTCAGTCCTGGATCTACAGGCTCAGTCCTGGATCTACAGCCTCAGTCCTGGATCTACAGGCTCAGTCCTGGATCTACAGCCTCAGTCCTGGATCTACAGCCTCAGTCCTGGATCTACAGCCTCAGTCCTGGATCTACAGCCTCAGTCCTGGATCTACAGCCTCAGTCCTGGATCTACAGGCTCAGTCCTGGATCTACAGACTCAGTCCTGGATCTACAGCCTCAGTCCTGGATCTACAGCCTCAGTCCTGGATCTACAGCCTCAATAGAAATATTTGGGAGATGAGGAGGCCTTGGATCAGAGCCTGAGCAAGAGAGAACACATTAAATCACTCCACAATCAGACGTTAAAAGTACGTGACCCAGTGCACTCTTTCATCTGATTACAGTTTGACCCTGCAGCCTTGTCTCGCAGTCTGACAGCTAAGATTAGAACAACCTTGTTAGAGACAGAGGTGTCACCAAACCCTGCAGAGAGAGACCCAGGGGGAGGGCTAACATGGAGGAGAAACAGCCCAGGATCAGGCCTCATCTCTGGGTAAGCGAGAGCCAGTGAATTATTATCTGTGTTCTCGCTCCTTCTGTGGTCAACTGAAAACTTGTGTGTGTGTGTCTCTCTTTTTTGTGTGTGTAAATTTGCCCGAGAAATGGATCTAAAGCCTCAGTCCTGGATCTACAGCCTCGGTCTTTATGTCTCAGTCTCTGTGTGAAAGCATATTGAAAAAGCGTACATTTCCTGAGAGCACGTTTTGTGTTTCGACTACAGACGATTGATTGCATCTCAGCTCTGGCCTCTGACTTCTCTGACTCCATATCTGTAAGAGCTCATTCTCTCGAGTCAGAGACGGACGCCAGGTATCTGAGGTTTATGGACCCCATTTTGGATCAACTGGGGACAAGTGGAGCTGAGGTCGATAAATAACATTTTAGTTGTTCAGTTATTGTTGTGGGAGGGAGCTATAGACTGTAAATATTAACAGACGTAGTTACGCCTACCTGCGCTGTTCAAACTAATGTTTCATCGCGTCTATGGGTTGTTTCAAAATGGCCGCAGCAGATGGAAAATGTGAAAAAATGCATATGAGGATGTGTCAGTGCCTTCAAAATCTCACAGCGGCTAAACTAGACTGGTCCAAAAAAAAATAACTCCCCTCAGCATTTACAGCATCTGGAACGGAGCTTTGAGCCAAGGGGCGACTTTTGGACCATCCTGTAAAACCATTTTTGAGAGGTCAGAAGATATGTACACTTGCATTGAATTATTCTTATTCTGGGTCCACCCCCGCTGGCCCGGGGTGGTATTGCAAGGTTTTTGTTAGTGCACGTCATTTTGGACATTTTTGAGCCGGGACCCGCCCCCACTGGAGGGAACACGGAGCTTCTACTGTTCTGTTCTGTGGTCTTTAATTTAGAGACCAGAGAGAGACTACAGAGAGAGACCACAGAGAGAGACCACAGAGAGAGACCACTGAGAAACCAGAGAGAGACCAGGGAGAGACCAGACAAAGACCAGAGAGAGATCACAGGAGACAGAAGTGTGCAAATATGTTAAAGGTTAAAAATATAGTTTGTGCAGGATATAATTATGTAGAATAAAAAACAAGTTTATGAAATGGTCTGATAAGTGATAGTTGTTCCACCACTTCAGACTCCAACAGAGAAGTACTTGAGTTCCAGCTCCTTCCTTCAGCAGACACTTTCAGATTCAGATTATTCACCATTTACTGTAAAACCACATGGGAATAACACTTTCATAAATGGAGGAGTGAAAATTAGGAATCCCACTTTAATCTAGTCAACTATGCCATCTATAAACATGAACACATAGAAGCAGAAGAAGTCCTCTCTCTCTCAGAAATATTCAATTCAATGTATTCCTATATGGCCCTAAACCACAATAGTTTTTTCCCCTGAGGACTTTACATAGCTGTCGATTCACCAACAACAGATCAGAAATTCAAAAGAAAATGCAATGACAAAAACACATAGAACTATTGGTCCAAAAGGGCAGATGACCACTGACCAAACATGACCAAACCCTAAATGTCCTTAAACGTCCCGGATCAGCGCTGTCCTCAGAGCCTCCTGCATCAGAGAGGAACAGAAATGTTTTCTTAAGTTGGGAAAGCGACAGACGAGCATCTGTGGCGTTTGTTGTTTTTGGACAGACGCCGGTGAAGACGCAGCTAACGAGATTTCACTTCGTTGTGGATAAATGAGGTCCACAGAGAGAAAAGACACGGATCTGCACCTGCTTTAGTCTGAGTCCAGCACAAACTTTAGTGTGTGTGTGTGTGTGTACATGTGTGTCTATCTCTGTGTGTGTCTGTGTGCATGTATCTGTCTATCTGTGTGTGTGTCTGTCTATCTCTGTGTGTGTCTGTATGCTTGTGTGCGTTTTGAGTATTTTTTTCTAAAAATTGGCTTTTTTTTGTCCAGTCACAACAGCAGACGATTGGTTGTAGACTTGCTGATTAAAAAGACCAAATTAGAAATGCCTGATGGGCCTAGATTTAAAAATGTAAATGCACAACTCTTATTGATATTTGCACTACCACAGAGCGACACAGACACACACAAACACACTTCCCTTTAAAGAGCATCCACACAGAGCTAAATGTGAAACCTCAGGGTGTGTTCTGCTCAGAGATAATTGTCTGTTTTATGTTGGACTCCTGTAAAGTCTCAGAATCTCTCACTGAGAAAAGACACGGAACAAACCTGATTCTAACACTGACAACGCACTGACAACAGGGTCAATACGAGGCGAGAGAGCCAGGAACCAACAGCAGGAGGAGAGAGAGGAGGAGAGGGAGAGCGAGAGAGAAAGAGGAGTGAGAGATGGAGAAGGAGGGAGGTGAGAGAGAGAGAGAGAGAGAGAGAGAGGGAGAGAGAGAGGGAGGAGTGAGAGATGGAGAGGGAGGGAGGTGTGTGCGAGAGAGAGCGAGAGAGAGAGATGGAGAGGGAGGGAGGTGAGAGAGAGAGAGAGAGAGAGCGGGAGGAGTGAGAGATGGAGAGGGGGGAGGTGAGAAAGAGGTGGAGGAGGTGAGAGAGAGAGAGGAGTGAGAGATGGAGAAGGAGGGAGGTGAGAGAGAGAGGGAGAGAGAGAGGGAGGAGTGAGAGATGGAGAGGGAGAGAGGTGAGAGAGAGAGCAAGAGAGGGAGGAGTGAGAGAGAGGGAGGAGTGAGAGAGAGGGAGGAGTGAGAGAGAGGGAGGAGGGAGAGAGGTGAAAGAGAGAGAGATATAGAGCGGGAGGAGTGAGAGATGGAGAGGGGGGAGGTGAGAGAGAGAGGAGTGAGCGAGAGAGAGGAGTGAGAGAGAGGGAGGAGTGAGCGAGAGAGAGAGAGGAAGGTGAAAGAGAGAGAGAGAGAGAGGAGTGAGAGAGAGGGATGAGTGAGAGATGGAGAGGGAGAGAGGTGAAAGAGAGAGAGCGGGAGGAGTGAGAGATGGAGGGGGGAGGTGAGAAAGAGAGAGAGAGCGGGAGGGGTGAGAGATGGAGAGGGGGGAGGTGAGAAAGAGGGGGAGGAGGTGAGAGAGAGAGAGGAGTGAGCGAGAGAGAGGAGTGAGGGAGAGAGGGAGAAGTGAGCGAGAGAGAGGGAGGGAGGTGGGAGCGAGAGAGAGCGGGAGGAATGAGAGATGGAGAGGAGGGAGGTGAGAAAGAGGACAGACAGAGAGAGAGAAAGGAGGGGAAAGAGAGAGAGGAGGTGAGACAGAAAATGAGGACAGAGAGAGAGGAGGTGAGAGAGAAGGAGGACAGAGAGAAGATGTGTGAGAGAGAAGGAGGACGTGAGAGAGAGAGAGAGGGAGGGAGGAGGTGAAGGAGAACGAGACGAGGCAGAAGAGTGAGAGAAGAGGGAGAAAACAGCAGAAAAAGAGCTCGGTCAGACAGGTCCTAATTAGAGTAGAGCCCATTGAATAACTCCTGCAGGTTCAAGAACTCCAGACTTTAAGAGTGATCCAGCATCTCAGAAAAACCGTGTGTGTGTGTGTGTGTGTGTGTGTGTGTGTGAGTGTAGTAATGTTGAAACTTTTGTGAATGAAATCTGAAACTCACACGACGGAAACGACGTCGCCGCGTTGAACCTGGAAGTTCCTGACGCTCCATCGATTCAGGAGGACGACATCACAGTCTGAACTGGAGCTGTCTGGGTTCAGGGACGGCTGCAGAGACAGAGACAGAGGACACTCAGGGACAGAGACGGTCTCTCTGGTGTGACTCTCTGGTGTGACTCTCTGGTGTGACTCTCTGGTGTGACTCTCTGGTGTGACTCTCTGGTGTGACTCTCTGGTCCCTCCCTTTCTGGTCCCTCTCTCTGGTCCCTCTCTCTGGTCCCTCTCTCTGGTCCCTCTCTCTCTGGTCCCTCTCTCTGGTCCCTCTCTCTCTGGTCCCTCTCTCTCTGGTTCCTCTCTCTCTGGTTCCTCTCTCTCTGGTTCCTCTCTCTGGTTCCTCTCTCTGGTCCCTCTCTCTGGTCCCTCTCTCTGGTCCCTCTCTCTGGTCCCTCTCACTGATCCCTCTCACTGGTCGCTCTCTCTGGTCGCTCTTTCTCTGGTCGCTCTTTCTCTGGTCGCTCTTTCTCTGGTCTCACTCTCTCTGGTCTCTCTCTCTCTGGTCCCTCTCTCTCTGGTCCCTCTCTCTGGTCCCTCTCTCTGGTCCCTCTCTCTGGTCCCTCTCTCTGGTCCCTCTCTCTGGTCCCTCTCTCTGGTCGCTCTATCTGGTCCCTCTCTCTGGTCCCTCTCTCTGGTCGCTCTCTCTGGTCGCTCTCTCTGGTCGCTCTTTCTCTGGTCTCTCTCTCTCTCTGGTCCCTCTCTCTGGTCCCTCTCTCTGGTCCCTCTCTCTGGTCCCTCTCACTGGTCCCTCTCACTGGTCCCTCTCTCTGGTCGCTCTCTCTGGTCGCTCTCTCTGGTTGCTCTTTCTCTGGGTCTCACTCTCTCTGGTCCCTCTCTCTCTGGTCCCTCTCTCTCTGGTCCCTCTCTCTGGTCCTGGGTTGGGGGGGGGTATTTTTGGGTTGGGAGTGGGTTTTGGGGGTGTGTTGGGAAGGGGGTGTTGGTTGTGGTGGGAGGGGGGGGTTGTTGTGTTGGGGTGAGGGTTTTTGGGTGTTTGGTGTGATGGTTGTTGGGTGGGGTTGAGGAATGTGTGTTTATTGTGTGTGGGTGGAGGTTTTGTGTTGTGGGTGGGTTAGGGGGGTTTGGTGTGTTTATGAGTGGGTGGGGATTGGTTGTTGGTGTTAGGGGAAAGATTTGTTATTTTTTTTTGGATGTGTGGTGTTTTGGTGTTTTATTTTTGTTTATGTTTTAAATTTTTATGTTGGGGGATTGGGGTGGTTAGGGGTGTTTTGTGTGTTTGTGGTTGTTGTGTTTTTTGGTATGTTGTGTTTGTATGTATGGTTTTTATTTTGGGTGTTGGTTGTTGGGGTGTTTTTTTTTGGGATTGGTTGTTAGGGGTGTGGGTGTGGTGGTTGGTTGTGTTTGGTGTGGTTAGGGTGGGTTTGTGGTGTTGTGGTGGGGGGTGGTGTGGGGTTGGGGGGGGGTGGGTGTGGAGAGGGGTTTGTAGGGGGGGTGGTTTTGATGGTGGGTTTGGTTTTATAGGTTGGGTTGGGGGGGGTGTTGTGGATGGAGTTTGTGTGTTGGTGTTGGGGGAAAGATATATGTTGATAGAGAGTGTGGTTTGTATTGGATTGGTAGGGTGGGGGGGAGAGTGATAGTAAGGTTTGTGTTGTTTGTGTAGGTGTTGTGTGGTTTGGTTTGTTGGGGTTGTGGTGTGGGTGTGTGGGTGGTGGGTTGTGGGTTGTGGGGTTGGGTGGTTTGTGGGATTTTATTGGTGGGTTTTTTATAGGGTTTGTGGGGATGGGGGGATTATTAATTTGTGAGAGTGTATTATTTTAGAGTTGGATTTTGAGGTTTATTTGTTGATTTTTGGGATGAGTATGTTGGGTTTTTTATGATTTGGGTGTTATTGTTTTTTTTGGGTTGGAATTTTTGATGTTGGGTAGATTATTTTGGTTTATTGTGGTGGGGGTGGGGTTTGGTTTGTTGGGTGGATGTTGAGGTGAGGTTAGATGATTGATTGTAATATAGTTGGGTGTGATGTTATTTGTGTTATGGTGGAGTGAGTGTTTTTGGTGTGGAGTTATATGTTATATTTTTGTAGGGTTGGATTTGGTGGTGGGTGTGTTTGTGGGGGTTTTTTATTTGAGGTTTTTTGGGTGTTTGTTGTTATTTTGTTGTGTGTTGTGTGTGGTATGGGGGGGGTGTGAATGGGTTGGGGATGGTTGGTTGTAAGATTGGGTTTGAGGAATGTGATGGGAAGTAGGTTAAGGTAGGTATATGGGATAGAGGGAAGTGTTGGGAAGTAGGGTAAGGTGGTAATGGGTTAAGGATTGGTGGGGTAGTAGGTAGATGAGGTAATGGTTTATTTTGAGAAGGTATGGTTTTGGATGTATGTTGAGTTGTTGGGTTTTGAGGATTGTGTTGGTGTTTGTTAGAGGTGTTAATGTTTAGTGTTTGGATGGTAGTATGGTAGAGGTGGAATGGGGTTTGTGGTATGGTTGGGTTGGTGGGTTTGTGGGGGTAGTGTTATGTGGGAAGTTTTTGATGGTGTATTGGTTTAATGGGGAATGTTGTTGGGGTAGTTGTATGAGGTATGGGTTTAGAGGAATGGATGACGAGGTGTGTGGTGTTTGTGGTGTTTGTGTTGGTGGGTTGGTGGGTTGTGGAGGGTATGGTGTGTTTGGGGTATGTGGTTGAGGTGGTTAATGGGTTTTTTATTATGGGATTTTGTGTGATGTTTGTAGATGGTGTAGAGTGTTATGTGGATTTGTTGTTTGGTTGTTTGGGTAGGGTGGTAATGGGTGTTAGAGAATGTGAGGGGGAAAGATGGTAAGGTGTTTGGGTTTAGTGGATTTGGTAGGAAGTTGGTTGTTGGATGGGTTAGATGGGTTTTGGGTGGGGGTTGGAAGTTGGGTAAGGAGGTAATGGTTTAGTAGGGTTGGGTTGGGTAGTAGTAGTGGTGGTTTTGGGTTAGTGTATGTGTTGGGATGTATGGAGGAGGTGTGAAGGGTGATGGAAGAGGTTGATAAGATATTTTGATTTGATGTGGGTGGAGGGGGAGTTGAGGGTTGGGTGGGGTGGTTGTGGTTGTGTTTTGTTGGGTGGGTTGTGTTGGTTGGTGTTTTTTATTTTTGGGGGTGTTAGGTTATTTAGTTTTTGGGGAAGTTATTTATTTATTTTTTGGTGAGTTGTTTGTGTGTGGGTGTGGGGTGGTTGGTTGTTTTGGGGTGTTTGTTGGGGTTTTGTTGGTGGTTGGAGTTTTTGGGTTTTTGTTTTTTGGTGTTGGGTGTGTGTTTTATAGTTAGTTGTTTGTGGGGGTTTGGGGTGTTTGTAGGTTATGTATGGTTGTTTTTTAGTAAGATGTGGGGTGGTATGGGAAAGGATTTTTGGGTATTTTATTTTGTGGTGGTTTATTTTTATTAAGTATTTTTGTATTGTTATTTGTTGGTTGTTATGTGAGTTTAATTTGTTTTTATGTTTTGGTTGTTTGATTTAGGGTAGTGTATTTATGGGGAGTGGGTATATGGGTTAATTATTTTGGGGTGGGTGGTGTTGGTTTGTGTGGTGAGGGTGAGGTGGTTATGGGTTGTGTTTTTGAGGGTTGGGTTTATGGGATTTTTTTATTTATGGTGAGTGTTGTATAAGGGATATATTATATATGGTATGTTTTAAGGATTATTTGGGGTTTAGTGTGGTGTTTGAAGGGATAGATGAATTATATGGGGTGAGTGTGTAAAGGGAGATTTTATATTATATGTGAGTGGTGTTATATATGGATATATATTTATTATGGGTTGTGTTATTAGGGATTTATAATATATGGGTAGTTTTATATTGTAGAGTGTTGTGTTTGTGTGGGGTTGTAGAGATTTATTTTGTTGGGGGATAAGGGATTATGAATTATATGGGTGTGGGGTTAAGGATAGATTTTTATATGTGAGTGTGTATAAGGGATAATATAATTATAGGGGTATGTGTTATAATGGATATATATTATATGGTGATTGTTTATAAGGATATATGAATTGAGATGTGAGTGTGTATAAGGATATATGAATTATAATGGTGAGTTATAAGGGATTTTTTAGTATTGGGTGAGTGTGTATAAGGATAATATGATGTTAATGGGTGAGTGTATATGGGATATTGAATTTTAGGGGTGAGTGTTATAATGGAGGGTTTGATTTGTTTTTTTATTGGTTTTGTGTTTTGGGATGAATGATGAGAGAGAGAGTTAGAGAGGAGATAATGAATGGTGATGAGGGAAAGAGAAGGGTATGTTAGTTGAGTGGTGTGTGTGTTTTTAATGAGTGTGAGAGGAAAGAGAGAGAGAGGTTGTAGATGTGTTGTGAGATGGGTTGTGTGTGTAGTGTGTGAAGTGTGGTGTGATTGGTGTGAGAGATTGTTTGTTTAGGTGAGGTGTTTTGTGTGTGTCGTGAGTGGTGTGTATTGATGAGAGTTGTTGTTGGGTAGTTGGTGTGTGGTTATGTTTTGTGTGTGGTGTGTGGGTGTTTTGGTTGTATGGGAGATGTGAGGTGATATAGAGTTAGAGTTTAAATGAGGATGTGTGTGTTAGTGGTATAGTGAAAAGGTAAGGGAATAAGATGGAAAATGTTGAAGTGTGTGAAAGGTGAGATTGAGAGTAAAGGTGTGAAATGGAAGAATGGTTGAGAGTGGTGAGATGGTTGTGTGTGTTGGGATGGTTTGTGGGTATTATGTTTTTGGAAGAATGGGGGTAGAGGGGGGGGTGGGGGGTGTTTTGTTTTTGGTTGGGGGATGGGATAGGTTTATGGGGTGGTTTTGAGGTTTTTTGTGGTGGTTTTTAGGGGTTTGTTATGTGTATGATTAGATGGGTAGGATAATTGGAGTATGAATAATGAAAGGTTGATTATGGGTTTGTTTTTTTGGGTATGTAATAGGGGGTTATGATTAATTGGTATGATAATAGGGGGGTTTATAAAATGGGTTGATAATTGTGGGGATATGATAATAAGGGTATGATAATATGTATGATTTAGGTAGATAATAGGTATGATTATAGGGGTATGATAATAGGGGATATAGAGGGTTAAATGATAATAGGAGATATAAGGGTGATATAGATATGATATTTGGATATTTTATAGTTTTGATTATTGTGGGTTGGTTTTTGGGGGAGGATTTGTTGAATGTGGTAATGTGATATTTATTTTTAGGAAGTTTAGTGTGGATATTGTGGGGTGATATGTATAATGTTGTATGAGGGAAAAGAAAGAATTAAGGGATGTGTTATGTTGGGATTATATTGATTAAATGAGTGGTATGTGAAGGGTATTTTTTTGGGTTTTTAGGGGGTTGTTTTTTTATTTATGGGATAATGTTTTAAAGGTGAGTGATTGTGGGGGTTGGGTGTTTGGGGTGGGGGGGGGGTTTTTATGGGGATGGATTAGTGTGGGTAGGGGGGTTGGATGGTTTTTATTGTTTTGAATTGTGATATGGTGTTAGGTGTTTTAGGATATTTTTTTTGGTGTAGATTTGAAATTGGGGTGGGTTTTTTTGGTGTGGTGTATATTGAATGGAAGTGGAATGGGTTTTTTATTATGATGTATGGTAGGATTTATGTATTATAAGGGTGGTAGTTGGTTATTTAGGTAGGTAGGGTTTATAATTGGGTTTTTGTTGTATGTGGGAGAATTGGGGTGTGGATGGGGATTGTATTTATGAGTTGTTATATATATATTTGTGTGTTGTGTATGTGTTATTGGTGTTGATATTTTGGGTGTTTTTAGATTAGAGTATGTTTTTGGTAATGAGGTTTGGTTAGTGTATTATTTATGATGTTATTTTAGAGTAGAGTAGTTTGTTGTTGTTTTGTGTGAGGGATTGGTTGTATGGGTGTGGTGTTGTTGTTTGTTGTTGTTTAGGTTTTTGAAAGTTTAGAGTATGGAGAGGAGGTTTTGAGTTAGAAAGGGAAGGTTAAGTTAGAGGTAGGTTTAGATTATAAGAGGGAGGTAGGGTTAAGAGGAGGTTTAGGTTAAGAGGATTTAGATTTTAAGAGGAGTTTAGATTGAAGAGGAGGTTTAAGTTATGAAGGAGGTTTAGGTTAAGAGGGAGGTTTTAGAGTTAAGAGGGAGTTTTAAGTGGTAAGAGGAGGTTTAAGTTAAGGAAGGGTTAGAGTTGTGAGGAAGGTTGTAGAGTTAAGAGGAGGTTAGATTTAAGGAGGTTAGAGTTAAGGGAGTTTAGAGTTGAGAGGTGTTTAGAGTTAAGAGGAGGTTTAATTAAGGAGTTAGAGTTAAGGGGGGGGGTTTAGAGTTGAATGGAAGGTTTAGAGTGGAGAGGAGGTTAGAGTTTAAGAGGAGGGTTTAAGTGGAGAGAGGTTTAGTGATTAGTGTGGGAAGTTAGAGGAGTGTTTAGAGTTAAGAGAGGTTTAGAGTTAGGGAGTTTAGAGGTGAGAGAGGTTGAGAGTTTAGAGGAGGGTTTAGAGGTTAAGGGGAGGGTTAGAGTTAAAGGGAGGGTGTTTGGTGTAAGAGGAGGTGTAAGTTAAAGGAAGGTTTAGATGTGAAGGAGGTTTTAGTGTGAGAGGTGTTTGAAGTTAAGGGTGTTAGAGTTGAAGGGAGGTTTTGAGTTGATGTTGTAGAGTGGAAGGAGTGTTATTGTAGGAGGGTTAATTAAGAGAGTTTAGATTATAAGAGGAGGTTGTGTTTAAAGGGGATGTGTATGAGTTGAGAGGAGGTTTAAGTTAAGAAATTTAAGTTAAGAGAGGTTTAGAGTTGAAAGGATGTAAGTTTATATGAGGAGTTTAGAGTGAAGAGGAGGGTTAGAGTTAAAGGGGAGGGTTAAATTTATGGAGGGGGTAGTAGTTTAGGTGGTTGAGAGTTGAGTGAGGGGTTTAGTGTTGTTAGAGTTTAGAGTTATGGAGGTTTAGTGTTAAGGAGGGTTTAGAGGGTGAGTGGTTTAAGTTAAGGAGGTTTGAGTTGAGAGGGAGGTTAGAGTGAAAGAAAGGTTTTGAGTTGAGTGGTGTTTTATTGTGAAGAGAGGTTTAGAGTTGGAAGGGAGGGTTTTGAGTTTATGGTGTGTTGTGAGGTGGGTTAGTAGTGAAGTGTTTTGTTGAGGTGTGGTGAGATGGTGTGTGGTGGTTTAGATTAAGTGGAGTTTTGAGTTAAGGAGGTTTAAGTTAAGAGTGGTTTAGGGTGTAAGGAGGTTTAGAGTAAGGGAGTTTAAGTTGGAAGGTGGTGTAGTAGTGAAGAAGGTTTTGAGTTTGTATGAGGAGGTTAGAGTTAAGAGGAGGGTTTAAGTTAGGGAGGTTTATGTTTATGTTGTATGGTAGTGTGAGTGATAGGGTTTTGTGTTGAGTGTGGTTTAGTGTTGAGTAGTGTTTAGAGTGTTTGGTGGTGGTGATGGGTGTGAGGGTTTGTTTTAATGAGTTTAGATTTATATGAGGTTGGTGAGTTTGAAGTTGGGTTTTTTTGAGGGATGGTTTATGTGATGTATAGGTTTTTTATTGGTGGGTGTGTGGTTGTGAAGTGTTGATGTTGTAGTGTGGTTGTAGTTATGAGTTTAGAGTAATAGTTTAATTGGTGAGGATGTTTGAGTTTAGGAGGGTTTTGTGTTGTATAGGTGGTTAGAGTTGGAGAGGGGTGGTTTAGAGTTTTGGGTGTGAAAGTTGTTGTGTGTGTGTGGTGTGTATGGTTTATCGTGGTTGGGATGTTTATGGGGGTGAGGTTGTTTATTGATGTGGTGGTGTTTGGTAATGGATGGTGTGGTTGTGGTGTTTTGTAAGGGTTGGGTTGAGATGAAAGGAAGGTTTAAGTGGAAGGTTGTTAGATTGAGAGGAGGGTGTTAGAGTTGGAAGTAGGGTTTAGATTTGAAAGGAGGTTAGTTTATGAGGAGGTTTAGAGTTATGAGGGTTAGATTGAAGAAGGTGGGTTAGTTTGTGGGAGGGTTTGAGTTGAAGGGAGGGTGTAGAGTTTAGAGGGAGGTTTAATGAAGAGGGTTGGGTGATGTTTAGTGGTGTTAGGTAATGTGTGTGGTGAAAGGAGGGTGTGTGTTTTGGGAGGGGGTTTTGATGAAGAGGTGGTTTAGGGTTATTGTGTGGGTTTGGTTTGGTGGGGTGTGTTTAGGGGAGGTTTAGTAGGGATGGGGGTTGTGGTTGGGTTGTGGGTTGTTGTGGGTGTTTTGTATGGAGTGGTTTTTGTTGGGGGTTGTTGTGTTGTATAAGATTTTTATTTGGGGGGGGGGGTGGGTGGTGTTGTTTGTTGTGTTGTTGTTTTGGTTGGATTTGTTTTGTTGTTGTTTTTTGGTTGGTGGGTGTTAGGAAGTGTTTGTAAAAAAGGTGATTATTTAGAGGATGTGTTTGATATGAAGTGAGTTTAAGTTGTTAGTGAGTATAAATGATGGAATAAAAAATAATATGGAGATGATGAGTATGAAGATGAAGATAGTAGATGAAGGTTATTAAGATGAAGTAGTATTAAGATGAAAGTTAGAAGAGGAAGTAGTTGTAGATATTGATATATATGAAGTAGTATAAATGATAGGATATAATGATGATGGTGAGTATAAGATGAGGAATATTAAGAAGGGGAGTATGAGATGAAGTGATGTTAGAATGATGGATATTAGATGAAAGAGTATAAGATAAGAGATGGAGATGAAAGTGATTATGAAGATGGAAGGGAGTATAAGATGAAGGATATTGAGGGAAGGAGTATTATATGATAGAGTTTGAGAGGAAGGAGTTGGAGTGTATGGTGTGTTGTTGATGTTGTTGATGATGAAGGTGTTAAGATAGGAGTTGGATGAGTTTGGGAAATGAAATGGGGGGATTATGTGTTGTGTTTGTTGTTTGGTTGGTTGTGGTTGTTATGTATATGTATGTTTATGGATTGAATAAGAATTGGGAGTTAGGTATATATTTGATACTGTTAGTTTGTGGAGATGTGAGGGTGTGTTGAATATAGGGTTTGAGAAATATAGAGGTTGGGTATTATATTTTAGTTGGGGTTGTTTGGTTGAAAGGGGGTAGTTAAGGGGGGTTTGAGGAGGGTGGTAGTTTAGTTTGGTAAGAGGGGGGGTAAAGGAGAATGATAAAAGAATAATGGGGTAAATAATATGTTGGAGAAGTATGGGTTTGGTTTTTTTTTTGTAATGAGGGAGATTTGGTATGGTTTGTTGGTAATAGTTGGGGTGTGAATAGGAGTTAAAAGGGGGAGGAGGGAGGGGATGAATTTATGTGTTGTGGTGTAAAAGATATTATTGAAATATGTTTTGAATGATAGAGGAGGTAATTTGGGATAGGGGTAGGTGTATAATTATATGATAGAGGTTTGAATTTTTAGTTTTGTGATTTTTATATATAATTTATAAATGAGTGAATTGTTAGTTTGGGGAATGGTGAGTAGTTAGGTTTTTAGAGGGTGAATTGTTATAGGGGGAGGTTGATTGTATGGATATGGTTGTGGTGTTGTATATATATAAATTTATATATATATGTGAGGTGGGATTGGTAGATGTAAGAAAGGAAATGAGATTATGAGAAATGAAGAGAGAGATTGTAGTGATAGTTTGTTAGGAGGGGGAATGGGGGATTTTAATAAGTTAGAAGATATGAGGTGATGTAGGTTTTGTGGTGTTTGGGGGTTGTATGATATATTGGGGGATTTTATGATGGTTGTGATAGTGTAATTTATAGTTTTGGTGTATGGTGTGTATTTTGTAGGAGGGTGGTTTGTTATATGGTGAGTAATTGTTGGTGTGGATTTTGGGGTTTTGTTGGGGGGTTGTTGGGTGTGTGTTGGTTATATTTTGGTAGAATTGTTGGTAGGGGGGTTTTAAGGAGGGAGAGGTTAGGAGAAAGAAAATAAGAATAATAAAGATTTATTTTGGAGGTTTTGGGTTGTTGGTATATGTGGATGTATTGGGGGGGGGATTTGGGGTTGTTGTTGGTGGGGTGGGGGTGGGGGGGGGGATTGTATTGTGTATAGGATGTTGGTTTTTATTGTTGTATTATGGTTTTATAGAGTAATGTGTGGTTAATTTTAGTTTTGGGTTTTTGAGATGGGGTTGATTGTATTTTGGGGGGTTAAGTGTTTATGATTTTGTAGGAGATATGGGGATTTTGGGAATTGGGGATTTGTTGAGGTGTAGAGAAAGAATTTGGGGTGAAGGAGGAAGGGAGAAGATGGAGAAGGGATAATTGTGGGTATTTATGAGA
The DNA here is from genome assembly GCA_964034765.1 of Knipowitschia caucasica. NCBI lineage: Eukaryota > Metazoa > Chordata > Actinopteri > Gobiiformes > Gobiidae > Knipowitschia > Knipowitschia caucasica. The sequence goes on from OZ035842.1 coordinate 3,214,086, forward strand.
TGTTTTGGTGTTATAGGGGGTGTGTTTGTTTTGAAAGGAGGTAAAATGGTAGTAGATATGGGGGTGGTATGATTATATTTTTTGATGAGTTTAAGGGTTTAGAGGTTGAGTGGTTATTTGGTGTGTAGTAGGGTTGGTATGGTATATTATTGAGATGTTTTGGGTGATGTGGTGTTTGTTTTTGGTTTTTAGATATTGGGGTGTAAATATTATAGTTTTTTTGTGATTTTTTTAGTTGGGTGGGTTTGTAAAAGGTTTGTATGGGTTGTAGAATGGATGATGGGTGGGAGTTTGGTATTTTTTGAATATTATTTTATTTATAGAGTAATTTTTTGTAATGATTTGTTGAGATGTTTTTGTTATTTGGTAGGGGTGTGTTTGAGGGGTGGAGGATGTTGTTGTGTTGTTGGTGGTGGTTGGTTTTTGTTTTGTGGGTGGTGGGTGTGTTTGAGGGGGGGTAAATTTTTTGGTATGTGGTTTGTTTGGTGTGTGTTGAAGTGGATTTGTGTGTGAAATTGGGGAAAAGAATAGGTAAAAAAGAGATGAGTTAAGTAGGGGATGAGAAATTTAAAGGAAAAAGATTGTTATTTAGGTTTGGTATTGGGGGGGTTGGTGAATGTAGGTGTTGGTGGGTGTTGTGAGGGTTGTTGTGGAGGGTGTTTGGTTATCTTTGTTGTTGTGTGAATAATTGGGGTGGGAGGAAGTTTTAGAATTATTTTTTTGGTGGTTGTTGATATTTTTGTTGTGAGGGGGAGGGGAGTGGTGGGGAGTTGGAGTTTATGGGGGTAAGAGGATTTATTTGTTTTAGATTGATTTTTTAAGTGGGTGGAGGTGGGTAGTGTTTTTTGGGTTTTTTAAGGGTGTTAATGAGTGTGGGAGGTTGTGTGTGTGGTTATTTTGTGGAATTGGTTGTTGTTTGTGGTATGTATGATTTTTTGTGGGTGGGGAGATTGATGATTTTGGTGGTTAGAGTTTAGGATATTGTGTAATTGTTTAAGGAGTGGTTTTGATAATGGGGAGGGGTATAGTATGAATTAGGAAGTATTGAAGAGATGTGGAGAGAATAATGAGATAGGAAGAAGGAAGAGAGAAGTTGGTATTGTATGAGAAATGTGAGAGAAAAAAGAAAAGATAAAGAAGAATATAGGTGGGTGTGTTTAATGTGTTGGTGTTATTTGATAGATAGTATTTATGTTTTATTGTTGAGTATGTTTTTAGTAGTTGGATATAATGTTTTTTTGAGATAAAATTATTGTTGATTGTTTTGAATTGTATTGGAGTGTATATTTTATTTTGTTATGATTGTTTTTGTGTTTTTGTAGTGGGTTTGGGGGGAGTGGGGGGGGGTTGGGGGGGGGGGGTTGTTGGAGGTAGTGTTTGTTTGTTGGGGATTTATTGTTTTGATAGTATTATTTGGTATGGGTAGTTGGTTGTAGTTTTGGGGGGGTGTTGTAGATGTTTTGTTTAGGTTTTATTGTTTTGTATGGTTTTGTTATTTTGTGTGTTTTAGTTTTGAGAAGTGGGTGTGGTTTGAGAGTATTTTTTGGGGGGTTGTGGATGGTTGGGTGGGGGGGGGGGATGGTGTGGGTGGGTGGGGTGTTGGTGGGTGTTGTGTTGTGTTGAGTTGGATTTGGTAGTTGTATTTGTGGGTTGTGATTGTGGTGTGAGTAGTTGGGTTAGGGATTTTTAAGGGGATGGGTGTGGGGATATGGTGTGATATTTGGTGGTGGATGGAATGGGTTTGGTTGGTTGTGGTTGGTTTAGGTGGTTGTATTTGAGTTATGTTGTTTTGGGGGTTGGTTGGGAGTTAATGTTGTGTTGTTGGGTAGTATTTTGTTTGGGTTATGTGTGGTTGTTATTTTTTTGGGGAGATGTGTGAAGTTATTTTTGTTGTGAGTGTTGGGGTGGGATTGATAAGATATTATTTTGATTTATGGGATTATTTTTTTGATTGGTGTTTTTTATGTTTTTTTAAGAAAATGTTTGGTGTGTATAGGTGTTTTAGGTAAGTGAGGGAAGGATGTGGATGGGGGGAATATTTTTTAGGGATGGTTATGTATGAATGGGTTATTAGGGGAAGAGGAGTTATGAGTGTGGGATGAGAGAGTGAGGGGATGATGTTTAGTGGATTGATTTAGGTATGTGGTTTTATGTATGATTGTTGTGTTTTGGGGGGGGTGGATTGGGGGTGGGGTTTTGTGGGTAAAATGAGGTTGTTGTATGGGTGGTGTTATAGGAATTGGTGAAGTTTGAGTTTAGGAATTATAGGGTGGTGGGTTTAGATAGTTTTGTTATAGTGGTTAATTTATTTGTGTGGTAGATTTGTTTGTTTGTGTTTTGTTGTTTTGTTGTTGTTGTTGTTGTTTTGTTTATGATGGGGTAGAATATATGGTTTAGTAGTATGGTAATATATAAAGGATTTAGGGGTATTAGATTAGGATTGATAAAGAATAATAATAATAATGATATATATAATGTAGAGTAGGGGTTGGGGGGTAGGAATTTGTAAATGATATGGGGTTAGGTATAAGATTGTTTGTAATGAGATATGGGATTGGGGGGGGGTGGGGGAATGTTGAGGTTTGATAAGAAAATGTGGTGGAAGTAGAGGGGTAAAGATTAATGAAAGAGAAGATTGAAAAAATGTAATGATAGGTAATTATGGATATATTAATGATAGAAGAAGTTTGGAAATTGTAAGGAAGTGAGATTGGAAATAGGTGAAAAAGGAGAAATGAAATTATTGGATATGAAAGGAGAAGATTGAAAATATATAATGAAGAAGAAGTATGGAAATTGTAATGAAAGGAGAAGATTGTGGAAATGATTAGAAAGATAAAGAGTGAAATATGGGAATGAAAGGAGAAGAATTGAAATATGTAATGAAAGAGAGATTGAAATATGTAATAGAAAAAGGAAAGATTGGAAATATGTGAATGAAAGAAGATGTTTAAATTAGATATGAAGTGAAAGAGAATAAGTTTGAAATTGGTTATAAAGGAAATATTGAAAATTAATGAAAGGAGAAGATTGAAATATTAATGAAAGTTAATATGTGAAAATATATGAAGAAAGGAGAAGGTGTGAAAATGTTAGGGGGGAATAAGGGTGTGATAATAAGGATGGAAAGGTGGGATAAGGGGGTGGGATAAGTAGGGTAAGGAGGAAAATAATGATAATGAGGTTTGGAGGAGTTTTGAGAGGTAATGTAGAGGGAATTAGAAATTGTTGATGAGAGGATAATGTGATGGGTGGGATAGAAATAATTTGAAAAGAGTTTGGAGGGTTGTTAGGAGATAAGAGGATTGTTAAGTTTTAATTAAGGGGGGGAGGGGAAGGTTAAGTTATTTAGATGGATGGGAGGTGATTGTTTTATTTTTGAATGTGTGAATAGTGGGTATATGGTTTTGTAGAGTTAGAAAGTATATATATGGTGTATTTTGATTGATTATGAGTGAGTATGTTAAGGAGGAGGAAGAGTAAAAGGATGGAAGATTTGTTAAAAGTAGATGGAAAAAGAATAAGATAAGTATAAGGAATAAGTAAAGATAAATAAGGAATAAGAGGAAAATTAAAGAGTTGGTGAGGAAAAAGATTTTAAATTATATTAAAAGTAGTTGTATGGTGGTAATATGAAAAAAGGATTATTGGTTAAGGAAAGAATAGTTTAATTGATTAAAGAAAGAGGAATAGTGAAGAGGTAGAGGGGTTGGAATAAGATTAATTTTTTGTGAGAATTTTATGGTAAAGGATGAGGAGTAGTATTTGGAGATAATGAGTTGATAGAGATTTTTATTTGATATGGAAAGTTTTTTTGAAATATAATGAAAGATGTGTGGGGGAGTGATTGGGTATTAAGATGATATGATATGTTTATTATGAGAGTAAGTTTTGATAGGGTTATGTGTTAGGGGAGGGGGGGGGGGTGGGAGTAGTGATGTTTTTATTGATTGAAATGTTTTTTATTTTTAGTTGTTAATATTGGTTTTGTTTGATAGAATGATATTATTATGTTAAATTTAGTGAAGGTTGAATTGTGGGGGTAATTTAGTAGGTTAATTATAGGTTTATGTGGTAGTTGAATTAGAGAGGTTGAATGTAGGGGTTGAATTAAAGTTGAAATTAGTGGGAATTATGGGTTTAATAATGGTGAATGAGATAGGGGGATTAGGGTGTGAATGTAGTGGGTTAAATATAGGGTATTGAGGTTGATTAGTTTGAATGTAGATAGTTGAATTAGTGAGTGTGAATTAGAAGGTTAAATTAGATTTGTAGTATTAGATTAGGAGTGAATGTAGTATGTTTTATAGTAGGGGGATGAGTAGGTTGAATTAGGTAGGTTGAATGAGTGGTGTGTTGTTTTTTTGGGGGGATTTGTTGGTTTTTTGTGGGGTTAATGTTGATGAGGTTGAATTGTAGTAGGTTGATTAATAGGGGGGATTAGTGGTTTATTAGGTAGGGGGATTAGTAGTGTGAAGTAGTAGTTTTTTGTTGTGGGGTGTTGGGGTTTAGTTGGTTGAATTAGATTTGTTTAGTTGTGGTGTGTATTTGATAGTGGAATTTGATGGGGGATTTATAGGTTTTGGTGTTGGTTTTTTTGTGTGTGTTTTGTTTTTTTTTATGTGATTTTGGTGTTTGTATATATGTAGGGGTTTTTTGATGGTTTGGGTAAGAAGGGAAGTTGTAATTAGAATATGGAAGTTATGGTTTTTTTATTATTGTGATGGGATAAAAGATATAGAAGTATTTTTTAGGAGAGGAGGGGTGTATAAAATGGATTGTGGGAAAGTTGGGAAGTGTTTGTAAAGTTTAATGATGTTGTGAGTGGATTAAAGGATAATGAAAGAAGTTGGTAGTGTTGTGATGGTTATATGGGGGAAGAAAATTAAATATAATATAGAAGAGTTATATATTTGGGATTGATTTTGGGGTTTATTGTTTGGTAGATGAGTTTGATTTATATTTGTAGATAGGTGGGAGTATTATGGGATGTTTATTTTGAATTTTTATTGATGTGTAATGTTGATTTAGTTGTTGTGTTTTGTGTTTTGATTTGTTTTTGTTTGTGTTGTGTTTGTGTCTTTGTGTTGTTGTCATTATGCAGTCACACTCACATTGTTGGACAGTTGTTAGTTCGTTGTGTGTGTGTTGTTTGTGTGTTTGGTTTTTTGTGTTACTTGTGGTTATACTCAGTTGTTTGTCTGAGGTGTCGTTTGTAGTTTGAGTAGGTGTTTTCTTGATGTTGTTTGTGGTTTGTGTGTTGTTTGTGTGTGTTTGTTTTGTTGGTTTTTTGTGTGTTTTTTTTGTTGTGTGTGAGTTGTTGTTTTGTGTTGTGTTGTGTTGTATTGTTGTTGTGTGGTTGTTGTTGTTGTGGTGTTGTTGTGTGTTGTGAGTTGTGTTTGTGTGTGTGTTGTGGTTTGTTGTGTTATTGTGTGTTGTGTGTTGTTGTTGTTGTTGTTGTTGTTGGTGGGGATCTATATTTTTGGTTTTTGTTTTGTGATGGAGTGTTTAGTTTTGGTTGGTTGGTGTGTAATGGGGTGTATGTTATCTATTGATAAATTATAGGTATTGGGGAATTTTTTTTGTTAGTTTTTGTGTTGTTGTTTTATGTATGAAATATAATATGATTATGAATGGATTTATTGTTTTTTTTTTGGGTTTTATATTTTATTTATAGGGTATTATAGGAGAGGGAATGTGGTGATGAATTATTTAAGAGATGGTTAGAGGGTTGTTTTGGAGGTAAGGTGGATGGGGGGATGGGTTGGGTAAAAGAAAAATTAGATATAATGAGATATGGGAAAATAAGAAGATGAATATGAAGGAGTGGGTGGGAATGATTTTAGTTATGGTATTAATTGGGGGGGAGGTATGTGATGTTTTTGGAGTGGTAGTATTTATTGGGGTGGTTTAAGTTGGTTGTTTAGGTGAATGTGGATAAGTGTTAGAAAGAAAATTGTATATGATATAGAGAGGTTAGATTTAGGGTATATTGATAAAATTGGGGGTGGATTTATTGATAAGATTATATTATTATTTTTTTTTGTTGGGGGTTGTTTTGTGATGGGGATGTGGGTAGGTTTTAATAAGAAGAGGTGGGGGTAGTTTGGGATTAATAGAGTTAAGTGAAATTGGGGTATGGATTGTATGGTTTATATTAGGGTGGTGTTGTTATGGGTGTAGTTTTTTATTGATGATTGGGTATGTGTTGTGATTTGTTTTAGTTGAAAGGTTGTTAGTGTTTGTTAAGGGGTGGAAGTTTAGTTTTTATTTTTTTTAAGATGGTTGTTGGGAGAAAGGTTAGTTTTGGATTGTTTAAGATGAGGTGAGGTAGTTGAATTAGATTTATATGATGAAAGAGGTTTATGGGGGGGGGGGGGTATTTGGGTTTGGGAGGGGGAGATTGGGTTAGTGTAAGGGAGGTGTGGTGGTATTGGGGGTATTGAGGGGGGGGATTATGGGTTTGAGGGGGGTAAGGTATTTTTTTAGAGTGTGTTTGTTATGGTATGTATGTGGTGTGTTTTTGAATGGTGGGTGGGGGGTTGGGGGAGGAGAGATATAATAAGAATGAGGATTTATTGAGTTAGTGAGTTAGTGATTGAGTGAGTGAGTTAGTGATAATTTAGTTGAGTATAGTGATTAGTGAGAGTGAGTTAGGAGTGAGTGAGTTGAGTGAGTTAGTTAGTGAGTAAGTGATGAGTGATTTAGTTAGTGAGAAGTGAGTTAGTGAGTGAGTGAAGAGAAGTGATTGAATATAGGGAGTGATAGTGAGTTAGTTAGAGGATTGAGAGAGTGATTTAGAGTGATGAGTGAGTTTGAGTTGATGATAGTAGTGAGTAGGAGTAGTAGAGAGTGAGAATGAGTAAGTGAGTTATTAGTAGTGATTAGTAGAGATGAGAGTGAGTATTGAAAGAAAGTATATATTGATATAGTTGAGTTCTCGTTAGACTAGTGAGATCGATTTAGTAATACACAATACATTAGTAATTTGTTCAATATAGTGTATTATATTGAGTGGGTGAGTGAGTGATATAGTTGAGTGATGATGTATAGAAGGAGAGAATAAGGTATTGATGAGGAAGGTTTGAGGGGGGGGTAGTTATAGGGTTTTGATGATAAAGTAGGGAGGGGAGAAGGTTTTGATTTGTATGAAATTTTTATTATGGGATATAGGGTAGAGTTTAATAATAGGGGGAATAGGGTGGGGTATATTAAATAGGAAGAAAGTTAAGAATATGATGGTATGGAATAGGGAAATGGGATTATATTAGATATTAGTAGAGATAAGAAGGGAAATGGGTGGATTTGATTAGAATGATTGGTGGTGAATAGTGTTTTTTTATTTAATTTAATGAAGGGGATTGGTGTAGTTTGGTGAATGAGAGAAGGGGGTATGTTATGATGTATATTAGTTTGTAGGTGTGGAAGGTTTGATGGGGGGGTTTGGGTGGGGGAGTGTTGGGGGTGGAGGAGTATAAGTTGAAGGATTATAAGATGAAGTGAGTTATAAATGGAAGTTGTTATTATGAAGTATATAAGTGAAGAGTGATTATGTAGATGAAGTAGTATAATGTAATGTGATTATTAAGAATGGAATGTAGAGTATGAGATGAAGTGATATAAGGTGAAATGAGTATAAGAGAATGAGTATGAAGATAAGTTTATTATAAGATGAAGATATTAAGATAAGTTATTATAAGTGATGATATTAGATGTGAAGGGTAGTATAAGTGAATTTGAGTATTAAATGAAGGGTGATATAAGAATGAAGGTTTATTATAGGTAAGTGGGTATTTATGATTGAAGTGGATATTAAGATGAAGGGTGAGTATAAATGAAGTTTATTAATGATAAGGAGTATAAGATGAAGGTGATATAAGTGAAAGTGAGTAAAGGGAGGGGAGTATAAGATGAAGTAGTATATGATGAAGTGTGTATAATTGAAGTATAATAAAGATGAAGTTGATATAAGTTGAAAGTATTAAAGATGAAGGAGTATTATAGATAAGTGAGTATTAAGTGAATTTATTATAGGTGAAGTGGTATTAAGTAAGGAGTATTTAAGATGAGAGGTGAATATTAAGATGAATAGAAGTATAAGTGAATGAGTATTAAGATGAAGTGATTATAAAGTGAATGTGATTATAAGATAAGGGAGTAAAGATTGAAGTGAGTATGAAATGGAGGTGAAAATTATATGATGAGTATAAGAATGGGAGGATGAGAAGGAATGTGTTATGAGAAGAAGAGAGATGAGGGAGGATATTGGAGAGGGGATGATTGGTGAGGGGGGGAGGGGAATGGGGTGTTTTTATTTATTATATGTAATAAAATTAGGAGATTAGTAGGGTATGTTTAGGTGAAAGAAAAGGGTTTTGTGTTTTTGGAGTGAAGGGAAGTGATTTTTATTGTGAGAATGATTATATAGAAAAGAATTTGGTGAGGTAAAAAAGGAATGTAATAGTTATGTTGTGGTGAAAAGATATGAAGAAAAAGAAGGATAGAAGAAGGTTGAGATGAAGAGATGAAGTATATAGAAGAATAGATGTAATGATCGAGGGATTTCTAATAGAAATACTAGGAATAAGAAATATAGAGTGTTTAAGGGAATGGGTTATTAGAACTTAGAGACATCACATAGATATGTATATGGATTATAATAAGAATAGAGGGGGGAGGGGGGTAAGGAAATTGTATGAATTATTTGGCGGGGTATACTTTTTTAATTGAGGATGACCAGAGGTTGGTCTGTTGGTAGAGACAAAGATAATTAAGAAAGAGTATAAGGTAAAAGGGGTTAAGTGGTTGTTTTTTTTTGTTGTTGTTGAAAAGGTAAGATTAATGGGGATGAGTGAGAGTAGAAGATGGAGTTATAGTGGGTAAGGAGTTATTGTTGAATATTTGGATGAGGGGAGAGGAGGTGTGAATTTTAGTGATTTGATGGTAGGAAGTATAGAATGAGTTTTATATGAGGGAGGGGTGGGGGAAGTGAAAAGGTTATTGATGGAGAGTATTTGATTATTGAGGTCATCAGGATAATGTAGGTAAGTGGTTTTGATAAAACATAATTTGATATAGAAGTGTTTGTGATTAGTGGAATAGGGTTTTATTGAGGTATAATAAGATGTTGTATATAGGTATAAGAAGGTAATTATTATAGTTTTGTTGGTTTGTTTTTTGGTTTGTTATTGTTGGTGATTGTGTTTAGTGTTTATGGTAGGGTAGAGTTTATTTTAAAGATGGATAATTTATATTAGAAAAGGAGTAGAGTTAATTGAGAAGAAGAGTAGAGGTGTGATATTAAAAGATGAATTAAGGTTAATTAGAAGAAGAGTAGATTATATAGAAGAAAGAGGTAAGTGTGATATTAGGAATATAGAGAGGTTAATAGGTAGAAGATGATGTAGAGTGGTATATTAGAAGAAATATAGTTATATGGTAAAGAATGAGTAGAGGTTATATGTAGGAAGATGAAGATGGTTAATTAGAAGAAGAGTAAGTGTATATTAGAAAAAGAGTTAGAAAAGGTAGTATAATTAAAGAAAGTAGAGGTTATATGTAGGAAAGATGAAGTATGGTGTAATGTAGTATAAGAGTAGAGGTGGTATATTAGGAAGAAGAGTAGAAGGGTTATATTAGAAGAAGAGGAAATTGTGATGATTTATGTGGAGATGTATGTGGATGATATTTTAATGTTATAAAGGAAGTTTGTTAAGGAGGAGGAGAATTTGAAAGATTTAGGGGTGGGGAAGGGATTTATAGGAAAAATATGTTGAGGGGGGTTGGGGGTTGGTATGGAAGAGAGAAGGATGGAAAATTATAGGAGTATGTGTGGGTGATAATATGGTATGTTTTTAGGAGGTGTGGTGGGGTGTGGATGGTGTGGGTGGTGGTGATGGTGGGTGTAAGGGATATTTATGATATTGGGAGTGTGGTTTGTAGGGTGGGATGTGGGTTTTGGTTTGGAAATTTATAGGGTGTGGGTTGTTGGTATGGGGGGTTGATTAGTGTGAGAGTTTGAGGTAATGATAGGGTTTAATATTTTTTTTAGTGTGGTTTATTATGGGGTTGTATTTATGAGGGGGTGGGGGGTTAAGGAATATGGGGTTTATGAGATTATTTTTTTTTTTGTTTGTATTTTTAAATATAGATAATTGATAAGAGATAAATTTTGATTTGTAGGGGAAATGATTATATGGGTAGTTTATATTTAAAGGGGGGGAAAGTATCTATTCTGGAGTTTTTGTTTTTTTTGTGGTGGGCTACACAACCAGTGTTGGGGGTGATTATGGGGATGGAGTAGAAAGGGTGGGGGGTGATAGATGGGAGGGGAGTTGGGTGGAGAGTGAGGGGGTGTTGGGTAGGTTTGGTGAGTTGTTGTAGGGAGGGGTATGTGTTTTGTATGGGGGAGGGGTATGGAATATGTTGAGTGTGTGGTGAGGGGGTTTGTGTGAATGTAGGGATATGTTATGGTTGAGTATGGAGGGTTGGGGATTAGGGTTTGGGGGTATTGTTGAGGTTGAGTTGAGAGTGTATGGATTGGTTGATGGGTTTGTTTATAGTCTAAGGGTTGTGTTGGTTTGATTTTTATATACAAGGAGAGCAGCATTTTGACAGATTTTGTGGGAGGTGGGGTGTGAGGAGTGGGTTGTATGTGTGTGTAAATGTTGTTAAGTTTTGTTGTGTTGGGTGGTGTTGTTTGTTGTTTGTTTTTTTAAGTATGTTGTTTTTTATTTTATTTTGAGTTGATGTTGGTTTTTTTTTTATGATAGGTTAGAGGGTTGAATGTGTTGGAGAGAGGAGGGGATTATTGGTGGGGAGAAGGGGGTTGGGTGAGGTTGGGGGTTGGTGGGGTTTAGAGGTTTGATTTTTTATTTTATGATTTTAAGGTAGTTGTTATAGAATTTTAGAAGTTGGTTGAGATTAGGATGTGGTTATAGAGCACATTGGCATGGTTTAAATAGTTGGTCAAGGATTTTGGTTAATGTATAATAATATAAATAGATATATTTATATATATATAATATATATATTTTATATATAATATAATATATATATATATAAATTGTTATGAGTAAGTGCATGTTAGTTCTAAATACAATATATGTAAGGAATAGAATGTGGGTGATTGTGATAGGGAGGGATAGATTTAGAGGTAAAGAATGGGAGGGGTTAAGAGAAGAGAAAATTAGGGGGTGTGAAGAATGGATACAAGGAGTGAAGGTAGATAGGAGGATAGAGAAGATATGAGAAAGGGTGGTGGGAAATGGAGGTTGTTGAAGAAAATGTGTTGTTTGGAAGGGATTTAGTTGGAGTTTGGATAGTATTAATGAATTTAATTATAAGAAGAGAGGTTTTTAGTAAATAAGTATATGAAAGTGTGATGGGTATGAATAGGGGGATGTAAAAGTTGGGAATTAAGTTACAGAGGGTTGTAATAAGAAAAAGGAAAGAAGGAAATGGTATTGGGGTAGATAGGGATAATAGAAATTTAATAATAATTTGTTGTTGGATGGGTGTGGTTAGTGGGGGGGGTTAAGAGATTGGTGGATGTGTGTGTTTATGTTTTTGTATAGGGGGAGTTTATGGGGTTGTGTTTTGGGTTATGGTCTTTTTATATTTATATGTGTAAGAGAAAAGGGTGAGATGGGATTGGGGGGGGGATGTAGTTTTGGGTTAAGGTTTTAATGAATTGGATTGTATTGTTTTAATATTGATGTGGAAATTGTGAGGTGGTGGGGGATGATGGGGAATGGGGGGATGTTTTTGTATTGGGAATGATGTTGTTGGGGGGATAGGGTTTTATGATGTGTTTGTTGGGAGTATTATTGTTGAAGGGTGAGTTAAAGGTATTTTATGGTAAGGTTTAAGAAGGGGTTGGTTGAAAGATGTAATTTTAATTTTAAGGTTAGATTTTGTTTGAAAATTTAGTTTGGGTAGTTTTTAATGAGAGTTAAGAATAATTTAAATTGTTTAGTTTTTGTGGGTGATAGTGGGAGTGAAATTTTTAAGTATTTTGTTATTAGTTGGATATATATAGTGTATGTGGTTGATTATTAATTAAGTAGGAGGGTTTGTGAATTTTAATGGATTGATTTTGTAGTTAGTGGTTTTTTTTAGAGTATAGGTATTAGTTAGGGGGGGGGGGGGTGTAAGAGAGAGTAATATATAGGATAGAGAGGGTAAAAAGGTGAGGTGATGGAGTTTAAGTTTGAGTTAAGGGATAATATGTAGGGATATGTTAGTTGGGATGTTTTTTTGTAAGGGGTGTGGTTGTGTGTAGGGTGGTAGAGATGAGTATAGTAGTGTTTTGAGGGGGGATAAGTAATTTATGTAAAAGGTTTTTAAGAAATTGGTTGGGGTGAAGGGGATGGGATTTTTGGTGTGATTGTGGTTTGTTTGTGGTTGGTGGGATATGGAATGGAAGGAAAAAGAGAGATTAGGTATTATTTTAGATGAGATAGTAGTTGTTTTGTGAGGTAGTGAAGTTGTTTATTGGTGTATGTGGGAATTTGGGGTTGTTGGTATGTTTAATTAGTTGTTATTAGTATTTTTTTATGGTTGATGGAGGGATGAAGAGTTTTGTGTTATGTGGAAGGGTTTTGGTTATGGAGAGGAGAGGGGGGTTGAAATGGTTTTTTTAATGGAGAGGAAAGTGATTATTTTTGTGAGTAGTAGTGAGGAGGGGGGTGGTTGGATGGGGTGGAAGGGTGGGTGGGAGGGGTGTGGTGTGTGTTGGGGGGGTTTAATTTATTGTTTTAAGGGTTAATATGTAGTAAGAGTGAAATGGGTTATTTTTATGTGTGATTTTTGGTTTGAATTAAGGAATGGAGGAGAAAGGGTGTGTTGAAGGGAAAATAGATTGAATATTATATTATAGAAGAAATTTATAGAAAATAGATGATTTGAGGTAGGAAATAGTTGTGTTGTGTGGTGGTTTTAAGGGTGGATGTTTAGAGAGTTTATTTTTTATAAGGTAGAGAAGGGAGGGTTATTATGAAATGAGAAAAGAGAGATATAGATATTAGATGGAAAAGTGATAGGTTGTTAAGGATAAAGGATTGAATTTAGGAGAGGAGTTATATATAAAAAGAAGGTGAAGGATAGAATATATGAAGATAGATGGAGGAAGTTGGTTTGTATGGAATGAAGGAGGTACATTTAGAAATTTATTATGATGTGGGAATTTTTAGAGTATTGTTGTTTGATGTGATGAGATTGTTGGATTGTTAGAAATAATATGGTAGAGATGGGGGGGTAGTGATTTAGGGAGGATTTGGAATGGTAAGAAGATTAAATTTTTAATTTTGAAGGGTAGTATATTGGATATGTGTGAAGTTTTTTTTTTGTTTTGAATAGGGTTGGTTATTGTATTGGGTAGGTGATGGGGGTTGATTGTGGGGGGGAGTAAGGATTGTTTATGGTGGGTGGATATGTTGGGTTTTAAGTTGGGTTATGGGGAGGTAGTATTTGATGTAGTTGGGGTGTTTTTTTTGTATATGGGTGTATTATTTTAGTTGGTTAGGGTTTTTGTTTGTTGTTGGTATTGGTGGGGTGGGTGTGGGGAGGTGGGTTTTTATTTGGGGGTGATAGGTAATTTGTTAATGTGTTTAAGGGTTAATTTGTGGTGTGTATGATGTGGAATGTTGTTTTTGTTAATTTGGGTTTTAATTGTTTGGGGTGGGTTTGGTGGGGGGTGAGAAAGTTGGTTGGAGATGATAGTGTTAATGGATTTGGTGGATGAGAGTATTGATTTATTATGAAATTATGGGGTTTGTTATTTATAGGGTAAAGGATGGTGGAGGGTTGTGGGGGTGGGGGGTTGTTGTGGTTTTGTTTGGTTGAATTATGGTTTTTTTGTGTTATTTTGTAATTTTTTATTAGGTTATTTTTGGTAGGTTATTTAGTTAGGTTTTTGGTGTTTGGGTATTTAGGTGGTTGGTTATGAGTTGGTTAAATTAGTGGGTATTTTTTTGTTTTTTTGTTAGGGGATATGTGGTGGTTTTATGTTGTTGTTTAATTAGTTGGTTGGTTGTGGGGTATGAGGGTAGGTTTTTGTGTTGGTGTAAGGTGTAGTAAAGTTGTAGTGTGAATTTGTGGTTTGATTTTGGTTGGGTTTTTTGTATGGTTTATGAGTTGTTGAATTTGAGTTTAATAGTTGTTATTTTTAGTTGGTTGAATTAGTTTGTTTTAATTAGTGGGAGTTGATTTGTAAATGTATAGTTTTAATGTGTAGTGAATTAGTAGTTGTAATTAGGTGGTTAATGGTATTGAGGTGTAAATTAGTAGGTTTATATTATAGTTGAATTAGGGTAGGTTAAAGTTGAATGTAATAATTTGTTAGGGGTTATTGAAGTGATGGGAGAGGAAATGGTTGTAGTGATGTTTGTGAGAAGGGGAAATGGTGTGAGATGATAATATTAATATTAATTTTGATGGATTGGGGTTTTAGATATTTATATTTATTGGGTATTATTTGGGTGTGGGTATTATATAGTTGGTATTATTAGGTTTGGGTATTATTTAGGTTGGGTTATTATATAGTTGGGTATGTATTAGGTTTGTTATGTATTAGGTTGGGTTAGTTATGGTTTGGTGGGGGGTTTTGATTGGGTGGGTATAGTTAGTTGGGTTTTTAGGTTTGGGTTTTATTTGTTTGGGGGTTTTATTTGGGGGGGATTTGTTGGTTGGGATATTTTGTTGGTTTGGTATTTAGGTTGGTTGGGTTTTAGGTTGGTAGTTATGTTTGTTGGTTGGTATGTGGTTGTTGGATTTTTGGGGTGGTATGTTTGGTTGTTTGGTTTTGGGGTGGATTAGTTTTTTTTTTGGGTTTTATTTTTTGGGTGTATGATTTAGTGGTTTTTTTTGTTGGTATATGTAGGTTGGTATTATTGGTTGGTTTATTTTGGTTGGGTATTTTTAGGTTGGGTTTATATGAGGTTGGGTATGATTTTGTTGGGTTTTATTTAGTTGGTGTTGTTGGGGTTTTATTGGTGGTTGGGTTGGGGGTTTGGGTGAGTGGTTAGTGGTATTAGTAGTGTGGGGTTTATTTTGGTGTGGGTAGTATTAGGTGTGTATATTGGGGAGTTGGATGTATTAAGGTGGGGGTATGTATTTAGTTGGGTATTATTGTGTTATTATAGGTGTGGTATGGGTATTTAGTGGGTATGTATATGAGGTTGGTTTTATTTAGGTTGGTAGGTATATAGGTTGGGTATGTAAGGTGTGGATTATTGTGAGGTTGGGTATTTTTTGTTGGGGTATTAATGTAGTTGGTATTTTTGGAGTTGGTATTATTGAGGTTTGGGTATTATTGAGGTTGGGTATTTATTGTTGGTATTATTAGTTGGGTGTTTTTAGGTGGGGTTGTTATTGGGGTATAGTTTTGTGTGGGGTATTTTGGAGGTGTTGGTTTGTGATTTTTTATGTTGGGTTTTTTGGGGGGTTGGTGGGTGGGGGTGGTGGTGGTTGGTGGTGGGAGGTGGGGTTGTAGTTTGTTGGTTTTTTTTTTGGTGGGTTTTTTGTTGGTGGTTTTATGAGGTTGGGGTATTTTTTAGTTGGGTTGTAGTTTTGGTGGTATTGTTATAGGGTGGTAATGTATTGTAGGGGATTTATTTTGGTTGGGTTTTTTTAGGTTGGTATAGTGTGTTGGTTTTGTTGGGGGTTGTGTGTGGTGTGTGTTTGGTGGGGTTGTTGGGTGGTTGGGTTTTTTGTGGGGTTTATGTGGTGGTGTTGTGTTGTGGGGGGTGGGTTGGTGTGGGGGTGTTGGGGGTGGTGGTTTGGGTTTTTTGGTTGTGGTGGGTGTTTGTGGTTTTGTGTTTGGGGGGGTTTTGGGGGGGTGTGGTGTTGGGGTGTTGTGTGGGGGTTTTTTTGTGGGGGGTTTTGTTTGGTTGGTTTTATTATATTGTGGTTTGAGTGGTGGTGGGAGTTTTTTTGGGGGGGGGTGGTGGGTGGGGGGTGGTGGTGTGGGTTTTTGTTGGTGGGTTTTGTGTGGGGGTTTGTGTTGGGGGGTTGTTGTTGTAGTTGGGGTTTGTTTAGGGTGGGGTTGTTTTTGGGTGGGGGTGTGTTTGGGGGGTGGTTGGTGGGTGGGTGGTGGTGGTGGAGTTGTGTAGTGGGTTGGTTTGTGATGTTTGGGTTTATATTTGGGTGATGGTTCTATAACATTTTGTTGGGGGGATTATTTTGTGGGTTTGTTTTTTTGGTTGGGTTATGTGTAGTGGGGGTATGTATTTGGATGGGATTATTTGGGTTGTGTTGGGGTTGTGGTGTGGGGGTTATGTTTGTTTGTTTTGTTGGTATGGGGTGGTTGTGGTGTGTGGATGGGGTGGTGGTGGTTGGGGTTTTTTAGGTGTGGTTGGTTTGTAAGTGGAATGGGGTGGTGTGGTAGGTTTTGGTGGTTAGTGGTGTAGGGGGTGTTTGGGTTAGGGGTTGGGGTGGGTGTGTGTGGTGGGTGGGGGTGGGTGGGTGGTGGGGGGGGGGTGGTGGTGGGGGGTTTTGGTTGTGTGGTTGGTGTGGGTTTTGTGGGTGTGTTGTTGTGGGGGGTGTGTGGGGGGGGTTTGTGTTGGTTGTGGGGGGTTTTTTAGGTGGTGTGTGGGTGGTGTGGTTTGGGTTGGGTGGGGTGTTTTTGGTGTTGTTTGTGGTTTGTGTTGGTGTTTTTGAATGGTGTTTTGTGGTTGTTTTTGGTTTGGTGGGTTTGTTTTTTTTTGGGTTTTTATTTGTTGGTTATTGTTGTTTTGTGTTGTTGGTTTTTGTTTTGTGTGGGTTGAGGGTGTTTTTTTTGGTTGGGAGGAGGTGTTGTTGTGTTTGTTATTGTGATGGTGATAAGAGTAATGGTGGGGGGAGAAAAATAGGGTGTTAGATGTGAGAGGTGTTTTTTTGGTGATATATTTAAAAGTAGTTGGGAGGTTAAGGTGGAGTTGAGTTTTTTATTGGTTAGATGGGGTGTTGTTTTGTAATTTGGTCTCTAGTGGGTGTGGGGGGGTTGGGGATTGGGGTGTTGTTGTGGGGGTGTGGTGGGGTGTGTTTGGTAGTGGGATTTGGTGGTTTGTTGGGGATGTTGGGTGGTTTTTATGTGGGTGTTTTGGTGTGGTTAATTTTTGGTTTTATGGTAGTTATTTTGGATATTATGATGGTTATAGGGGTTGGGGAGTATGGGTGTTTTTTTTGGGGGAGTATGGTGATAGTTGGGTGATAGGGGTTATTGGTATTATATGGTGGAGATATTTATAGGTGGAATAATGAGATATAGGTGATATATGGTAATATATGGGTGGATATATATGTGGATATTTTGTGGATATAGAAGAGATTTATGTTTATTTGAGATTGGGTATTATGAGGTATGATAATGATGTAAAAGGTATTAGAGTTTAGAGAAGAAGATATTGGGGGTTTGTGAGGGAAGGGATTTAATGTGTTTATAATTTTTAATGTTTTAATGTGTGAATGGTTTTAATTTGTAATTTTAATTTTAATTGTTATATTTTAATTGTTAATTGTAATAATTGTTAATTTATAATAATTTTTAATTTTTAATTGTAATTGTTAATTTTTTTAATTTTTATTTTTTTTTTAATTTTTATTTTTTTATTTTTGTTAATGTGTTTTAATTTTTTTAATTTTGTTAGTTTGTTGTTTAATGTTAATTTTTATTTTTTTAATTGTTTAAATGTTTGTAATTTTTTTAATGGTTGTTATTTTTATTGTTTTAATTTTGTGTAATGGTTTGTAATTTTTTTATTTTATTTTTAATTTTAATTTGTTAATTTGGTGTTAATATTTGTAATTTGGTTTAATGGTTAATTATGTTTTAATTTGTGTTTGGGATTTTGTAATTGTTTATGTGGTTTTTGTGGGGTAATTGGTGGAGGGGGGTGAGTAAAGGTGGAGTGTGTGTGTTTGATGGAGGGTGGGTGTGTTTGTTTGGAAGGTGGTTGTTGTGGTTTTGGTAGTGGTTGTGTGTGTGTTGAGTGTTTAGTTGTGTTGGAAGGAGGGTGGGAGTGTGTTGTTTGGAGGAGGGTTGGGTGTGTTGTGGATGTGGTTTAGGGGTGTGTGTGGTAAGTGAGTGGTGGTTGTTTTTTTGGATGTGGGGTTGATGTGGTTGGAAGAGGGTGTGGGTTGTGTTGTTGAATGTGGGGTTGGGGTTTGTGTTTGGAAGGAGGGTTTGGGAGTGTTTTGAAGGAGGGGGTGGTGTGTTTTTTTTGGAAAGGGGAGGGTTTATGTGTTGTTTGGAAGGAGGTTTGAGTGTGTGTTTGGTTGGTAGGGGTTTGTGTGTGTTGTTGAAGAGGTTTTATGTGTTGTTTGGAAGGAGGGTTTTTGGGGAGTGTGTTTTTGGTAGGTGGTTGAGTGTGTTGATTTGGAAGAGGTTTTGGAGGGTTGTTTGGAAGGGAGGGGGTTTGGAGTGTGTTTTTTTGGAAGAGGGTTTTTGGAAGGAAAGGATAGGGATTGGGATGGTTATTTGGTTTTGTAAGGTTAATGTGTGTTTTAGTGGTGGAAAGGTATTATGGGAAGTGTATTAAAATGAATAATAATTTTAGATTAGATGATTAAGGATGGATAATATTAGGGTGTAGTGAGTAATATAATAGGTAATGGATGGAGGGTGAGGGTGAAGTTTATTTATTAGTTTGAAGGGATTGTTTTGTGGTAGTGGGTAGGTAGTTGTTTGTAAATGGTGTGGGTGGTATGGTATGTTGGTTGGTGTATGGTGTTATTGTTTTTGTTATTATTGGTTTTATGTTGAGGGTTGATGTGGGTTTGTGGTTGTGGATAAGATGGAGATTGTGGGTGGTTATGTGTTTGTGGGTATGTTTGGGTTATTATTTTATATTTTATTTGGATATATTTAGAGGGTAGATAATGTATAAGTAATATGTTGTAAAAGTTTAAAGTTGTGGTGTTTGGATTAATGTTGATAATAGTTGATTAAATTAATGTTTGTTAGTTAGTGGGGTTATGGTTGTTTTAGTATGTTTTGATTAATTGGGTATATGTTTAATTAGTTTTGTGTGTATGTGGGTTATATGTTTTTTAGTTGTTTGTGTATGTATTGGTGTATATGGTTTAATTAGTATGGTTTTGTGTGTATTGGATTTGGTTTTTATATGTTTTTTGGTGTAGTGGGGTATAATGGGTTGTTAATGTAGTATGGTTTGTGATGTAAGTGGGTATATGTTTATTTATATGGTTTTGTGATGTTAATTGGGTATATGTGTATTTATATTTTGTATTAATTGGGTAGATTTTAAGTTAGTGTTTGTTATTTAATTGGGGTATGTTTATTGTGTATTTTTGTGGTTATTTGGGTATATGTTGTTTTTTGGATGTGTTTTTTTGGTATGATGGTTTATTAGTGGTTTTTGTTTATTTGTATTTGGTTTTAATTAGTTTGTTTTTGATTTAATTGGGTATTATGGTTGTATTTAGTATGTTTTTGTTATGTAATTGGGTATATGGGTTTATTGGTATTTTTGTGTGTAATTGGGGTATATGGTTTAATTAGTATGTTTGTAATGTTAATTGGGTATTATGTTTAATTATATGGGGTTTGTATGTAATTGGGGATTGGGTTAATTTATATGGGGTTTTGTGATTAATTGGGTATATGGTTTAATTAGTATGGTTTTTGATGTATGGGTATATGGTTTAATTATTTTGGTGGAGGGTGTTGATTGTATGGTTGGGAAGGTGTGGGAGTGGTTAAGTTTGGAATGGGGGATTTTTTGAGTATGTTGTGGGGGGAGGTTTTGTGTTGGATGTGTTGTTGAAGTTGGAGGTTGAATGATGGAAAAGTGAATATAGTTGAAGAAGAGGTAGTTGAGGGTGAGTGGGATTTTGGATATAGTTGTAGTGGTAAGAAGAGGAATGAGGATTGTGAATGAATGTGAGTAATTGGGTGGGAATTTAGTGGTGGGGGGGTTATATAATTGAAAATATGGGGTAGGGGAAGAGGGGATGTGGGGAAGAATAAGAAAATGTTGAGTAGAGGAAGGGAGATGGGAATGAAATATTGGTAGTTTAATGATGTAGAATGATTATTGGAGTATGAAAGGTTAGTATTGTTTGTGGGAGGATGGGGTTTTATTGATAGGTTGTTTGTGGTGTTTGGTGGGGTGTGGGTTGGGTTATTGTGGGTATTTTTTTTTTGTAGTTGATGTGAGTTTGTTTTTTTGTGGTGTATGGTTTATATAGATTATTAGTTTATTTTGATGGTGAGTGGATTAGGTTGGGTTAGAAATTGATAATAGGAATATATGAAGGTAGGGGGGGAAGATTTTTATGTTTTTTTTTTTTGTTTGAGGAGAGTTGGTTGTGGTTGGGTTAGTTTTGTTGTGGTTTGGTGTTTAGTTTTTTTAAGGTTATTTGTTGAATATTAGAGGATAAGGGTAATATAGAAAGATTGATTTTTGGTAGATATGGAAGTATAGGGGAGTTTGAAGGTTGTATTAAAAAGGGTGATTGATGGGGGAGGTTTTATAGTTTTGGGGTATTAAAAAGAGTTAGAAAAGTGATGAAGGAGAATAGGGGATGATTAATAGAATGGGATTTGGGGTGATGGGGATTATGGGGTGGGGTAGAAATGATTGTTGGTTGTATTGATGTTGGTGGGGGAGAAGTAGTTGATAAGAGAGAAAAAGGAATTTAGGAGTGGGGAGGTTTGTTTTATTATGTGGATTTGTTATTGAGAATATGAGGGTAGGTGTATATGTATTATTTAATATGATTGTTATATTTAATAAGGGTAGGGAATTATTTTTGTTTGGGGTTTGAATGAGTTATGTGTTTAGTAGATTGTTAAGTTTTGGTTAGGTGGATTTAGGGTGTTTGGTTTGGTTGTGATAGTATTATGTGTGTATGAAGATAGTATAAGTAGTGTATGTGAGGGTTAGTTGGTGGTGTGATTTTATTTAAGTTGGTTATTGGGGGTTTTATTTTATTTGTGTTTGGTGTTGGTGGGTGTGGGATTTGTTTGAGAGGAGATGAGGTGAGAGATTGTGAGAGTAGTGTGATGAGAGATGAGAAAGTAAAAGAGAGTATGTGAGAGTGAGATGATGTAGAAGAAGAGTTGTGGGTGAGAGAGTAGAGGAATGTGATAGAGAGAGTGAAGATGTAGAGAGAAAGGAAGAGAAGAGATGTGAAGATGAGATAAAGAGAGTTAGAGAGAGAGTGTATGTTGATTGTGAAATGTGAAGTTGGGGGATGAGATTAGATGGGAGAGAGTGTGTGAGATATGTAAGTTTGTTGTTGTGAGTTTTTTTTGGAGTGTTGTGATGTTTAGTTGTTGTGTGTGTGTGGAGTAGAGAGTGATATGATTAGAGAGAGAGTGGAAGAGTGATGTAGTATGAGTGTGTGGAAGTAAGAGGTGTTAGTATATGAAGATGTGTGTGTTTTAGAGTGAGTGAGTGGAGTTGAGAGATGTAATTGTGTGTTGTTGAATCAGATAGTGTGTGTTTGATTGGGTTTTGTGTGTGTGTTGTGTGTGTTTGAGTTTTGTTGTTGTTGTTGTGGTGAGATATGTGTTGTTAGTTGTTGTAGTGAGAGAGATAGAGAGTGTGATTTGGAAGAGTATAGTGAAGAAGAGTAAGTATGTTGTGTTAGTAGATAGTAGTAGATGTGAAGTAGATGAGAAGTGAGAGGTTGAAGTGTATGAGAGGTGTGAGTAATTGAGAAGTTGAGATGAGAAAGAGAAAAGAAGTGATTTGTTGTTATATTGAGTGAGAAGTAGTTTGTAGAGAAGAGAATTTAAGTGAGATAGAGAAGAATTGGAGAGAGATGAGAAGAGAGAGAGAGAGAAGAAGAGGGAAGAAAGAAGAGATAGAGTAGAGTGTAGATAGAATGAGTGATTGAGTGAGATAGAGAAGGTAGAGAGAAGTGAAGATGAGAAGTGTAGAAGATGTGGAGAGAGAGAGTAGAGAGAGAAGAGATGAGAGATTTGTTTGTAGTTGTGTGTAGTGTGTAGTGTAGGAATGGTTAGTTGAGTTAGATAATAATAGTTTTTGAATGGGGGAAGAGAGTGAAGTGGGTGTGGGTTGTGGAAGATGGAGTTTGTAATTATATTTAGTAGTAGGAGGTTGGTGAAAAGTGGGTGAAAGATTTTGTTTAATTATAGATTAATGTTTGGTATGAAGGAGATATTGGGAGGGGGGGAGGAAGAGGAGAATTAAATGGAGTTAAAAAAGTTGTGATTGATAATGATTTAGAAAAAGAAGTAAATATAGGTGTTGGATGTATAGAATTTATGGTGTGATGTGGGTTGGGTGGGGTGAATTTATATGAGTAAGTGGTAATTTGTATTTTATGGGTGATGTGATTTGGGGGGGTGGGAGGGAAAAGATAGGTTTTGAGAGGTAGGGAGAGAAGATATTATTATTAGGTTTTTTGTTGTTAAGTTTTTATTGGAAGTGGATTGGTTTTTTGGTGTTTGATTAGTTTGAGGGAAAGGTTGAGGGATTTGGGAGGGTTGTTTAAAGTATGGATTTTGGTAAGATGGGATGGGTTGTTGTTGATGTGTGGGGTGGTGGGTTGGAATAAGGGGTTTTGTTTATGATAATTTTATTTAATCTTTTAAGAGTGGATAGATAGTAAATAGGCAGGGGGTGGGGAGGGTATGAGTTGATTATATTTTAAATGTTTATTTAGTAGTGGGGTTAGGTGGGAATATTTTGTTGTGGGTAGATTGTTTTATGATGTTTGGTTTGTTTTATTGTGGGGATTTGTGGTTTTTGTGGGATGTTGTGGGTGTTGGTTGGGGGGTGTGTGGTGGTTGTTGGGTTGTTTTGTGGTTTTTTGGTTGTTTTGTGTTTTAGGTTTTTATTGTGTTTGTTGGTTTGTGTTAGTGTTTTGGTGTGGGTTGTTGGGGTGGTGGGTTTTTTTTGGGTTGTTGGTTTTTTGTTTTTTTTTTTTGGGGGGTGGGTGGGGTGTTGTTGGTTGGGTTGGGTGGGGTGTTTGTTATGTTTTTTTTTTTTTTGTTTTTTTGTTTGATGGTTTTGGTTTTTTGTGGTTTATGGTTTTATTTGTTTTTTGGTTTGTTTTTGTGTTGTTTTTTGGGGGGTGGGGGGTTGTTTTTGTTTTATTGGGGTTTTTGTTTTGTTGTGTGGGTTGGTTTTTGTTTTTTTTTAGGTTGTGTTGTGTTGGTTTGTGGTGTTGGTGGTGGTGGTTGTGGGTGTTGGGGTTTGGTTGGGTGGTGGTATGTTGTGGTGTTTGTTTTGATTTTTGTGTTTTGTTTTTTGTTGTTGTTGGTTGGTGGGGGGGTTGGTGTTTTGGGGTGGTGGGGTTGGGGGTGTGTTGGTGGGTTTTTTTTGTTTGGTTGTTTTTTTTGGTGGTTTGAGTGTGTTTTGGATGTGTGGTTTTGTGTTGTTTGTTTTTTTTTTGTGTTTTTTTTGTTGTATTTGTTTTTTTATGGTTTTTTTTGTGTTGTATTTTATTGGGGGATTGTTGGGTGGTGGTGTTGTAGGTGGGGGGTTGTAGGTGGGGTTTTGTTGGAGGGGTGTGTTGGGGTTGTGTGGTTAGGGTTTGTGTTTTGGGTATGGTGGTGGTGGGTTGGGTTATGTGTGTTTGTTGGTGTGTGGTATGGTGGTGGGTTTGTGGGTGTGATGGGATGTGGGGGGGGATTAGGAGTTGATTATAGATAGGGGGGAAAGGATTATGGATAGTGGGGTTTGAATATGTTTGTATATTAATTAATTAAGATTGTTATTTTTATAATTAATGATAAATTTTAGATTTGGTAGTTTGGGTTGTTGTGGGGTGTGGTGTTATTGTTATTTTAGTGGGTTTTTTATTATTTATATGTGTGAATGGAAGATTGGTGTTTGTATGAGTGTGTTGTGTTGTTTAATTGGTAGGGTTAGTTTGTGTTGAGTGTTGAGGGTGTGTGGAGTTTGTGATGGTTGAGGGTAGGTTTTGGGGGATTTAATTGGGGGATTGAGAGGGGTTTGGGGGTTGGGATGTTAAAGGGATTTATTAGGGGGGGTTTGGTTTAGATGAGGATGATGGATTTAATGGTAGGGGAAAGGGGGGAGTGATTATTTATATTGAGTTAAGGGGTAAGGTTGAATATGGGTTATAGATGAGGGGTGGGGGGGGGAAGGAGATTAATGATAGTGTGTTTTGGTGAGGTGTGGGTTGAAATAATTTTGGATGGTGAGGATGGGGGTTTGTTAGGGATGTTGTGTGATTGGAGGGTGGGGTGGTTTTGGGATTGTTGTTGTTATATATGGGTTGTGGGGATGGGGATTATTAGATTATTGAGAGTTTAGGGTGGGTAAGTAGTATTTGATTTATTTGTTTATATATTATATATAGTGTGTATGGTAGATAAGATTTTTTTTATTGATTTTAATTAAGGTTGTTTTTTTGTTGTATGTTGGGGTTATTTAATGTTGGATTAATTGTTGAGTTGTGTGGGTTATGTTTTTTTTATGATTAGGGTTATGGGTTAATGATTATATTATATATGTGGTTGTGTATGAGGTAGTGGTATGGTTAGTGATGTGTTTGTTGTTTTATATTTTTGAGGTAGGGTAAGGGGAGAATTTTTGAGATTGGGGAAGTATAATAGAGGTTAATTTGGTGAGATAGTAGAATTAATTTTGTTATGAGAAGTAGGAGGGAGAATGGTTTAGAAATGTGATGGAAGTATGTAAGGAGTATGGGTTTAGAGGATGGTGATGGAATGTATTTAAGGAGTAATTGTTTAGAGAATTGATTGGGAAGTAGGTAGAAGGAGTAAGGGTTTAGAGGGGAATGTTGGAGAGTTTGAAGTGGAATGTTAGAGATTGGTTGTGTTTGGTAGAAGGTAATGGGGTTAAGGAAGTTTGAAGTATGGGTAGAGAGGTTATGGTTTAGAGGTATGGTGATAGTGGAAGTAGGGATGTGGTTTGTTTAAGAATGTTGATGGAATGGTATGTAGAGTGGTAATTTTAGAGAAGGATGGGATGTTTGTAGAGGAGTATTGGTTTAGAGGAAGTGTTGATGGAAGTATGTTGAGGAGGTATTGGTTTAGAGGTATGGTAGGAAGTATGGTAGTGGTGTAATGGGTTTAAGGAATGTGATGGGAATATGGTAGGGATGTATGGGTTTAAGGTAGGTTGGGAAGTATTAAGTAATGGGTTAAGGAATGTGGAATATGGGTGAGGGTTATGGTTTAAGGGGAATTTGATGGAAGTAGTGGTAGAGGAGGTGTAATGGTTTAGTGGAATTATGGGATGTTTATGTAAGGAGGTAGTATGGTTTAGAAATTATGGAAGAATGGTTTAGGAGGTAATGGGTAGAGGAATTTGATGGGAAGTATGGGAGAGAGGTATGGTTAGTGGATGGTGTTGGTAGTTGGGTAAGGATGGTTTTGGTTTAAGGAATGGATGGAGATGATGTAGTAGTGAAGTTGTTGGGTGAGTGGAATTGAATTATTTGATGGTATAGGGGTGTGGAGTTGTTTTGGGGTTTGGGATGGGGGGGATGTGGTTGTGTTTTTTTGTGGTGGGTTTGTTGTGACACACACACATACCCGTTTTTGCTACATCGTGGGGTCCAATGAAAGGGACCTGCCTTCTGGGATCCACCCTTTCTAAATGAGCTAGAGACATGGTTTCAACTTCTAAAATCATGTTTTTTTTTTGCCAACACACTTCTCACTTTAGTTTTTGGATACACACGGATTAAGTCTGGGTTTTGTGGGGTCCGCCCTTTCTGAAGGTGCTGGAGACATGGTTTTAAATCCTAAAATCATTATATTTTTTTTTAAACAAAGTTGTCAAACACAACTAACAACACTCTCAGTATTACTAGGGATTTTGGTCATGTTGACAAAACACAACTTTGTGGGACCCAATGCCCCCCCCCCCACCACTGGGCCCCATAAGGTCACCTTATTTCTGGGCTATAGCCTTTTTTTGATTAACTAATCTTTTTTTAAACTAGATTTTGCTGAAGATAAAGGTCACCAACATTACACCAACAACAACCCTCTTGCTGTCCATTAAAACATGTTACAATGTGTTTTACATCATTTTGTAAGAGTTGAATCTCAGAAACACCTTACAGACTCTTGCTTCTCTCGTATAATCATGTGAGTATGTTTACCCTTCACCATATCTGGCATGTACGAACGCCACAGTATGAGAATCACTCCAAAGAGGACAGTCATTGAAGCATACATTACAATCTTCGCAACCTCAACTCTGCTCCAGGCGGGGACTGTCATCCTCATCTGCTCTAAGTGAAGGCTGAAAGTTTATGTGTCATGATTTCATGTTGTTGGTGATGATTTTGTGTCATTCCTGGTATAATGAAGGGCCTGAGTGGAATGGTGACAGCCACATGGTTTTACCAGAGCCTCTGATCTGTTCTGATGGTCATGAGAAACGTGCATGTTATTTTCATCAAAGTTCCACATAACCACAACTGACTCAACAGTCCTGGACCTGAGACCGGACCTTACGCCTTAACAGTGAGTGTGAAATAAAAGCAGGTGGGAGGAGATGGTGTGGAGCTTCACCGTGCGCTCCTGGTCTGTGTGTTAGTGCTGCTGCTGTTCTCTGTGTTGAACTCATATTGACACAGAATTAGGAAACGATATAAAAGAGACAGGATCTGTAACACATGATGTTGTGGGGCAGGACCTGAGGAAGCGCTTCATAATGACACAAAAATGCAGTCTTCATATTTTGTCAAGGGCTTTTTTTTTTTATTAATTCAACAAAAAACTTTCCGGGCTGTAGCCCTTGGATAACGACTTTAATAACTTTAACGTGAATAACTATTTTTGTTGGCACTCTTTGTCTCTAACTGTCTGTAAATATCTGTCTCCAACTGTCTCTAACAGTCTCAGTCGCTAACTGTCTCTGTCTCTAACTTTCTCCAAATTTCTCTAACTTTCTCCTACTGTCTGTAACTGTCTGTAACGGTCTCTGTCTCTAAGTGTCTCTGTCTCTAACTGTCTCTGTCTCTAACTGTCTCTAACTTTCTCCAACTGTCTCCAACTGTCTCTAACTGTCTGTCTCTAACTGTCTCTGTCTCCAACTGTCTCTAACTGTCTGTCTCTAACTGTCTCTGTCTCTAACTGTCTCTAACTTTCTCCAACTGTCTCTAACTGTCTCTAACTGTCTCTAACTGTCTCTAACTGTCTCTAACTTTCTCCTACTGTCTCTAACTTTCTCCAACTGTCGCTAACTGTTTCTAACTTTCTCTAACTGTCTCCAACTGTCGCTAACTTTCTCCAACTGTCTTTAACTGTCTCAACTTCAACTTTCTCCAACTTTCTCCAACTTTCTCCAACTTTCTCCAACTTTCTCCAACTTTCTCCAACTTTCTCCAACTTTCTCCAACTTTCTCCAACTTTTCCAACTTTTTCCAACTTTTCCAACTTTCTCAACTTTCTCTAACTTTCTCAACTTTCTCCAACTTTCTCCAACTTTCTCCAACTTTCTCCAACTTTCTCCAACTATCTCTAACTGTCTCTAACTTTCTAATTTTCTATAACTTTCTCAAACTGCCTCTAAATGTCTCCTACTGTCTACAACTGTCTCTAAATGTCTCTGTCTCTAACTGTCTCTGTCTTTAACTTTCTCCAACTTTCTCCAACTTTCTCTAACTGTCTCTAACTGTCTCTAACTGTCTCTAACTGTCTCTAACTTTCTCTAACTTTCTCTAACTTTCTCCAACTTTCTCTAACTTTCTCAAACTGCCTCTAAATGTCTCCTACTGTCTCTAACTGTCTCTAAATGTCTCTGTCTCTAACTGTCTCTGTCTCCAACTGTCTCTAACTGTCTGTCTCTAACTGTCTCTGTCTCTAACTGTCTCTAACTTTCTCCAACTTTCTCCAACTTTCTCCTACTGTCTCTAACTGTCTCTAACTATCTCTAACTTTCTCTGTCTCTAACTTTCTCCAACTGTCTCCAACTGTCTCTAACTGTCTCTGTCTCTAACTGTCTCTGACTGTCTCTAACTTTCTCCAACTTTCTCCAACTTTCTCCAACTGTCTCTAACTTTCTCCAACTGTCTCTAACTGTTTCTAACTCTCTAACTGTCTCTAACTGTTTCTAACTTTCTCTAACTGTCTCCAACTGTCGCTAACTGTTTCTAACTTTCTCTAACTGTCTCCAACTGTCGCTAACTTTCTCCAACTTTCTCCAACTGTCTCTAACTTTCTCCAACTGTCTCCAACTGTCTCTAACTGTCTCTAACTGTCTCTAACTGTCTCTAACTGTCTCTAACTGTCTCTAACTGTCTCTAACTTTCTCCAACTGTCTCCAACTGTCTCTAACTGTCTCTAACTGTCTCTAACTGTCTCTAACTGTCTCTAACTGTCTCTAACTGTCTCTAACTTTCTCTAACTTTCTCCTAACTTTCTCCAACTTTCTCAACTTTCTCCAACTTTCTCCAACTTTCTCCAACTTTCTCCAACTTTCTCCAACTTTCTCCAACTTTCTCCAACTTTCTCCAACTTTCTCCAACTTTCTCCAACTTTCTCCAACTTTCTCCAACTATCTCTAACTGTCTCTAACTTTCTAATTTTCTCTAACTTTCTCAAACTGCCTCTAAATGTCTCCTACTGTCTCTAACTGTCTACAACTGTCTCTAAATGTCTCTGTCTCTAACTGTCTCTGTCTTTAACTTTCTCCAACTTTCTCCAACTTTCTCTAACTGTCTCTAACTTTCTCTAACTGTCTCTAACTGTCTCTAACTGTCTCTAACTGTCTCTAACTGTCTCTAACTTTCTCTAACTTTCTCTAACTTTCTCCAACTTTCTCTAACTTTCTCAAACTGCCTCTAAATGTCTCCTACTGTCTCTAACTGTCTCTGTCTCTAACTGTCTCTGTCTCTAAATGTCTCTGACTCTAACTGTCTCTGTCTCCAACTGTCTCTAAATATCTCTGTCTCCAACTGTCTCTGACTTTATTAAATGATTTTGAACGCAGTGTAACTTTCTCTGTCAAACTCTTTTAGCACATTTCTTGTGCATTGCAGAAATTCTATTTTTAACATAGAATTTTATTCCTGACCATGTCCGATCTTTAAGTTGCTCAGGTGAAGCTTCAAGGCAGGCAGTGCAGGGCGACTTCCCAGGAACTTTCCCATTTTGAATGAAAGTCATCAGGGTCCTTTCCACTGCCTTAACCTCCTCTTCAGACCATGGCTTTCGTATGTTTTCTATTAAAAAAAACATTAAATCAGAAATAAACAGGTTATTTCATTGCCCAGAACAAGCTAAAGGGGGTTCACTCAGGATTATCAAGCCTATACAGTCATGTTTAAAATTATAGAGGTTTTATCTAGTAAAGAAAAACATTTTTGACCAAAGCACCTACTGCAGTGTCATCTACATGCATGAGGCATGTAGATCATGCCTCATGCATGTAGATGAGGCATAGTAAATGCATGAAGCAAATCATAACAAAATAAAGTAAATTTGAAAGAAGTCTACACTTAAAATCCAAACTTAGAGGCCAACCCTCAAATAATGTCAGATCTACAGGACACATCACTTTCTTAGATCATGTGTTTAGATACAATGGACCTCATGTATGAAACTTGCGTACGGCCAAATCAGGGTAAATGAGGCGTACGGAAAAATATTTACACTTTTCCGCATTTATCAATCTGGACGTGAGCGTACGATACGCACAGAATATACACCAGGTCTGGAGGTGGTGTAAATGTGTACGCTCATTTCAACCTTCATTACAACACGCCAAAACACGCATGAAATACAAGATTTGGAGAAAAATCTACATATTCCCTCTGACAAGATTATAGGCACACCTCTCACATTACAAATATGCAATTTGACGATGTTATGTTAGGGCTAGTTTGTGTTATTAAATAACTTCCAAGATGTCAAACTTAGTCTCCCACAAATGTGTGGATTGTTATATCAGTGCGTAATGGCTTTGGTTCATGCGGGTCCAAGCAAAGACGCCCCCGTGGAGCGCTGCGTGGGTCTGATCAGGCTCTGGGACATGTAGGGGGTACGCTCTGGTACCTCCTGGTACAAGTGTGCCACATGGTCCTGGCTCGGTTCTCCACAACAGGCACAGGACCACAGTGTGCCACTGGTGGAGCAGCCATGGATGAGAGACCATGGATGAGAGACCATGGATGAGAGACCATGGATGAGAGACCATGGCCAGCAGCGCCTTCGGCCTGTACAGCTCAGACAGGCTTCATTCAGCTATTTTAACCTCCTGAGACCCTGGGACCTCATACGAGGACATTACATTTTTGCCTCTTGGCACAATGATACTCAATTTTTTACATCCTTGACCTGATGGCCACATTTAGGGACACTGCCCGCGCCATCTTGTGGTGATATGATAGAATTACACTTAAGGCAGTAGGAAAGAAATGGCGGGAATATCAGCAAAACACTTCTACAAGAGTTCACAGAAGAAAAATGCCCCAGGTAAAAATTCTATCAACATTTTATGAATGAAATCAATTTATTTATGCACAATAATGTCTCTAGCTTCATATGGAATTTGAAATTTGAAAAATTTTGATTGTAGTAGCAGGCTAGGATGTCAGTAAAAGTGAAGCACTCGTTTGAGGACGCTAGGACTATGTACCGCTATCTGTTTAGCTAACCGTTGGAAGATTTAGATGAAGTTACAGTTGTAAATAGTTATTTTGAATCACACATTTGCTCAGTTATGTGGTTTACAGTTGTAAATAGTATATTTAAGTACTAAGTGGTATATGCTAAGTATTGTGAAGTGTTGCTAAATGCTTAATCATAAACAATATAGCTAGGCTATAGCTAGCACATGATAGCCAAGCTATGATGTGTCACTGATATACTGTAGATTTTGATGTTGGTTTTTAAAATTATCATTACAGGCACACTTTCATTATCAAGAGCAGAACAATTGCTGTTGGCAATTGCAGACAACTCTGAGAAGTCCTCTATGACTTCTCAGATGGGGATGATTGTATCATCATCTCATACTTGTCAGTCAGCTTCTGGAGTTTCCCGCGGGGAGAGGCGGCGAGCTGAGGTGGCCATACTCATTGCCCCCCATCTCAGCCGCCACGTGTTGGAGTTCTCCCCGGTGAATGAGAGGGTCACGTCCCTCCGCCTCCGGGTGGGGGACAAGTCTCTCATTGTTGTGACGGCCTACGGGCCTAACGGTAGTGCCGAGTACCGGCCTTCTTGGAGTCCTTGGGAGGGGTACTGGACGGTGCACCGCCCGGGGACTCTGTTATTCTCCTGGAGGACTTCAACACCCATGTGGGAAATGCCAGTGACACTTGGAGAGGGGTGATCGGGAAGAATGGCCCCCCTGATCTGAACCCAAGCGGAGTTCAGTTGTTGGACTTCTGTGCCAGTCACGGTCTGTCCATCACGAACACCATGTTCGAGCACAAGGGTGTCCATCAGTGCACGTGGCACCAGGACACCCTAGACCGGAGGTCGATGATCGACTTTGTTGTCGTATCATCTGACCTTCGACCGCGTGTCTCGGACACTCGGGTAAAGAGAGGGGCGGAGCTGTCAACCGATCATCACCTGGTCGTGAGTTGGATCCGCTGGCAGGGGAAGAAGCCGGTCAGACCTGGCAGACCCAAGCGTGTAGTGAGGGTCTGCTGGGAACGTCTCGCTGAGCCCCCTGTCAGACGGACTTTCAACTCACACCTCCGGGAGAGCTTCTCCCAGGACCCAGAGGAGGGGGACATTGAGTCCGAGTGGACCATGTTCTCTTCCTCTATCGCCAATAAAGCGGCTCGTAGCTGTGGTCGCAAGGTCTCTGGTGCTGGTCCCCGAACCCGGTGGTGGACACCGGCAGTAAGGGATGCCGTCAGGCTGAAGAGTCCTATCGAGCAATGATGGTTCGTGGGACTCCTGAGGCAGCTGTCCAGTACCTGCAGGCCAAGCGTGCCGCGGCCCGGGCTGTTGCAGAGGCAAAAACCCGGGACTGGGAGGACTTCGGAGAGTCCATGGAGCATGACTATTGGTCGGCCTCAAAAAGGTTCTGGCAAACCCTCCGGCGCCTCAGGAGGGGGAAGCAGTTCTTTGCCAACACCGTGTATGGTGCGGGTGGAGAGCTGCTGACCTCGACTGGGGATATTGTAACCCTAACCCTAACCCGGAGATGGTAGCCTTGAAAAACCCCATGCGCAAGACTGCATTGGAAAATCCTGTGTCCGATGCATGACATGCAATGTGTACCTGTGCTTGCAAAGTGAACGCAACTGCTTTGCAGCATTTCACACTTGCCAATAGGGCTCTTCCAAACAGGCAGACAGATTGCTTTCTAGAAAAAGAGAGGGAGCTAGTTTGAAAAAAGCCCCGGTTCAAAAGCTGTTCAGCAGAATTTTACTGTTTTAGGACTGTTAATAATATTTGCCATTATTTGTTCTAGTATTGTATTTATCAATTCAATTCAGCCATATTTAAGGCTTGAAATAGACAGTTTACACAGTATTTTGCAGTTTTATTTATGTATAGCCAATTTTTTGTCATGTGGATGAATGAAGAACAAGGGAACCCAAATTGCAGGACTGAAAATCAAAGTAATTTAATAAAATAAATCCAAGGTAATGTAAAAACAGAACTGAAGCCAGGACAAACGTGGTGGAGACAATGGGCGGACAACAAGAGAGGAAGGGCACAGGGTATATATACACACACAGGGACACACAGGTGAATCACATTAGGGCGGGGCAACAATCAACAGGACAGGCAGGATTCAAACTCAACCAGGTCAAAATGTCCACACCATGATATTTTTAGGCTTTGAAGATAGAGCTGTTTGGATTTTATGTCTAACTTTGATGTTTACATTTTTCAAATAAACTGTTATATACTATTTTAGACCAATGGAGTCTATTTGTATTGTATAGTAAGGTCGACCCACTGTACTCATATGAGGACATTGATTTTTGAGAGAAGTACTAATTGGATCAAGCTGAAATTTTGAATTTCAACTAATTAGGACCTTCCGGCCTCAAAGAGCATACATTTTTTCTTTATGTTATGAGAGACCCACTGTCCTCATACGAGGACATGTTTTTTCTCAAAAACTACTTCCTGTACAAAATCACAATTTAGGTATTATACTTATTGGGTCCTACTTATCCTAAATAGCAAAAAAATATATAAAATGCACACCAGACAAATGCTCGGGTCTCAGGAGGTTAAAATAATAATCACATACATAATCATTTTTTTTCTTTATATTTTCTTTTGGATGCTTTGGTCTGGCGGTCCTCCCCCTTCGCTGCTGAGCTGCTAAACGCCATTGTTACCATTTTAAGGTAGCTCCCTTTTTTTTTCACTTGTAGCATAAATTAATGAATTCTTATTATTGGCCCAATATATCAACTGTTTGATATAATATAGCGTAAGTTTGTGTAAGCTCTCAGTCGTACAGGGATTAGTCAAAGCAAAGGAAGGTTTCTCACCCATCATCTGTACTTCTTAGCAAGTTTTCCCGACGTTTCGTCCTCAACCTAGCGGACTTCTTCAGGGAATGAATTCTCGGACCGTGCGTTGGAGATTTATAACCTATGGGTGTGGTTAGCCACACCCTAATCCTGATACTAACTCATAAACAATCTAAGGTCTGATGTAGAAGGGAGCAGATCTAACGACCCTGCTGAGGTTAACGACCCTAACTCCTTAGCATGTCACAGACCTATTGTCTGCTGGATGCTCAAGTGGAGTGCAGGTCTAACGACCCTAACTCCTTAGCATGTCACAGACCTATTGTCTGCTGGGATGCTCAAGTGGAGTGCAGGTCTCACCCCTCCTAACTCATTAGCATGTCACTGACCTTTTCCCAAGTTAGGGCGTTGTTTTTAGGATGTCGTCATAGATGCGAGGCAAAACAAATCTTAACCCTCCTCCTCTGTTAAGAGAAGGTTTTTGTTTCCTCACAAAAATGGCTTCTTTCACTCCTCTCTCAAACCAATTCTTCTCCAGAGCCAGAATTTTAACCTCTGTGTCATCCACCGTGTGGTTGGATGGTTCTACATCAAGCAGACCTTAGATTGTTTATGAGTTAGTATCAGGATTAGGGTGTGGCTAACCACACCCATAGGTTATAAATCTCCAACGCGCGGTCCGAGAATTCATTCCCTGAAGAAGTCCGCTAGGTTGAGGACGAAACGTCGGGAAAACTTGCTAAGAAGTACAGATGATGGGTGAGAAACCTTCCTTTGCTTATAATATAGCGTATTTTTCTTCGAACATGAGTAAACTCATCTCTTCAGGAGTGCATGTTGCAGGCCCAACGCTGTTTACAGATGCTGTCAATTCTTTCCATATTTTGTTTTTTGAGCCCCTTGATGCCACTTTTGAGAATTCCAAATAGTAAGACTTTATTCTTTTTCCCACTTCGTTCATAATGGTCTCAATCTCCTGCTCCGTGAAGTTTTTTTTCCTTAGCCGTTTACTCACTAACCAGACCCTGCGCCGTATATGTAATCACATATATGTTTGGCCTCATTCACCTCTGGCAAAGCAATGTGGGTTTTCCTTAGTTTTGTGCATAAAGCCCCAAACGCAATTGATCTTGCTCAAAACTGCTCATCCACTGCCCTGTTCTCCGCAGCAGAGAGAGGATGCAACGCACATGTGGGAACTGGTTCATTCATTCATTCATTTATTTATTATTTATTTATTTACTTCTAAATTTCAGGAGAGATGAGTGCTGCAGTGGGTCTAGACACTAGGGAAAAACGCGTATATATAATATAGCCTACATATATATATATATTTTTTTTAATTTGAATAATCTCAGAAGTGCGTGCTTTTTGCGGCTTCTTAGCCGACTTCCTGCTGACCTGTCTCAAAAACAGGGCGTGGCACAGGCAGTTTCTGAATATTTCTAGGCGTGACTTTCATAAATACGCTAGTTTTGAGCACGGCATTTATCAACAGCCGCAGGTGCGTACGCTCAGATCTGTGCGTATCTCACACGTTCATAAATGCCACGTCGGATCTTACGTAAATGTAATATACACCCAAAATATACACCCTTTTCTACGCAACTTTCATACATGAGGCCCATTGACACTGGGTTTGTTCTGACTCTGAAAGACCAATGAAAAAAAAATATTCCCTATGGATGATTGACTTACTTGATGGATTGGCAGTCTTTGTTGAAATGCCTAAATCAAACAAACATATTTGATTAAAAGTCCATCTAATCCTGATTTAGCAGTAAATGCACATTTACCCATTGGGTCTTCATTGTCAGGGCCCACAGTCTGCTCCAGGGAGTTAGGGTTCCTAATCCTGCTTCCAGAAGAGTCTGAAACAGATTATGGTCAACATGAGCATAAATGTCTCTGTCTCCTACTGTCTCTGACTGTCTCCTACTGTCTCCTACTGTCTCTAACTGTCTCCTACTGTTTCTGGCTGTCTCCTACTGTCTCTAACTGTCTCCTACTTTCTCTGGCTGTCTCTAACTGTCTCTGACTGTCTCCTACTGTCTCTAACTGTCTCTAACTGTCTCCTGCTGTCTCTAACTGTCTCTGGCTGTCTCTAACTGTCTCCTACTGTTTCTAACTGTCTCCTACTGTCTCTAACTATCTCCTACTGTCTCCTACTGTCTCTAACTGTCTCCTACTGTCTCTGGCTGTCTCTGACTGTCTCCTACTGTCTCCTACTGTCTCCTACTGTCTCTAACTGTCTCCTACTGTCTCTGGCTGTCTCTGACTGTCTCCTACTGTCTCCTACTGTCTCCTACTGTCTCCTACTGTCTCTAACTGTCTCCTACTGTTTCTGGCTGTCTCCTACTGTCTCTAACTGTCTCCTACTTTCTCTGGCTGTCTCTAACTGTCTCTAACTGTCTCCTACTGTCTCCTACTGTCTCTAACTGTCTCCTGCTGTCTCTAACTGTCTCTGGCTGTCTCTAACTGTCTCCTACTGTTTCTAACTGTCTCCTACTGTCTCTAACTATCTCCTACTGTCTCCTACTGTCTCTAACTGTCTCCTA
This sequence comes from Knipowitschia caucasica, assembly GCA_964034765.1. Taxonomy (NCBI): domain Eukaryota; kingdom Metazoa; phylum Chordata; class Actinopteri; order Gobiiformes; family Gobiidae; genus Knipowitschia; species Knipowitschia caucasica. The sequence goes on from OZ035842.1 coordinate 3,250,025, forward strand.
CTGTCTCTGGCTGTCTCTGACTGTCTCCTACTGTCTCCTACTGTCTCCTACTGTCTCTAACTGTCTCCTACTGTCTCTGGCTGTCTCTGACTGTCTCCTACTGTCTCCTACTGTCTCCTACTGTCTCCTACTGTCTCCTACTGTCTCTAACTTTCTCCTACTGTCTCTGGCTGTCTCTAACTGTCTCTAACTGTCTCCTACTGTCTTCTACTGTCTCTAACTGTCTCCTACTGTCTCTGGCTGTCTCTAACTGTCTCCTACTGTTTCTAACTGTCTCCTACTGTCTCTAACTATCTCCTACTGTCTCTAACTGTCTCCTACTGTCTCTGGCTGTCTCTAACTGTCTCTGACTGACTGTCTCCTACTGTCTCTAACTGTCTCCTACTGTCTCTGGCTGTCTCTAACTGTCTCTGACTGTCTCCTACTGTCTCCTACTGTCTCTGGCTGTCTCTAACTGTCTCTAACTGTCTCCTACTGTTTCTAACTGTCTCCTACTGTCTCTATCTCCTACTGTCTCTAACTGTCTCCTACTGTCTCTGGCTGTCTCTAACTGTCTCTGACTGTCTCCTACTGTCTCCTACTGTCTCTAACTGTCTCCTACTGTCTCTGGCTGTCTCTAACTGTCTCTAACTGTCTCCTACTGTCTCCTACTGTCTCTAACTGTCTCCTACTGTCTCTAACTGTCTCCTACTGTCTCTAACTGTCTCCTACTGTCTCTAACTGTCTCCTACTGTCTCCTACTGTCTCCTACTGTCTCTAACTGTCTCCTACTGTCTCTGGCTGTCTCTAACTGTCTCTAACTGTCTCCTACTGTCTCCTACTGTCTCTGACTGTCCCCTACTGTCTCTAACTGTCTCCTACTGTCTCTGGCTGTCTCTAACTGTCTCCTACTGTCTCTGACTGTCCCCTACTGTCTCTAACGGTCTTCTACTGTCTCTAACTGTCTCTAACTGTCTCTGACTGTCTCTGACTGTCTCTGACTGTCTCTGACTGTCTCTGACGGTCTCTGACGGTCTCTGACGGTCTCTGACGGTCTCTGACGGTCTCTGACGGTCTCTGACTGTCTCTGACGGTCTCTGACTGTCTCTGACTGTCTCCTACCGTCTCCTACCGTCTCTGACTGTCTCTGACTATCTCTAACTGTCTCCTACTGTCTCTAAATGTCTCTGACGGTCTCTAAATGTCTCTGACGGTCTCTGACTGTCTCTGACTGTCTCTGACTGTCTCTGACTGTCTCTAAATGTCTCTGACTGAACCGAACGTGGACTGAACCAGCACTAAACCAGGAGTGATATATGATTTTTTTCTTTTTAAATAAAAATCAAAAATATACTTTCTGTTATTATCCTATTTATAAATGTTTAATAATATAATTGAATCACAATAATAAATGAAAACAACATAATAACATAAGGGATTTTGAGCATTTGCTAATACATCTATAGCTCACCTTGTGATGTTGTAGGCAGCTCTTCTGTTTCAGAGACGTCGCTCCCTTCTTCATCCACTAGTTCTTCTAGACCACAGAAACAAGTTAGTTTTTATCAAAAATGAATCAACATGTTAATAAGAATTACCATTTGGATTGACTTGGATTTCATCAAGGCTCTTTCCCTTGAATTCTGAAAGTTTTCCCTGCTCTAAAGCAAGTAAAACTTTACTGATTTTTGCCAATTCTAATGTTCCCTCAGGCAATCTATAGTATTCCCTGTGAACACGGATATCGTGTCCTAAGAAATTGGCAAGTATGTCCATCTCATTGTTCTTCATGTTCAGAATCGTAGACATTGTCGCTATGTGTTTTCTAAGTTTTGTAGAGGACAATGTTTCTGGATGTTTAGCACCGCACTCTTTAGCGATCTGTCTTATGGCATCTGATCCTCTGAGGTGTGAATCTGCGTCTGGCCGTGAGAAAAAGTATTGGTTCTTGTCCGAGATTGAAGAGGACTGTCGTTGCTCCACCAGCATCTCCATGGAAGAAATCATTTCCGGAGTTAGTAGTATTGCCACTTTTCGATTTCTTTTCCCCCTGACTTCTATGCGCTGGAAATGCTGACATAGTTTTTGCTCAATTTCAGACAGTCCAAGGGCTAAATCTGTATGAGTCGCAGTTTGGTTTCTTGAAGTAAAAGCTGCCAGTGGCATCTTTGAGACCTCACCTTCTCTACGTCGATTAAAAATGATGACCTCACAAAGTGTCAAAACTGCTAGTTTTGCCCAGTTTCTCTTGTTCGGATCATCTCGTAGCTTCTGCTGGTATTCATCTCGACGTGCATCAATGTGCGCATGCATAGCTCTAACATCCTCTGTGAATGGGAGGAGCTGAGGCTTATTCCACTTTGCCTCTCGTAAGGTTTGTAAGGCACGATTGGAGACGTAGACATCCCACTTCTTCTCATAAAGCATTCGACTTCGCTGGAGGTTTTTAATAAAATGTTCATTCACAATAGTTTCCATTTTTGCATCACATTCAAGTATATCAGCGATCTTCCTGAGACTGTGACCAAGTTTTAAAGCCAATGATGGGATCAGGTACAAGTTTGTTTCTTCATTGAAGCCAGCCACGTTCCTGACGGCTTCAATTACATTGTTAAAGTTTGAGGGTACAAAAAAGTCTTCTATTTTTACCAGTTTCCCTGCTTTTCGTGATTCCTTGATTAACCTACCTACTTCTCGCATTTTCTGCCTGATATACTCATGTTTAGTTTTCTCATGGCCATGCTTTAAATATAAATGCTCACCGAGTCTCAAAATGCTTTTTTCTTGTTTTATTATTGCGGTGACCTCATCTTGGTGCATGCAATTTACAAGAGTCCAAACTTTTCTGCTAATCCCATCCGGTACAGGCTGTGCAAAAGCACACAGTGACTGGACTCTACTTTTACCTGGCTTTGTTTCTGCAGGTTTTTGTGACAGCCTGCAGCGGGTCATATGCCTCCATAATGCCTTACGTTTCAACAGCGCAGCACAGTTTATACAATGTAAATATTCGTTTGCTTTCACAGGAGCAGCTGTCAGTTTACTTGGTACAAGAGTTCCACAGCCAGCTTTCATGACTTCAAAATTGTGCGCTCTGTCTCCATTGTTTCTTATTAGGTCCAATCGAAGTTTTCTCTCTTTTGATTTTACTGGTAAAGACAATGCTTTTGCTACATCACTTTCATTTGGGTGTTTTCGTTGCAAATGCCTTGACATTTTGTGGCAACTTGTTGAACAGTACAGGCAGAAATGTCTCTTGCTATACATTCTTTCTCCATTTTCCTTCTTCTGAAGCTCCATTATTGCAATCTTTTCTAATGATTCATCAATTTCTGACTCTTGAGGAGGAGTATTGGGGAATTTTCTTTTTTTATTCTTTTTTAGTTGTAATTGCTTGTTGGTTGGTTGATTGAATAGAGAATCGTCTGAGTCTTCTTCCCTTAAGGAGTTTTTAGATGGGCTGTATTTCGAGCCACTGCTCATGGTTAGGATAGATTCTCCTTCAGAATCTGGGACCATGTCAGGATCTAGGTTGATGCCAGAATCTGGGACCATTTCAGGTTCTACGACCATGTCAGGATCGGCAAAGTATGTATCCAAATACTCTTGAGTAAGCTGCAAAAAAACAAAACAAAAATGTATCAGAAGGGTAATTTCCTCTATGACGGATCAATACAAATTATATTTTTGCTTTTTTAAGTGATTGTCTGGAGTTTGTCAGAAAGAGAGAGACAGAGAGGTACTTGATTTGAAAAAAAGACGCAAAAAACGACTCAAGCTCCTTCCTTTCTGATTGGTCTACGCCTACGTTTCCGTAACACATTTAAATGTTAATCAGAGAACACATTATACATATTGTTATTATATTATTATTATACATATTATTAATACACATGCACGCAGGTTTTCAGAATTATCTGTTAACGTTTTAATGAAAAAAATAATGTTTTTATGCACAAAAAAAGCGATCGCGGCAAACCCAGAAGTGCTATTATCACATTATAGGAACATCTGCAGAGGATCTGATTATGGTTCATATATAAATGATTATGGATATAGGTTCATATATAAATGATTATGGATATAGGTTCATATATAAATGATTATGGATATAGGTTCATATATAAATGATTATGGATATAGGTTCATATATAAATGATTATGGATATAGGTTCATATATAAATGATTATGGATATAGGTTCATATATAAATGATTATGGATATAGGTTCATATATAAATGATTATGGATATAGGTTCAGTATATAAATGATTATGGATATAGGTTCAGTATATAAATGATTATGGATATAGGTTCATATATAAATGATTATGGATATATGTTAGATAGAAGGGAAGGCGGGACTTACCTGTACTAACAAAATTAATAAAATGACTTATTTTATATCAATATTTAAGGCCCGGAGGTCAATTTAACACATTTCCTAAAATGTGTAATTCATTTAGAGTTACAGACTATCACTTTAATGCCATCTAGTTTTGCTTATTGGCTCCCAGTTGCATAGTACCCATTGGTGTATGGTGGCATTTAGATGATGCCATGAAAACATAAGGTGTGTGATAGCACAAGTGCCTTTGCTCGATCAAAACCATATTGGTATCAAACGTGCATAAATCAATGTTTAAAAAATTATTACAAATTAAATAATGTAAACTTACAAACACACTCTGAGTTCTGTCCAAAGGCGGAGTGATGTTATGTCCTGAGTTTGTCTGCATCTATGGAAGAACATCGTTAAGGCATAAAATACAAAAACATATTTATAACTTACAGTATATTGACTGAAAGTCGCACAAATGCCTCTTGGCCGGGAAAAAATACACAATGCTTGTATATTGTGTTGACTAGTGGCTCAACATGTGTCTTGGTGCAGTATTACGGTTCCACGCGTGACTCCCGCAGGTCGCTGCTGTACGTGTGACATGGATGTCTGCAGCAAAGTAACTATTGTAGCTAAGTGGAGAGTCATTGTGGCTGTTTTTCAGAATTATACATTTTTATAGAGAAAGTTGTAGTGGCCAAATTAAAATTCTACTATTGTCATTGAAAGTTTAGAGGTTTTTATTGTCTGTTGTTTATTTTATATTGTGTTTTTTGTCTGTGTCTGAGTTGATCTGAATCTGCAAATAAAGTTATTTATTTTATGACTTGGACCGTACGCGCGCTCTGATTGGCTGATTACCGGTCTGATATTTCCCCATCTCAGACCGTTACCATGACAATCGGTCCGCAGCGCGTATCACATTTGATTTCTTTCCTGAGTTTCCTCGGTAAAAAATAACTAATGGGCGACAACTGGGAGCATTCTCCCAGTGAATTCTATTATCGGACGAGTTTGACGAGCCAGAGGAAGAAATTACAGAAAATAACAAAGAAAAAATAACTAACAGACAACATCGTTGCAGACCAGAAAGCTAAAAACACGATTAGGAAAACCAAGTCGGAGATCGCTATTTGCATAAATTAAAATAGTCATATAATAAAACATTTATTAACCTCGCTTGCTCGGTCTGTACAGACCTTGGCCTTTTTGCAAAGACCTCGCGCTCGGTTAATAAGCCGTTAGTATCTATCTATCATCTTCTAACACAGTGCCCTCTCTCTCTCTCTTAAAATGGATAACTAGCAGACTAGCAGCACTGGCATAACTAGCAGTAACTTCAGCAAAGCACAATACAGTGACTGAAGTTACGAGTTAGCCGAGCACACAACCACAACAAAAGAAAACTATAGAAACAATAAATGCACCTCAGGAACAAGTTTGAATGGGCTTTGAAGGAATCACATTAATGTATCAAGCGAGAGGCTGAACACATGGAAGGACTTGATCATTTTTTAAGTAAAACACTGGAAATGACTTCACTGCTTGTAAGCCGCACTAAAAGGAAATGTGTGAACATGATCAGAGTACATAAAATTAGTATTAACTTACCACAACACTGCCTTTTGTCGGTGAAACACCTGAGCAGCTTGGAAAGGCATCATACTCTTCTGACACCTGTGCAAGAACAAAAGAGGTTTAGTTTTCCAAAAGAAAAATACTTAGAACAAGTGAATAGTTACCTGCAACTTCTCAGTTGCTTCCACAGCTGCTTTAGTCCTTTGTCTACTCGACACTTTCAAAGCTTTACTGCCTTTAGCTTTCTTTTTCTGAAATGTAGATTAAAATAAGTACCAAAGATCTGAATGGGTAACAAGTGAGGCTGTAATGTGACACTATTTTGCAGGATTGACCATAAAAAATAAAATTAAAATAAGACTATATTATAGAATAATTATGCTTTCTAGAGCACAAATGTGCAAGCTACTCCAAATTCTAAGAAAATTCTTCAAATCTTTCAGAATCTTTGATAATACGGGACCAGGTTTACAACTAAACATAACGCGTGTCTGTTAGTGTTTGTTTTATTGTCTTTAAATGTTTGGTACTCCAGCTTAAATGTTTGACAGACCAAATTACATTGCAAAAGAATCAGTGTTCATTCGTTCATTCCATTTTTTGTTTATAACAAGCAATAAAGCACACTGAAAACAACACAATTCGTGCATGGTTTGTTCTTTTGTTTTCTGATTTTCACACAAAGTTAGTAAAGTGTAAAAACAGAAATCAAGAAAACAGAACTTCATGTTCATTTTACCATTTTAATATTGAAAACATTTTTAGTTTGTGGTATTTTCTTACTTCTTGCGGCTGGCATCAGCAGCCATCGCTTGCCAAATTATTACTGTCGATAGGTTGTAATTTTAGGCACTCTTGGAAGTAAAACTATTAATACGGTACACAATGAGCTGAGAGCGAAGTCTGCCTAGTCTGATTTTCGGCGCAGATGTGGACCTACATCCTTCGCTTGTGTGAGTCACTACTCAGCTCTGCTGGGCTCTGTGTCTCAGGGAGGAGACAGCTGATTAAACCATCAGGGTTTAATCATACCAAGCACGAGTTTGTGAAGTAAATGTACTAATTTATGACCAAAATAATGAATTACGAGTGTCAAAATGTATGCATCAGGAGCCTTCACATCTCTCTGCTACGAGTGGAAAAGACTCCAATGCACGTTCTTCGCTTTTGACACAGTGGTCACTGCGCGCAGAGGCTAAATTTTGGCACACGACTGTACATCAGCCACAGTATAGTGTAGATTGTATTCCCACTGCAAAAAATAACAAAGTGTGTGCCGTATTAATGTGTATTTTTTCTTCCAAAAATGCCTACAATTTGATTTGATCCACAGTAATAATTGTCTTTAATATTGTATATTGTATATTATTAATTGTCTTTAATAGCTCCTTTAAAGGAGCTATACCCGTTCTGTTTGAATATTTGGCTTCTTATTTCACCTACGCTCTCCTCCCACGGAGCCATCTAGTTTTATGTTCAGGGCTTGGTTTCTTCTTGGTTTCTGATCATGTTGTGGCTTTAGTTCCTCTTCTCTTCCTCACTGTTGCATTGTTCAGGCTGTTTTGCTGTGTCTGCAGTTACAGCCAGAGGAGTTATAGCCACTTATGCTAACATGCTACTGTGTTTAGCAGCGCTGTAGAGGCTAGAGGAGGCAGCCTGTTCTGTGATTGGAGGAGAGTGGGCGTCACGCTAAAGTCTCTACTCAGCACTTTTTACTGAATTCATACACAGCTGAATCAATGAGCTCAAGTTATACATTAAATTACTGATTATAAGACAACTTGTATGTAGTAATAGACTAATAGTTTTCCGATTGTTAATTTTAAAACCAAAATAGAAAAACTGAATATTAAAACAATATTTGTGTATGTTTTGCTGGACATGAATGTGTGAACATGATCAGAGTACATAAAATTAGTATTAACTTACCACAACACTGCCTTTTGTCGGTGAAACACCTGAGCAGCTTGGAAAGGCATCATACTCTTCTGACACCTGTGCAAGAACAAAAGAGGTTTAGTTTTCCAAAAGAAAAATACTTAGAACAAGTGAATAGTTACCTGCAACTTCTCAGTTGCTTCCACAGCTGCTTTAGTCCTTTGTCTACTCGACACTTTCAAAGCTTTACTGCCTTTAGCTTTCTTTTTCTGAAATGTAGATTAAAATAAGTACCAAAGATCTGAATGGGTAACAAGTGAGGCTGTAATGTGACATTATTTTGCAGGATTGACCATAAAAAATAACAACAAATATAATACTTTTGCAAAACAAAGATACCCTTTTCTTTGGGGAAGTAGACAGGGTGAGATCCAAGGCACTCTGATAAAAAGTCCTTTAATGAGAGGAGGGACCGACGCGTTTCGGCCACTTCTCGTTCCTTCTCTCATTAAAGGACTTTTTATCAGAGTGCCTCGGATCTCACCCTGTCTTTACTTTCCCACAGAAAAGGGTATCTTTGTTTGGCAATGTTATTTCTTATCCTGAAGAGCACCTGATTTTAATCACATCTTTGACTTTTGGACCCTGTAGCACTCACTCCTCCTGTTTTCTGAAATATAATACTTATGGTATATTTATTATAATGGGTCGTTATGTTTGTTCCTTTTAAAACCAAAATAGAAAAACTGAATATTAAAAACACATATAAAGCTATGTACAATGCAGCGACTCAAGCTACGAGTTAGCTTTATATGTGTGGTTGTGTGCTAGGCTATGTACAATGCAGCGACTCAAGCTACGAGTTAGCTTTATATGTGTGGTTGTGTGCTAGGCTATGTACAATGCAGCGACTCAAGCTACGAATTAGCTTTATATGTGTGGTTGTGTGCTAGGCTATGTACAATGCAGCGACTCAAGCTACGAATTAGCTTTATATGTGTGGTTGTGTGCTAGGCTTTGTACAATGCAGCGACTCAAGCTACGAGTTAGCCTAGCACACAACCATGACAAATGCAAAAAAACAAATGTTTTCAGCCAATGTAATGTTTTTTTTTTTTTAAAGTCTTACCTTGGATTCATAAATGTGGTCTTTCTTGCTCCTCTCCATGCTGTGCCGCGAGCTGTTGACCACACCACATGCACCTGGTCTCTCCTCAGCAAAACTGAAACAACTTCACTCAGAGCGCATGGAGTGGGGGAGGGGCGCATAGGTCTTGTGGGGCCCGAATTTCAGACAATGTGTTTTGAGCCTCCATTTTGAGAAAAAGCAAACCTGAACTTCCCTCATCAGCACTTGGAGTGGGGGAGGGGCGCATAGGTCTTGTGGGGCCCGAATTTCAGAAAATGTGTTTTGAGCCTCCATTTTGAGAAAAAGCAAACCTGAACTTCCCTCATCAGCACTTGGAGTGGGGGAGGGGCGCATAGGTCTTGTGGGGCCCGAATTTCAGAAAATGTGTTTTGAGCCTCCATTTTGAGAAAAAGCAAACCTGAACTTCCCTCATCAGCACTTGGAGTGGGGGAGGGGCGCATAGGTCTTGTGGGGCCCGAATTTCAGAAAATGTGTTTTGAGCCTCCATTTTGAGAAAAAGCAAACCTGAACTTCCCTCATCAGCACTTGGAGTGGGGGAGGGGCGCATAGGTCTCATGGGGCCCGAATTTTGGGAAATGTGCCTCCATTTTGAGAAAAAGCAAACCTGAACTGGATGTGACCGCGTTGGTTGGCCCTGTGGATGGGAAGTATTTTTCTAAATATGGTATTGCTTCACTTAATGACAAAAATTGCACTGGTCTGTTGGACTTGAACATAAATAAACAATATTTTTGTTGCTTGAGCTTATTTATTCAGTGAAAATTCAATGTAAACTAAAAATCCATGTGAAAAAAATTACTTCACTGTTCTCAGGTCAATTATTTATATGCGGTTAAAATGTGATTAATTAATTCCAAAGCCTCTAATTAGTAAGATTTTTATTTTTTATCGAGTCCCAGCCCTAATATATATATATATATATATATACTTCTCTCAGTCAGCACATGGAGTGGGGGAGGGGCGCATAGGTCTTGTGGGGCCCGAATTTCAGAAAATGTGTTTTGAGCCTCCATTTTGAGAAAAAGCAAACCTGAACTGGATGTGACCACGTTGTTTAGCCCCGTGGATGGGAAGTATTGTTCTAAATATGGTATTGCTTCACTTAATGACAAAATATTTATTCAGTCATTATTCAATGGTAAACTAAAAATCCATGTGAAAAGAATTACTTCACTGTTCTCAGGTCAATTATTTATATGCAATTAAAATGTGATTAATTAATTATAAAGCCTCTAATTAAATAGATTCTTTTTTTACTTGGGTCCCAGCCCTATAACCCATATAACTCTCTCAGTCAGCACATAGAGTGGGGGAGGGGCGCATAAGTCTCCTGGGGCCCGAATTTCAGGAAATGTGTTTGTTGCTTACAATTTGAGAAACGCAAACCTGAACTTCCCTCATCAGCACATGGAGTGGGGGAGGGGCGCATAGGTCTTGTGGGGCCCGATTCTAAGGAAATGTGTTTTCACTCTCTTCATATCAATAGTGTTCTGCCTGTGTCTGATGTCTTTTCCCATTATAGTTTTATTTTTTTATTAACCAAATAAGTTAGATTCTTGTAAATTGTCAACTGAAATCACAGTCACTATAAATCCCGGGAATCCCTTTTCCCAGGATTAAACCCTAGCCGCTGTTAGTGGGGCAAAAAAGTATTTAGTCAGCCACCGATTGTGAAAGTTCTCCCACTTAAAATAATGACAGAGGTCTGTAATTTTCATCATAGGTTCACTTCAACTGTGAGAGACAGAATGTGAAAAAACATCCAGAAATTCACATTGTAGGATGCAGAGAGGACTGGGCAGCGGTCGAAGGCGGAGACCTTGGCGACCCAGTCCGCACACACAACAGCTGGCTCTTGGGACGTGGAACGTCACCTCACTGGGGGGGAAGGAGCCCGAGCTTGTGGGGGAGGTTGAGCGATACCGACTAGAGATAGTCGGCCTCACCTCCACACACAGCTTGGGCTCTGGAACCCAACTCCTTGAGAGGGGTTGGACGCTCCACTTTTCTGGTGTTTCCCGCGGGGAGAGGCGGCAAGCTGGGGTGGCCATTCTCATTGCCCCCATCTCAGCCGCCACGTGTTGGAGTTCTCCCCGGTGAATGAGAGGGTCGCGTCCCTCCGCCTCCGGGTGGGGGACAAGTCTCTCACTGTTGTGACGGCCTACGGGCCTAACGGCAGTGCAGAGTACCCGGCCTTCTTGGAGTCCTTGGGAGGGGTACTGGACGGTGCACCGCCCGGGGACTCCGTTATTCTCCTGGGGGACTTCAACGCCCATGTGGGAAACGCCAGTGACACTTGGAGAGGGGTGATCGTGAAGAGCGGCCCCCCTGATCTGAACCCGAGTGGTGTTCAGTTGTTGGACTTCTGTGCCAGTCACAGTTTGTCCATCACGAACACCATGTTCGAGCACAAGGGTGTCCACCAGTGCACGTGGCACCAGGACACCCTAGGCCGGAGGTCGATGATCGACTTTGTTGTCGTATCATCTGACCTTCGACCGCGTGTCTCGGACACTCGGGTAAAGAGAGGGGCGGAGCTGTCAACCGATCATCACCTGGTCGTGAGTTGGATCCGCTGGCAGGGGAAGAAGCCGGTCAGACCTGGCAGACCCAAGCGTATAGTGAGGGTCTGCTGGGAACGTCTCGCTGAGCCCCCTGTCAGACGGACTTTCAACTCACACCTCTGGTGTTGGTCCCGGCGGCAACCCCCAAACCCGGTGGTGGACACCGGCAGTAAGGGATGCTGTCAGGCTGAAGAAGGAGTCCTATCGAGCCATGATGGTTCAGGGGACTCCTGAGGCAGCTGTCCAGTACCGGCAGGCCAAGCGTGCCGCGGCCCGGGCTGTTGCAGAGGCAAAAACCCGGGACTGGGAGGAGTTCGGAGAGTACATGGAGCATGACTATCGGTCGGCCTCGAAGAGATTCTGGCAAACCATCCGGCGCCTCAGGAGGGGGAAGCAGTTCTTTGCCAACACCATGTACGGTGCGGGTGGAGAGCTGCTGACCTCGACTGGGGATATTGTCGGGCAGTGGAAGGAATACTTTGAGGTTCTCCTCAATCCCCCCGTCACGTCCTCTGTTTCAGAGGCAGAGGCTGAGGATGTTGGGGCGGATACATCCATCTCCCTGGCTGAGGTCACCAAGGTGGTTGGTAGCCTCCATGGTGGCAAGGCTCCGGGTGTGGATGAGATCCGCCCTGATTATCTAAAGTCTCTGGATGTTGTAGGACTGTCTTGGCTGACACGTCTCTGCAACATCGCGTGGCGATCGGGGGCAGTGCCAATGGAGTGGCAGACCGGGGTGGTGGTCCCTCTCTACAAGAAGGGGGACCGGAGGGTGTGTTCCAATTATCGTGGGATCACACTCCTCAGCCTCCCCGGTAAGGTCTACTCCAAGGTACTGGAGAGGAGGCTACGGCCGATGGTCGAATCTCGGATCCAGGAGGCGCAGTGTGGTTTTCGTCCCGGTCGCGGAACACTGGACTAGCTCTAAACTCTCCATCGGATACTCGAGGGTTCATGGGAGTTCGCCCAACCTGTCCACATGTGCTTTGTGGATTTGGAGAAGGCGTTCGACTGTGTTCCCCGGGGTGTCCTTTGGGGGGTTCTCCGGGAGTACGGGGTCGGAGGTCCTCTGCTGAGGGCCATCCGATCCCTGTATGACCGGAGCCAGAGCTGTGTTCGCATTGCCGGCAGTAAGTCAGACCTGTTCCCGGTGAATGTTGGCCTCCGACAGGGCTGCCCTTTGTCACCGGTTCTGTTCACTGTATTTATGGACAGAATATCTAGGCGCAGCCAGAGGTCGGAGGGGGTCAGGTTCGGAGACCACAGGATTTCATCTCTGCTGTTTGCGGACGATGTTGTCCTGTTGGCTCCAACGAACCAGGACCTGCAGCATGCACTGGGGCGGTTTGCAGCCGAGTGTGAAGCAGCTGGGATGAGAATCAGCACCTCCAAATCCGAGGCCATGGTGCTCGACCGGAAAAAGGTGCCTTGCCCTCTGCAGGTGGGTGGAGAGGTCCTTCCTCAAGTGGAGGAGTTCAAGTATCTCAGGGTCTTGTTCACGAGTGAGGGAAGAATGGAGCGTGAGATTGACAGGCGGATCGGTGCAGCGTGCGCAGTGATGCGGTCGCTGTATCGGACCGTTGTGGTAAAGAGGGAGCTGAGCCGAAAGGCAAAGCTCTCGATTTACCGGTCAATCTTCGTTCCCTCCCTCACCTATGGTCATGAGCTTTGGGTAATGACCGAAAGAACGAGATCGCGGATACAAGCGGTCGAAATGAGCTTCCTCCGCAGAGTGGCTGCTCCCTTAGAGATAGGGTGAGGAGCGCAGTCACACGGGAGGAGCTCGGAGTAGAGCCGCTACTTCTCCACGTCGAGAGGAACCAGTTGAGGTAGCTCGGGCATCTGTTCCGGATGCCTCCTGGACGCCTCCCTGGGGAGGTGTTCCGGGCACGTCCCACCGGGAGGAGGCCCCGCGGAAGACCTAGGACACGCTGGAGGGACTATGTCTCTCAGCTGGCCTGGGAACGCCTTGGGGTCCCCCCGGACGAGCTGGAGGAAGTGTGTGTGGATAGGGAAGTCTGGGCGTCTCTGCTTAGACTGCTGCCCCCGCGACCCGGCAACGGATAAAGCGGAAGAAAATGGATGGATGGATGGATGGATGGATTTTTTGGTCACTTCTCTGGCTCTCACAGACCTGTAACTTCTTCTTTAAGAAGCTCTTCTGTCCTCCACTCGTTACCTGTATTAATGGCACATGTTTGAACTCATCTGTATAAAAGACACCTGCCCACAGCCTCAAACAGTCAGACTCCAAACTCCACTATGGCCAAGACCAAAGAGCTGTCCAAGGACACCAGGAAAAGAATTGTGGACCTGCACCAGACTGGGAAGAGTGAATCTACAATAGGCAAGCAGCTTGGTGTGAACAAATCAACTGTGGGAGCAATTATCAGAAAATGGAAGACATACAAGACCACTGATAATCTCCCTTGATCTGGGGCTCCACGCAAGATCTCATCCCGTGGGGTCAAAATGATCATGAGAACGGTGATCAAATATCCCAGAACCACACGGGGGGACCTGGTGAATGACCTGCAGAGAGCTGGGACCAAAGTAACAAAGGTTACCATCAGTAACACACTACGACGACAGGGAATCAAATCCTGCAGTGCCAGACGTGTCCCCTGCTGAAGCCAGTGCATGTCCAGGCCCGTCTGAAGTTTGCCAGAGAGCACATGGATGATACAGCAGAGGATTGGGAGAATGTCATGTGGTCAGATGAAACCAAAGTAGAACTGTTTGGTATAAACTCAACTCGTCGTGTTTGGAGGAAGAAGAATACTGAGTTGCATCCGAAGAACACCATACCTACTGTGAAGCATGGGGGTGGAAACTTCATGCTTTGGGGCTGTTTTTCTGCTAAGGGGACAGGACGACTGATCCGTGTTCAGTGATGGGAATAACGGCGTTACTAGTAACGGCATTACTAACGCCGTTACTTTTTTCAGTAACGAGTAATCTAACTAGTTACTTTGACTGTAACTATAACGCCGTTATCATTTCCGACATCCCGTTACTGCGCGTTACTCAAGACGCACAATGAACTTCTCTTTTTACTTCGTGATGGGACTCCTGCGCATGTTGTCATGAGAAAAGGGAGGATGAGAACACCTCTCAGCAATTATTGGCTGATGTAAAACATATTTCCTTTACAATCTACATGTTTACAGTTGAGAGGATGGCTCATAAATTGTGTTTTTGAAACAAATATTGGTCTTAATCGCGCTCAACCACGGCTTGTATCACCGTGAGGCCTCAGAGTAGCGCATGTGAGCGCAGAAGTCGGCTGCATACAATTCCATCGAAAAGCTCCTTTCTCTTCCTGGTTTATCTGCTAAGGGCAGCAACAGGTTTGGCTAACATACATATAACACATTTTAAGATAATTTAAAATGCATTTAGCGTAATTTTTCAATGACTATAGGAATGATAAGAAAGAGGTGAAGTGTAAGACTGTTGATTTTAGAAATTGGATGCACCCGGCTGCAGCAAAACAGAGGAGTTTATGGAGGAGACACGCGTTTTGTTTTACTTTTTAAAACTCATTGGACTAATTTCCAAATGGAGGATTACATATCTACGCTCAAACTATTATCTGGATTTAAACACAGAACTGGTCTGAACCGAAGTGGACTGTGCAGGTCATTTATAAGGTATAGCTATAAGGTAAGACCCATAACTCATAGTTTTGCGTTTTGTATGAACAAACAATGCGGGCATGAATCATATTCTGCTGTAGCCAAACAAAATGTGAATAAGCCGCTCTCTAGGTCCACTTGATTTATAATAATAATAATGCATCGGTTTTATATAGCGCTTTTTTGGACACTCAAAGACGCTTCACATGTGTCATTATTCATTCACTCCATACACGGTGGTGATAAACTACTACTGTAGCCACAGCTGCCCTGGGGCACACTGACAGAAGCGAGGCAACCAGTATGTGCCATCGGCCCTTCCGACCACCACCAACCATTCACACACACACCAGACTCATTCTAGGCAATGGGGGTGAAGTGTCTTGCCTAAGGACACAACGGCAGTTTGGCACTTTACAGCCGCAGCCGCCCCACTGATTTATATGATATATATGTTCATCTGATTGGGCTGAAGTCAGTGCTCACCGGTGTTTCCACATTCACAGCGGCGGGTGTTTAGTGCTTACAGCACAGAGAGAGATGAAGAGTGAGGAGGACTCCAGCAGCAAAACAGCCTTTTCTAGATGGAGATATAGGCACTATTTCAAACTCACTGAGGTTAAAGGTAAAAATGCGCACGTCGGGTGCACATTATGTTCCAGAACAAAACGAAAAAGTAACGCAATAGTTACTTTTACTGGTAACTAGTTACTTTTATAGTGGAGTAACTCCGTTAGTAACTCAGTTACTTTTTGGGAGAAGTAACTAGTAACTATAACTAATTACTTTTTCAAAGTAACGTGCCCAACACTGTCCGTGTTAAGGAAAGAATGAATGGGGCCATGTATCGTGAGATTTTGAGCCAAAACCTCCTTCCATCAGTGAGAGCTTTGAAGATGAAACGTGGCTGGGTCTTCCAGCATGACAATGATCCCGAACACACCGCCCGGGCAACGAAGGAGTGGCTCCGTAAGAAGCATTTGAAAGTCCTGGAGTGGCCTCGCCAGTCTCCAGACCTCAACCCCATTGAAAATCTGTGAAGGGAGTTGAAAGTCCGTGTTGCTCGGCGACAGCCCCAAAACATCACTGCTCTCGAAAAGATCTGCATGGAGGAATGGGCCGAAATACCAGCTACTGTGTGTGCAAACCTGGTAATGACCTATAAAAATCGTTTGACCTGTTATTGCCAACAAAGGTTATATCACAAAGTATTGAGTTGAATTTTTGTTATTGACCAAATACTTATTTTCCACCATAATTTACAAATAAATTCTTTAAAAATCCTACAATGTGAATTCCTGGATTTTTTTTCACATTCTGTCTCTCACAGTTGAAGTGAACCTATGATGACAATTACAGACCTCTGTCATTATTCTAAGTGGGAGAACTTGCACAGTTGGTGGCTGACTAAATACTTTTTTACCCCACTGTATAGGAGGATCTTTGTTTACACCCGCGTGCGCATGCGCCCCTCGCTGTGTGGCAGAAAGACAGAGCGGCCCATACTGAAACATGGATTCGAGACTACTTTTAACAGACTCAGTGGGCGAATAGCACTGTATAAAAGCACTTTAACGCAAGAAGATCAGAGGAGATATAAAGACAAGCTAAAAATAAGTATATGAGCCCGAACTGAACAAATCCAAAGCCCAGATGAGACTTGGGATGACGAGAGAAACATTGGTCAGACTCACCTCTGTTTTGGCACCAATCTGCTGGGACTGGGACTCAGAGACATTTATTGTTACTTTATAGAAAACCCAGGACCCTTCACTCAAGAAAGGTCCGTGGTGTAAATCCGTTTCTCGCGTTTTTCACCGCGGTAAAGTGGCCCGGCATTTTGCCACACATTAAAAGCTGGCTGCCCCCATTTGCTGTTACTTACGGTAAAGGTGGAACAGGAAGCCGCGGGATTAGCAACCAGAATCACAGAAGACATTGAGTCTGAGTGTTCCATGATCCATTTATTCATTCATTAATATCACATTTTTTGTTTCTTTATTGGTATCATGGGGACACTATGCACACACACAAATCCCTTGTCCTTATGGGGCCCTTGCAGTACCCCACACTAACCACTAGGGTTCCCTCATATCCTCATGGGGACCCTATGCACACACACACATCTCTTGTCCTTATGGGGCCCTTGCAGTACCCCACATTGACCACCAGGATGTCCACACTTCACACAGATCTGTCAGTAAAATTGGCCTCATGGGGCCATTTTGAGATTTTTGCAGAATCTGAATCAGGACCATTGAAAAGGCATATTACAATGGTTTCTATGCTTGGACTTGTGGGGTCCGGGTCCCGGGCCCCACAAGGTAAAACCGGTCCCCACGACGTGAGTCAAATCTCAGGTTGTGGACCCCACCAGGATATAAAAACAAACACACACACACACACACACACACACACACACACACACACACACACACACACACACGTGTCTCTCTGGTCCCTCTCAAACTCAATATAGACCTGTGTGCAATTATCACATAATGACAAGAAAATGTAAACTAGTGTGAATGTCCTGAGTACTGAGGCTGCAGATCCAGGACTGAGGCTGTAGACCCAGTACTGAGGCTGTAGATCCTGGACTGAGGCTGTAGACCCAGGACTGAGTCTGTAGATCCTGGACTGAGGCTGCAGATCCAGGACTGAGGCTGTAGATCCTGGACTGAGGCTGTAGACCCAGGACTGAGGCTGTAGACCCAGGACTGAGGCTGTAGATCCAGGACTGAGGCTGTAGATCCTGGACTGAGGCTGCAGATCCAGGACTGAGGCTGTAGATCCTGGACTGAGGCTGTAGACCCAGGACTGAGGCTGTAGATCCTGGACCGAGGCTGTAGATCCAAGACCCAGTGGGACCTGTTATTCTTGCACACTGCGATAATGTTTTTTCTGTCTTCTTTTCTGACCTCCGTCTTTCCTCCTGCTCCTGAGCCGAAGCAAATTCCCCATCTGTTACTTACAATGGCATTTTAAGTGATTCTGGTTCTGGTTCCCTCAGACATGGCCCAGGCTCGCTCGGGGAGGAGGTACCTGAAGGCCTTTGTGGGCGGCTTCTTTGTGGCGGTTCCGGTCACTGTGACGGCGTTGGATCGATTCGCTTATGTGGCCCGAGTGGAGGGAGCGTCCATGCAGGTACACACCAGGTTTAGGCTTATTTTAACGTTTTTATTCCCTTTGGGTCACATGGTCTTCAGTACCTTTACTCTGGTCTTCAGTACCAGAGGCAAATATGTTATGGTCAGAACAGGGAACATTACCCAATCCTCATGTTCCAGTGGCAGTGGGAACTATAGCTCCTGATGCCAGCTGTAAACATGATAAAGCTGGGGCTGGCAAATGGAGAGAACCACCCTGACCCAGCCAATCAGCCCAAAGAGTCAAATAATGATTCCCAGGGAAAAGTCTGCATAATGTAGGTTATAAATGATAAATAAAAAGTCGTTTCCCTTAGAAAATATTTTTGTTTGGACTTTTAACGCCACAACAGTCTCTGGTCTCTCTTGCTGGTCCCACTGGTCTCTCTGTGTGGTGTCTTTCTCTGGTCTCTCTATCGTGTATCTCTCTCTGGTTTCTCTCTCTGGTTTATCAGTTAGAGATAGGGCGAGGAGCTCAGTCACACAGGAGGAGTTCGGAGTAGAGCCACTGCTCCTCCCCGTGGAGGTGGCTCATCTGTTTGGGATGCCTTCTGGGGAGGAGTTCTGGGCATGTTCCACCAGAAGGAGATCAGGGGAAGACCCAGGACACATAGGGCCTGTGTCTCTCAGGATTCCCCCAGATGAGCTGGAGGAAGAGTGTGGAGAGGGACGTGTGTGTCTGCTCAGACTGCTGCCCCCACGACCCGGCAACGGATAAAGCAAACATGGATGGATGGCTAAAAAAGGGAGAGAGAGACCAAGGAGAGAGACCAGAGAGAGAGACCAGAGAGAGAGACCAGAGAGTGAGACCAGAGAGTGAGACCAGAGAGTGAGACCAGAGAGTGAGACCAGAGAGTGAGACCAGAGAGTGAGACCAGAGAGTGAGACCAGAGAGTGAGACCAGAGAGTGAGACCAGAGAGTGAGACCAGAGAGTGAGACCAGAGAGTGAGACCAGAGAGTGAGACCAGAGAGTGAGACCAGAGAGTGAGACCAGAGAGTGAGACCAGAGAGTGAGACCAGAGAGTGAGACCAGAGAGTGAGACCAGAGAGTGAGACCAGAGAGTGAGACCAGAGAGTGAGACCAGAGAGTGAGACCAGAGAGTGAGACCAGAGAGTGAGACCAGAGAGTGAGACCAGAGAGTGAGACCAGAGAGTGAGACCAGAGAGTGAGACCAGAGAGTGAGACCAGAGAGTGAGACCAGAGAGTGAGACCAGAGAGTGAGACCAGAGAGTGAGACCAGAGGGTGAGACCAGAGAGAGTGAGACCAGAGAGAGTGAGACCAGAGGGTGAGACCAGAGAGAGCGAGACCAGAGAGAGCGAGACCAGAGAGAGTGAGACCAGAGAGAGTGAGACCAGAGAGAGTGAGACCAGAGAGAGTGAGACCAGAGAGAGAGAGACCCGAGAAAGAGACCCGAGAGAGAGCGAGAACAAAGAGATGCCCCAGTGGCATTTAAGGATGACTCAAATGCAGAGGACAAAACCATATGTCTGATTCAAACTACTGATGCTGCTAAAACCTGTCCTGATCCCCTCCTCTTTAAACTCCGGTCCTCAATCTCCTTCTCTTAAACACTCCTCTTTACATTCTGCAGGTTTTCGAGACATTGCAGCAATAACCATCAGAGTCCTTGTTAAAGCGGCTTCATAATTCACCATAACCTGCCTCCCATTCTGACAGCGGGGATTAAAGGGCTGAGAAACACTCCTGTCTGAGGGAAAGACCAGAGAGAGACCAGGGAGAGCCCAGAGAGAGACAGGAGAGAGACCAGGGAGGGACCAGAGAGAGACCAGGGAGGGACCAGGGAGGGACCAGGGAGGGACCAGGGAGGGACCAGTGAGGGACCAGGGAGGGACCAGGGAGGGACCAGGGAGAGACCAGGGAGGGACCAGGGAGGGACCAGGGAGAGACCAGGGAGGGACCAGGGAGGGACCACACTGTAAACCCTGACAAGTAAACTTTACTTGAAAAAACCTTGGAAACAAATTGCATATTAACGTCACTTGAATTCCTTGAGTACATCCTTTACTTGATATTACCAAGTAAACTCAAGTGATTTCAATAAAGTTGGAATTTCATCTTGTGTTCCGATCGGGATTCGTACTTACAACCTTGTAGACGGGAGGTGAAGGTGCTACCCAATCAGCCACTGGGCCACCCTAGCATCTGTACACCTGCCTGAGAGAGACCATCCGCTCCTAAGCCTCAGATAAAACATAAGTTGATAAGAATCCTGCTCCATATGGAGCTGCAGGTACAGACAGAGCAGGAAATGGGACTTTAGTGTTTTTCTGTTTCCTGTGGTTATGAAAGAATACAAAAATCATAGACCGTTTGTTGCCACTGCTGAAAAGCTTTGATAAAGAGCCACAAAACCATGGTTTGTACAGGACCAGCTAAGGGCAGATCCAACGCTTACAGGGAGAGAGAGAGACCTTTCTGAGTGGACTGGTATTGTAACAGTTCTCTCAGTTATTAGTAAGTAGGTAATGTTTATTTATATAGCACATTTTACAGAGCACTTTATCACAGAAATGTGACTTTCATGAGGGAGATGCTTTTACTAAAGTTATTGTTGTATTGTAATATTTCTTTTATTGTTGAGCTTGGGTGTTATATACACAGAGAGAAACCAGAGAGAGGGACCAGAGAGAGTGACCAGAGAGAGGAACCAGAGAGAGGAACCAGAGAGAGGAACCAGAGAGAGTGAGACCAGGGAGAGCGAGACCAGAGAGAGGGACCAGAGAGAGGGACCAGAGAGAGGGACCAGAGAGGGGGACCAGAGAGAGTGAGACCAGGGAGAGCGAGACCAGAGAGAGGGACCAGAGAGAGGGACCAGAGAGAGGGACCAGAGAGGGGAACCAGAGAGAGTGAGACCAGGGAGAGCGAGACCAGAGAGAGGGACCAGAGAGAGGGACCAGAGAGAGGGACCAGAGAGAGAGCGACCAGAGAGAGGGACCAGAGAGAGGGACCAGAGAGAGGGACCAGAGAGAGAGCGACCAGAGAGAGGGACCAGAGAGAGGGACCAGAGAGAGGGACCAGAGAGAGGGACCAGAGAGAGGGACCAGAGAGAGGGACCAGAGAGAGGGACCAGAGAGAGGGACCAGAGAGAGGGACCAGAGAGAGGGACCAGAGAGAGGGACCAGAGAGAGTGAGACCAGAAAGAGCGAGACCAGAGAGAGCGAGACCGGAGAGAGAGCGACCAGAGAGAGGGACCAGATAGAGAGGGACCAGAGAGAGTGAGACCAGAGAAAGAGCGACCAGAGAGAGCGACCAGAGAGAGCGACCAGAGAGAGCGACCAGAGAGAGCGACCAGAGAGAGCGACCAGAGAGAGGGACCAGAGAGAGGGACCAGAGAGAGGGACCAGAGAGAGCGACCAGAGAGAGCGACCAGAGAGAGGGACCAGAGAGAGGGACCAGAGAGAGGGACCAGAGAGAGGGACCAGAGAGAGGGACCAGAGAGAGGGACCAGAGAGAGGGACCAGAGAGAGGGACCAGAGAGAGGGACCAGAGAGAGGAACCAGAGAGAGGAACCAGAGAGAGGGACCAGAGAGAGGGACTAGAGAGGGGGGGACCAGAGAGGGGGACCAGAGAGAGTGAGACCAGGGAGAGCGAGACCAGAGAGAGGGACCAGAGAGAGAGCGACCAGAGAGAGGGACCAGAGAGAGGGACCAGAGAGAGGGACCAGAGAGAGGGACCAGAGAGAGGGACCAGAGAGAGCGACCAGAGAGAGGAACCAGAGAGAGGGACCAGAGAGAGGGACCAGAGAGAGGGACCAGAGAGAGGGACCAGAGAGAGGGACCAGAGAGAGGGACCAGAGAGAGGGAGACCAGAGAGAGTGAGACCAGAGAGAGTGAGACCAGAGAGAGTGAGACCAGAGAGAGAGCGACCAGAGAGAGAGAGCGACCAGAGAGAGAGCGACCAGAGAGAGAGCGACCAGAGAGAGGGACCAGAGAGAGGGACCAGAGAGAGGGACCAGAGAGAGGGACCAGAGAGAGTGAGACCAGAAAGAGCGAGACCAGAGAGAGTGAGACCAGAGAGAGAGCGACCAGAGAGAGAGAGCGACCAGAGAGAGAGCGACCAGAGAGAGAGCGACCAGAGAGAGAGCGACCAGAGAGAGAGCGACCAGAGAGAGGGACCAGAGAGAGGGACCAGAGAGAGGGACCAGAGAGAGGGACCAGAGAGAGTGAGACCAGAAAGAGCGAGACCAGAGAGAGCGAGACCGGAGAGAGAGCGACCAGAGAGAGGGACCAGAGAGAGGGACCAGAGAGAGGGACCAGAGAGAGAGAGAGACCAGAGAGAGGGACCAGATAGAGAGGGACCAGAGAGAGTGAGACCAGAGAGAGCGACCAGAGAGAGGGACCAGAGAGAGGGACCAGAGAGAGCGACCAGAGAGAGCGACCAGAGAGAGCGACCAGAGAGAGGGACCAGAGAGAGGGACCAGAGAGAGGGACCAGAGAGAGGGACCAGAGAGAGGGACCAGAGAGAGGGACCAGAGAGAGGGACCAGAGAGAGGGACCAGAGAGAGGGACCAGAGAGAGGGACCAGAGAGAGGGACCAGAGAGAGGGACCAGAGAGAGGGACCAGAGAGAGGGACCAGAGAGAGGGACCAGAGAGAGAGGGACCAGAGAGAGAGGGACCAGAGAGAGTGAGACCAGAGAAAGAGCGACCAGAGAAAGAGCGACCAGAGAGAGCGACCAGAGAGAGGGACCAGTGAGAGGGACCAGTGAGAGGGACCAGAGAGAGGGACCAGAGAGAGGGACCAGAGAGAGGGACCAGAGAGAGGAACCAGAGAGAGGAACCAGAGAGAGGAACCAGAGAGAGGAACCAGAGAGAGGGACCAGAGAGAGGGACCAGAGAGGGGGACCAGAGAGAGTGAGACCAGGGAGAGAGAGACCAGAGAGAGGGACCAGAGAGAGAGCGACCAGAGAGAGGGACCAGAGAGAGGGACCAGAGAGAGGGACCAGAGAGAGGGACCAGAGAGAGGGACCAGAGAGAGGGACCAGAGAGAGGGACCAGAGAGAGTGAGACCAGAGAGAGTGAGACCAGAGAGAGTGAGACCAGAGAGAGACCAGAGAGAGGGACCAGAGAGAGGGACCAGAGAGAGTGAGACCAGAGAGAGTGAGACCAGAGAGAGTGAGACCAGAGAGAGTGAGACCAGAGGGAGACCAGAGAGAGTGAGACCAGAGAGAGTGAGACCAGAGAGAGTGAGACCAGAGAGAGTGAGACCAGAGAGAGCGACCAGAGAGAGCGACCAGAGAGAGAGCGACCAGAGAGAGCGACCAGAGAGAGGGACCAGAGAGAGGGACCAGAGAGAGGGACCAGAGAGAGGGACCAGAGAGAGGGACCAGAGAGAGCGAGACCAGAGAGAGCGAGACCGGAGAGAGAGCGACCAGAGAGAGGGACCAGAGAGAGGGACCAGAGAGAGGGACCAGAGAGAGGGACCAGAGAGAGGGACCAGAGAGAGGGACCAGAGAGAGGGACCAGAGAGAGGGACCAGAGAGAGGGACCAGAGAGAGGGACCAGAGAGAGGAACCAGAGAGAGGGACCAGAGAGAGGGACCAGAGAGAGGGACCAGAGAGAGGGACCAGAGAGAGGGACCAGAGAGAGGGACCAGAGAGAGGGACCAGAGAGAGGGACCAGAGAGAGGAACCAGAGAGAGGGACCAGAGAGAGAGGGACCAGAGAGAGAGGGACCAGAGAGAGAGGGACCAGAGAAAGAGCGACCAGAGAGAGGGACCAGTGAGAGGGACCAGAGAGAGGGACCAGAGAGAGGGACCAGAGAGAGGGACCAGAGAGAGGGACCAGAGAGAGAGAGAGACCAGGAAAGAGCGACCAGTGAGAGGGACCAGTGAGAGGGACCAGTGAGAGGGACCAGTGAGAGGGACCAGTGAGAGGGACCAGAGAGAGGGACCAGAGAGAGAGGGACCAGAGAGAGGGACCAGAGAGAGGGACCAGAGAGAGGGACCAGAGAGAGGGACCAGAGAGAGGGACCAGAGAGAGGGACCAGAGAGAGGGACCAGAGAGAGAGGGACCAGAGAAAGAGCGACCAGAGAGAGGGACCAGTGAGAGGGACCAGTGAGAGGGACCAGAGAGAGAGGGACCAGAGAGAGGGACCAGAGAGAGGAACCAGAGAGAGGGACCAGAGAGAGAGGGACCAGAGAGAGAGGGACCAGAGAGAGAGGGACCAGAGAAAGAGCGACCAGAGAGAGGGACCAGTGAGAGGGACCAGAGAGAGGGACCAGTGAGAGGGACCAGAGAGAGGGACCAGAGAGAGGGACCAGAGAGAGGGACCAGAGAGAGGGACCAGAGAGAGGGACCAGTGAGAGGGACCAGTGAGAGGGACCAGTGAGAGGGACCAGTGAGAGGGACCAGAGAGAGGGACCAGAGAGAGGGACCAGAGAGAGGGACCAGAGAGAGGGACCAGAGAGAGGGACCAGAGAGAGGGACCAGAGAGAGGGACCAGAGAGAGGGACCAGAGAGAGGGACCAGAGAGAGAGGGACCAGAGAAAGAGCGACCAGAGAGAGGGACCAGTGAGAGGGACCAGTGAGAGGGACCAGAGAGAGGGACCAGAGAGAGGGACCAGAGAGAGGAACCAGAGAGAGGGACCAGTGAGAGGGACCAGTGAGAGGGACCAGAGAGAGGGACCAGAGAGAGAGAGAGACCAGAGAAAGAGCGACCAGAGAGAGCGACCAGAGAGAGCGACCAGAGAGAGGGACCAGAGAGAGGGACCAGAGAGAGGGACCAGAGAGAGGGACCAGAGAGAGGGACCAGAGAGAGGGACCAGAGAGAGGGACCAGAGAGAGGGACCAGAGAGAGGGACCAGAGAGAGGGACCAGAGAGAGGGACCAGAGAGAGGGACCAGAGAGAGGGACCAGAGAGAGGGACCAGAGAGAGGGACCAGAGAGAGGGACCAGAGAGAGAGGGACCAGAGAGAGTGAGACCAGAGAGAGCGACCAGAGAGAGGGACCAGAGAGAGGAACCAGAGAGAGGGACCAGAGAGAGGGACCAGAGAGAGGGACCAGAGAGAGGGACCAGAGAGAGGGACCAGAGAGAGGGACCAGAGAGAGGGACCAGAGAGAGGGACCAGAGAGAGGGACCAGAGAGAGGGACCAGAGAGAGGGACCAGAGAGAGGGACCAGAGAGAGAGGGACCAGAGAGAGAGGGACCAGAGAAAGAGCGACCAGAGAGAGGGACCAGTGAGAGGGACCAGTGAGAGGGACCAGAGAGAGGGACCAGAGAGAGGGACCAGAGAGAGCGACCAGAGAGAGGGACCAGAGAGAGGGACCAGAGAGAGGGACCAGAGAGAGGGACCAGAGAGAGGGACCAGAGAGAGAGGGACCAGAGAGAGTGAGACCAGAGAAAGAGCGACCAGAGAGAGCGACCAGAGAGAGGAACCAGAGAGAGGGACCAGAGAGAGGGACCAGAGAGAGGAACCAGAGAGAGGGACCAGAGAGAGGGACCAGAGAGAGGGACCAGAGAGAGGGACCAGAGAGAGGGACCAGAGAGAGGGACCAGAGAGAGGGACCAGAGAGAGAGGGACCAGAGAGAGAGGGACCAGAGAGAGGGACCAGAGAGAGGGACCAGAGAGAGGGACCAGAGAGAGGGACCAGAGAGAGAGAGAGACCAGAGAAAGAGCGACCAGAGAGAGGGACCAGTGAGAGGGACCAGTGAGAGGGACCAGTGAGAGGGACCAGAGAGAGGGACCAGAGAGAGGGACCAGAGAGAGGGACCAGAGAGAGGGACCAGAGAGAGGGACCAGAGAGAGAGGGACCAGAGAGAGAGGGACCAGAGAAGAGCGACCAGAGAGAGGGACCAGTGAGAGGGACCAGTGAGAGGGACCAGAGAGAGGGACCAGAGAGAGGGACCAGAGAGAGAGGGACCAGAGAAAGAGCGACCAGAGAGAGCGACCAGAGAGAGCGACCAGAGAGAGGGACCAGAGAGAGGGACCAGAGAGAGGGACCAGAGAGAGCGACCAGAGAGAGCGACCAGAGAGAGCGACCAGAGAGAGGACCAGAGAGAGGGACCAGAGAGAGGGACCAGAGAGAGGGACCAGAGAGAGGGACCAGAGAGAGGGACCAGAGAGAGGGACCAGAGAGCGGGACCAGAGAGCGGGACCAGAGAGAGGGACCAGAGAGAGGGACCAGAGAGAGGGACCAGAGAGAGGGACCAGAGAGAGGACCAGAGAGAGGGACCAGAGAGAGAGGGACCAGAGAAAGAGCGACCAGAGAGAGGGACCAGTGAGAGGGACCAGTGAGAGGGACCAGAGAGAGGGACCAGAGAGAGGGACCAGAGAGAGGAACCAGAGAGAGGGACCAGTGAGAGGGACCAGTGAGAGGGACCAGAGAGAGGGACCAGAGAGAGAGAGAGACCAGAGAAAGAGCGACCAGAGAGAGCGACCAGAGAGAGCGACCAGAGAGAGGGACCAGAGAGAGGGACCAGAGAGAGGGACCAGAGAGAGGGACCAGAGAGAGGGACCAGAGAGAGGGACCAGAGAGAGGGACCAGAGAGAGGGACCAGAGAGAGGGACCAGAGAGAGGGACCAGAGAGAGGGACCAGAGAGAGGGACCAGAGAGAGGGACCAGAGAGAGGGACCAGAGAGAGGGACCAGAGAGAGGACCAGAGAGAGGGACCAGAGAGAGAGGGACCAGAGAGAGTGAGACCAGAGAGAGCGACCAGAGAGAGGGACCAGAGAGAGGAACCAGAGAGAGGGACCAGAGAGAGGGACCAGAGAGAGGGACCAGAGAGAGGGACCAGAGAGAGGGACCAGAGAGAGGGACCAGAGAGAGGGACCAGAGAGAGGGACCAGAGAGAGGGACCAGAGAGAGGGACCAGAGAGAGGGACCAGAGAGAGAGGGACCAGAGAGAGAGGGACCAGAGAAAGAGCGACCAGAGAGAGGGACCAGTGAGAGGGACCAGTGAGAGGGACCAGAGAGAGGGACCAGAGAGAGGGACCAGAGAGAGCGACCAGAGAGAGGGACCAGAGAGAGGGACCAGAGAGAGGGACCAGAGAGAGGGACCAGAGAGAGGGACCAGAGAGAGAGGGACCAGAGAGAGTGAGACCAGAGAAAGAGCGACCAGAGAGAGCGACCAGAGAGAGGAGACCAGAGAGAGGGACCAGAGAGAGGACCAGAGAGAGGGACCAGAGAGAGGAACCAGAGAGAGGGACCAGAGAGAGGGACCAGAGAGAGGGACCAGAGAGAGGGACCAGAGAGAGGGACCAGAGAGAGGGACCAGAGAGAGAGGGACCAGAGAGAGAGGGACCAGAGAGAGAGGGACCAGAGAGAGGGACCAGAGAGAGGGACCAGAGAGAGGGACCAGAGAGAGGGACCAGAGAGAGAGAGAGACCAGAGAAAGAGCGACCAGAGAGAGGGACCAGTGAGAGGGACCAGTGAGAGGGACCAGTGAGAGGGACCAGAGAGAGGGACCAGAGAGAGGGACCAGAGAGAGGGACCAGAGAGAGGGACCAGAGAGAGGGACCAGAGAGAGGGACCAGAGAGAGGGACCAGAGAGAGAGGGACCAGAGAGAGAGCGACCAGAGAGAGGGACCAGTGAGAGGGACCAGTGAGAGGGACCAGAGAGAGGGACCAGAGAGAGGGACCAGAGAGAGGGACCAGAGAGAGAGAGAGAGACCAGAGAAGAGAGCGACCAGAGAGAGAGACCAGAGAGAGCGACCAGAGAGAGGGACCAGAGAGAGGGACCAGAGAGAGGGACCAGAGAGCGACCAGAGAGAGCGACCAGAGAGAGGACCAGAGAGAGGGACCAGAGAGAGGGACCAGAGAGAGGGACCAGAGAGAGGGACCAGAGAGAGGGACCAGAGAGAGGGACCAGAGAGAGGGACCAGAGAGAGGGACCAGAGAGAGGGACCAGAGAGAGGGACCAGAGAGAGGGACCAGAGAGAGAGGGACCAGAGAGAGAGACCAGAGAGAGAGACCAGAGAGAGGGACCAGAGAGAGAGAGACCAGAGAGAGAGACCAGAGCGAGAGACCAGAGAGAGGGACCAGAGAGAGAGACCAGAGAGAGGGACCAGAGAGAGGGACCAGAGAGGGACCAGAGAGAGGACCAGAGAGAGGGACCAGAGAGAGGGACCAAGAGAGGGACCAGAGAGAGGGACCAGAGAGAGGGACCAGAGAGAGGGACCAGAGAGAGGGACCAGAGAGAGGGACCAGAGAGAGAGGGACCAGAGAGAGAGACCAGAGAGAGAGACCAGAGAGAGACCAGAGAGAGCGACCAGAGAGAGAGACCAGAGAGAGGGACCAGAGAGAGGGACCAGAGAGGGACCAGAGAGAGGGACCAGAGAGAGGGACCAGAGAGAGAGACCAGAGAGAGACCAGAGACCAGAGAAGAGAGCGACCAGAGAGAGAGACCAGAGAGAGCGACCAGAGAGAGGGACCAGAGAGAGGACCAGAGAGAGACCAGAGAGAGGGACCAGAGAGGGACCAGAGAGAGGGACCAGAGAGAGGGACCAGAGAGAGGACCAGAGAGAGAGGACCAGAGAGAGAGGGACCAGAGAGAGAGAGACCAGAGAGAGAGACCAGAGAGAGCGACCAGAGAGAGAGACCAGAGAAGAGAGCGACCAGAGAGAGCGACCAGTGAGAGGGACCAGAGAGAGGACCAGAGAGAGAGAGGGACCAGAGAGAGGGACCAGAGAGAGGACCAGAGAGAGACCAGAGAGAGGAGACCAGAGAGAGAGAGGGACCAGAGAGGGAGAGGGGACCAGAGAGAGAGAGAGAGAGAGAGGGACCAGAGAGAGGGACCAGAGAGAGGGACCAGAGAGAGACCAGAGAGAGAGAGGGACCAGAGAGAGAGGGACCAGAGAGAGGGACCAGAGAGAGGGACCAGAGAGAGGGACCAGAGAGAGGGACCAGAGAGAGGGACCAGAGAGAGAGAGAGGGACCAGAGAGAGGGACCAGAGAGAGAGGGACCAGAGAGAGGGACCAGAGAGAGGGACCAGAGAGAGAGAGAGGGACCAGAGAGAGAGGGACCAGAGAGAGGGACCAGAGAGAGGGACCAGAGAGAGGGACCAGAGAGAGGGACCAGAGAGAGGGACCAGAGAGAGGGACCAGAGAGAGGGACCAGAGAGAGGGACCAGAGAGAGGGACCAGAGAGAGGGACCAGAGAGAGGGACCAGAGAGAGGGACCAGAGAGAGGGACCAGAGAGAGGGACCAGAGAGAGGGACCGAGAGAGAGAGGGACCAGAGAGAGGGACCAGAGAGAGGGACCAGAGAGAGGGACCAGAGAGAGGGACCAGAGAGAGTGGACCAGAGAGAGGGACCAGTGAGAGGGACCAGAGAGAGAGGGACCAGAGAGAGGGACCAGAGAGAGGGACCAGAGAGAGGGACCAGAGAGAGAGGGACCAGAGAGAGGGACCAGAGAGAGGGACCAGAGAGAGGGACCAGAGAGAGGGACCAGAGAGAGGGACCAGAGAGAGAGGGACCAGAGAGAGGGACCAGAGAGAGGGACCAGAGAGAGGGACCAGAGAGAGAGGGACCAGAGAGAGGGACCAGAGAGAGGGACCAGAGAGAGGGACCAGAGAGAGGGACCAGAGAGAGGGACCAGAGAGAGAGGGACCAGAGAGAGGGACCAGAGAGAGAGGGACCAGAGAGAGGGACCAGAGAGAGGGACCAGAGAGAGGGACCAGAGAGAGGGACCAGAGAGAGGGACCAGAGAGAGGGACCAGAGAGAGGGACCAGAGAGAGGGACCAGAGAGAGGGACCAGAGAGAGGGACCAGAGAGAGGGACCAGAGAGAGGGACCAGAGAGAGAGGGACCAGAGAGAGGGACCAGAGAGAGGGACCAGAGAGAGGGACCAGAGAGAGGGACCAGTGAGAGGGACCAGTGAGAGGGACCAGAGAGAGAGGGACCAGAGAGAGGGACCAGAGAGAGGGACCAGAGAGAGGGACCAGAGAGAGAGGGACCAGAGAGAGGGACCAGAGAGAGGGACCAGAGAGAGGGACCAGAGAGAGGGACCAGAGAGAGGGACCAGAGAGAGAGGGACCAGAGAGAGGGACCAGAGAGAGGGACCAGAGAGAGGGACCAGAGAGAGGGACCAGAGAGAGGGACCAGAGAGAGAGGGACCAGAGAGAGGGACCAGAGAGAGGGACCAGAGAGAGAGGGACCAGAGAGAGGGACCAGAGAGAGGGACCAGAGAGAGGGACCAGAGAGAGGGACCAGAGAGAGGGACCAGAGAGAGGGACCAGTGAGAGGGACCAGAGAGAGAGGGACCAGAGAGAGGGACCAGAGAGAGGGACCAGAGAGAGGGACCAGAGAGAGAGGGACCAGAGAGAGGAACCAGAGAGAGGGACCAGAGAGAGGGACCAGAGAGAGGGACCAGAGAGAGGGACCAGAGAGAGAGGGACCAGAGAGAGGGACCAGAGAGAGGGACCAGAGAGAGGGACCAGAAAGAGGGACCAGAGAGAGGGACCAGAGAGAGGGACCAGAGAGAGAGGGACCAGAGAGAGGGACCAGAGAGAGGGACCAGAGAGAGGGACCAGAGAGAGGGACCAGAGAGAGGGACCAGTGAGAGGGACCAGAGAGAGAGGGACCAGAGAGAGGGACCAGAGAGAGAGGGACCAGAGAGAGGGACCAGAGAGAGGGACCAGAGAGAGGGACCAGAGAGAGGGACCAGAGAGAGTGGACCAGAGAGAGGGACCAGTGAGAGGGACCAGAGAGAGAGGGACCAGAGAGAGGGACCAGAGAGAGAGGGACCAGAGAGAGGGACCAGAGAGAGGGACCAGAGAGAGGGACCAGAGAGAGGGACCAGAGAGAGAGGGACCAGAGAGAGGGACCAGAGAGAGGGACCAGAGAGAGGGACCAGAGAGAGGGACCAGAGAGAGGGACCAGAGAGAGAGGGACCAGAGAGAGGGACCAGAGAGAGGGACCAGAGAGAGGGACCAGAGAGAGGGACCAGAGAGAGGGACCAGTGAGAGGGACCAGAGAGAGAGGGACCAGTGAGAGGGACCAGAGAGAGAGGGACCAGAGAGAGGGACCAGAGAGAGGGACCAGAGAGAGGGACCAGAGAGAGGGACCAGTGAGAGGGACCAGAGAGAGGGACCAGAGAGAGAGGGACCAGTGAGAGGGACCAGAGAGAGAGGTACCAGAGAGAGGGACCAGAGAGAGGGACCAGTGAGAGGGACCAGAGAGAGAGGGACCAGAGAGAGGGACCAGAGAGAGGGACCAGAGAGAGGGACCAGAGAGAGGGACCAGAGAGAGGGACCAGAGAGAGGGACCAGAGAGAGAGGGACCAGAGAGAGGGACCAGAGAGAGGGACCAGAGAGAGGGACCAGAGAGAGGGACCAGAGAGAGGGACCAGAGAGAGAGACCAGAGAGAGGGACCAGAGAGAGAGGGACCAGAGAGAGGGACCAGAGAGAGGGACCAGAGAGAGGGACCAGAGAGAGAGGGACCAGAGAGAGAGACCAGAGAGAGGGACCAGAGAGAGGGACCAGAGAGAGAGACCAGAGAGAGGGACCAGAGAGAGAGGGACCAGTGAGAGGGACCAGAGAGAGAGAGACCAGAGAGAGGGACCAGAGAGAGGGACCAGAGAGAGAGACCAGAGAGAGGGACCAGAGAGAGAGGGACCAGTGAGAGGGACCAGAGAGAGAGGGACCAGAGAGAGGGACCAGAGAGAGGGACCAGTGAGAGGGACCAGAGAGAGAGGGACCAGAGAGAGGGACCAGAGAGAGGGACCAGAGAGAGGGACCAGAGAGAGGGACCAGAGAGAGGGACCAGAGAGAGAGGGACCAGAGAGAGGGACCAGAGAGAGGGACCAGAGAGAGGGACCAGAGAGAGGGACCAGAGAGAGGGACCAGAGAGAGAGACCAGAGAGAGGGACCAGAGAGAGAGGGACCAGAGAGAGAGACCAGAGAGAGGGACCAGAGAGAGAGGGACCAGAGAAAGAGGGACCAGAGAAAGAGGGACCAGAGAGAGGGACCAGAGAGAGAGAGGGACCAGAGAGAGGGACCAGAGAGAGAGACCAGAGAGAGAGACCAGAGAGAGAGACCAGAGAGAGGGACCAGTGAGAGGGACCAGAGAGAGAGGGACCAGAGAGAGGGACCAGAGAGAGGGACCAGAGAGAGGGACCAGAGAGAGGGACCAGAGAGAGGGACCAGAGAGAGGGACCAGAGAGAGAGGGACCAGTGAGAGAGGGACCAGAGAGAGGGACCAGAGAGAGGGACCAGAGAGAGGGACCAGAGAGAGGGACCAGAGAGAGAGGGACCAGAGAGAGGGACCAGAGAGAGAGACCAGAGAGAGAGAGGGACCAGAGAGAGGGACCAGAGAGAGGGACCAGAGAGAGAGGGACCAGAGAGAGAGACCAGAGAGAGGGACCAGAGAGACCAGAGACCAGAGAGAGAGGGACCAGAGAGACCAGAGACCAGAGAGAGAGGGACCAGAGAGAGAGGGACCAGAGAGAGGGACCAGTGAGAGAGGGACCAGAGAGACCAGAGACCAGAGAGAGAGGGACCAGAGAGAGAGGGACCAGAGAGAGAGACCAGAGAGAGGGACCAGTGAGAGAGGGACCAGAGAGAGAGACCAGAGAGAGGGACCAGTGAGAGAGGGACCAGAGAGACCAGAGACCAGAGAGAGAGGGACCAGAGAGAGAGGGACCAGAGAGACCAGAGACCAGAGAGACCAGAGACCAGAGAGAGAGGGACCAGAGAGACCAGAGACCAGAGAGAGAGGGACCAGAGAGAGAGGGACCAGAGAGAGGGACCAGAGAGAGAGGGACCAGAGAGAGAGGAACCAGAGAGAGGGACCAGAGAGAGGGACCAGAGAGAGGGACCAGTGAGAGGGACCAGAGAGAGGGACCAGAGAGAGGGACCAGAGAGAGGGACCAGTGAGAGGGACCAGAGAGAGGGACCAGAGAGAGAGACCAGAGAGAGAGGGACCAGAGAGAGAGGGACCAGAGAGAGGGACCAGAGAGAGACCAGAGAGAGAGAGGGACCAGAGAGAGGGACCAGAGCAAGGGGGACCAGAGAGAGGGACCAGAGAGAGAGGGACCAGAGAGAGGGCCCAGTGAGAGAGGGACCAGAAAGAGGGACCAGAGAGAGGGACCAGAGAGGAGAGCAGTGAGGTAGACCAGAGGGAGAGACCAGGGATGGACACCAAATAGAGACCAGAGAGAGATAATATTTCAATGTGATTTCAGTACAATGTCTAGAGAGAGACCAGAGAAACTCCAGCTTGCCTCAGTAATAGTTTTAGCAACACGTCTGCTCTTGTTGTGGCGCAAAGCTAACACAGCTAACCCAGCTAGCTAATGTTCAAATGTTCAGGGTGTCACTATTGTGATGTCACACACTCAGGGAAGAACGTATGCTCACGTTTTTTAGCCATTGCTGACACTGAGATCATGATTGTGTTTCCCTCAGATCCTCAGGCTCTGAAGAAGTTGAAGCAGCTGATCATCTCCAGCACCTGCCTGCCCCCCACGGAGCCTGCAGCGCCCTCTGGGGGTCAGACCAGTCCAGGTCCAGAGCCGGAGCTAGAGTCCGGTCCAGGTTCAGACCCAGAGGAGGCTGCCACTGAAGAGGCCACAGAGGAGGAGGAGGAGGAGGAGGAGGAAGAGGAGTTTGAACTATCACTGCCTCTGGACCCACAGTGTCATGAGGAGCAGGAGGAGGTGAGCCAGAGACCAGGGAGGGACCAGAGGGAGACCAGAGAGAGACCAGAAAGAGACTAGAGAGAGATCAGAGAGAAACCAGAGAGAGACCACAGAGAGACCACAGAGAGACCATAGAGACCATAGAGAGGTCAGAGGGAGACCAGAGAAAGACCAGAGAGAGACCAGAGAGAGACCAGAGAGAGACCAGAGAGAGACCAGAAAGACCATAGAGAGGTTAGAGGGAGACCAGAGAGAGACCAGAGAGAGACCAAGGAGAGACCACAGAGAGACCACAGAGAGGTCAGAGAGAGGCCAGAGGGAGACCAAAGGGAGACCAGAAGGAGACCAGAGAGAGACCACAGAGAGACCACAGAGAGACCACAGAGAGACCACAGAGAGGTCAGAGAGTAGATGGCGATCAAAGATCAGAGAAACATATATAACTGTACATGTTCATCCATATAATGTACTGTATTTTCAATTCAAACATATTTCTAGTGTCTTTGTAAATGATTCCCAAGATGAGGTTCGGGGCCAGAACACATTGATGCACATTCTTCTCTGATGTTTGTTCTGTTCGTGCAGATGGACCTGAGTCTGGACCAAAGTGACCTGGTCCTGGACGAGGCCGGACAGAGGAAAATCATCGGAGACAGAGGAGGACCTGCCTCTATGAAGGAGAGCATCTGCCAGGTCTGAGAGAGACCAGAGAGAGACCAGAGAGAGACCAGAGAGAGACCAGAGAGAGACCAGAGAGAGACCAGAGAGAGACCAGAGAGAGACCAGAGAGAGACCAGAGAGAGACCAGAGAGAGACCTGAGAGAGACCAGAGGGAGACCAGAGGGAGACCAGAGAGAGAGACCAGAGAGAGACCAGAGAGAGACCAGAGAGAGACTAGAGAGAGACTAGAGAGAGACCAGAGGGAGACCAGAGGGAGACCAGAGAGAGACTAGAGAGAGACCAGAGAGAGACCAAGAGAAAGACCAGAGAGAGACCAGAGGGAGACCAGAGAGAGACCAGAGGGAGACCAGAGAGAGACCAAGAGAGAGACCAGAGAGAGACCAAGAGAAAGACCAGAGAGAGACCAGAGGGAGACCAGAGAGAGAGACCAGAGAGAGACCAGAGAGAGACCAGAGAGAGACTAGAGAGAGACCAGAGGGAGACCAGAGCGAGACCAGAGAGAGACTAGAGAGAGACCAGAGGGAGACCAGAGAGAGACTAGAGAGAGACCAGAGAGAGACCAGAGAGAGACCAGAGAGAGACCAGAGAGAGACCAGAGAGAGACCAGAGAGAGACCAGAGAGAGACTAGAGAGAGACCAGAGGGAGACCAGAGGGAGACCAGAGAGAGACCAGAGAGAGACCATAGAGAGAGACCAGAGAGAGACCAGAGAGAGACCAGAGAGAGAGACCAGAGAGAGAGACCAGAGGGAGACCAGAGGGAGACCAGAGAGAGACCAGAGAGAGACCAGACAGAGACCAGAGAGAGACCAGAGAGAGACCAGAGAGAGACCTCTTTTGCCATCTTTACTTCCTAGATTGTCTCTTGACATTTTACAGCAGATCAAACTCTAAAAGTCTCTGTTCTTTGTTCTTTTTCTCATGTTTGTGTGTTTGTCCGTTTGTGTGCGTCTGTGTTTGTTTGTGTGTGTGTGTGTGTGTGGGCGTGTGGGTGTGTGTTTGTTTGCATCTGTGTCTGTGTGTGTGTGTGTAGGTTTGTGAAAAGACTGGGGAGCTGCTGTTGTGTGAGGGCCAGTGTTGCGGTGCCTTCCATCTCGCCTGTATCTCTCTGGCTCAGGCTCC
Organism: Knipowitschia caucasica; assembly: GCA_964034765.1. Lineage (NCBI taxonomy): Eukaryota > Metazoa > Chordata > Actinopteri > Gobiiformes > Gobiidae > Knipowitschia > Knipowitschia caucasica. The sequence goes on from OZ035842.1 coordinate 3,285,705, forward strand.
GACCGGGAAGTTCATCTGTCCAGAGTGTAAATCAGGTACCAGAGAGAGATACCAGTGAGAGATACCAGAGAGAGACCAGAGAGAGAGACCAGAGAGAGACCAGAGAGAGAGACCAGAGAGAGACCAGAGAGAGACCATAGAGAGACCAGAGAGAGTGACCAGAGAGAGATCAGAGAGAGAGACCAGAGAGATACCAGAGAGAGACCAAAGAGAGACCAGAGAGAGACCAGAGAGAGACCAGAGAGAGATACCAGAGAGAGACCAGAGAGAGAGACCAGAGAGAGACCAGAGAGAGACCATAGAGAGACCATAGAGAGACCGGAGAGAGACAGCGTTACCATAGTTACGTCTGTCACATCTGTCTGTGAGTGACGGGTTCATGTAGCGATTTCCAAACTGCGGTCCTCTGTGGCAGGTCTCCACACGTGTTTCGTGTGTAAGAAACGCGGTGTGGACGTGCGGCGCTGCATGATCCCGGTCTGTGGGAAGTTCTACCACGGAGAGTGTATCGCTGCCTACGGTCCCACTGCCCCCACGGCCAACCGAGGGTTCCGCTGCTCCATCCACACCTGCCTCACCTGCTACCATAGCAACCAGACCAGCAACCAGTCCAAGGGTAACACACACACACACACACACACACACATAGAGATCCTAGACTGTAAATATTAACAGACGTAGTCAAGCCTGTCTCCGCCGTTCTAACTAATGTGCCACAACGGTCAAAATGGCCGCGGGGGCTGGAAAATTTGAAAAAACACAGATACACATCTGTGCATGCGTCAGCCGGCGAGAGCTCCATTCATTTGAACGAGAGACTTCTAAAGTCCACAGCGACTAAACTAGACTGGTCCAGAACACTCAGCATTGACACACATGTGGAACGGAGCTTTGGGCCAAGAGCCAACTTTTGGACCATCCTGTAAAGACGTTTTCGAGAGTTAAGAAGATGCTATATGTTAGCATTGGCTAATTCTTATTCCGGGTCCACCCCCACAGGCCCGGGGTGGTACTGCAGCATGTCAGCGCACGTCATTTTGGACATTTTTTAGCTGGGACCCGCCCCCACTGATAGAGACGCACGCCTCTGACCTCTGACCTCAGGCACCTTTGACTGAGCATGCGTCAAGGCTGAGCAGATTGGGAGAACGCCAATCTCAGACAAACTCGCGAAAATACTGTGGTAATTAACTATCTTTTTTGATCTGTAATGACGGCCAATCGAGTATGAATGTTGACTTGATCTGGTGAGAGAGCTGGGATATGTTAAAGAAGAAGCAAACCAGGGCGCAAACAAAGCTAAGTGGACTCGGCCCCGCTGAACAGGTGCCTGGGATTAACATGGAAGCAGGAAAAAATATCAACAAGCAGGAGCTGTCAGAATTAATCCGAACCATAATACGTGAAGAAATCAACGTGGCGGTTGATAAACTCCAACCGCAACTTGATGCCGTTAAAAAAGACATGACTGAGTGTTCCAACAAAGTTGCTGCTATGGAGGAATCGCTGAACCGTATGGAGATCAGAGTTACGGCGCTGGAGTAGGCAAACGAAAGTTTGTGTAAAGAGAACACGGACTTGAAAGAGAAAGCCGATCGCTTGGAGAATCATAGTCGGAAATACAATATCCGTATTCTTGGCTTGACTCGAGATGTTGAGAAGGGAAACCCAACAAGTTTCGTTTCCACTTTGCTGAATGAGATATTTAAGGGTAAACTTCATCGCGCACCTGAAGTGGAAAATGCCCACCGAGTTGGACCTGTGGCTAAATCTGGACAGCGCGCAATGATTGTAAGGATGCACCGGCTTGGAATAAAAGAAGAGATTCTACGATTAGCCAAGAAAGAAAAGCTGTTTGAGATTCGTGGAATGAAGCTGCGCATTTTCCCCGACTTTACTGCGGAGACGGCGAGGGCCAGGGCGCGTTTCCGTGAGGTGAGGAACAAGCTGTGGAGCGTAGGAGTGAAACACGGGATTATTCATCCAGCTACTTTGATTTTGACTTTTAAAGATGAGACCATGAAGTTTACTGACCACCTAGCTGCAGAGACATTCTACAAGACTGTTGTTGATCCGGAGATGCAAAGCACGAATGAACACTGATGGCAAAGCACGCAGGTATGGACATTGCGCATGCAACCTATATAGTCTGATTATATTAGGTTGGCTTCTGAAGCTTGAAGTACATGCTTTCAGTATCTCGGTTTAAATCAGTTCAAATGGTATTAGCTACTGAGATTAAGTGGTTGGTTTGATTTATGAATTATGATTTAATAACCACAGAAGTTATGTATAAAATAGTAAGTTTGTCTGAGTTGGCTTAACACCCTATTAGTTGTCGTTGACAAATGTTGGCAAAATGGAGGTGCATATGTAGGAATGTGTGTGTATGTGTGTCCTTGTGTGTTGTGTGTGTTTTTTGTCTTTTGTCTTCATTTGATAGCTCTTCAATATGTTTCATTAGAAGTGATCATTCGTGTAAAATAAATAATGGTGATGAATAAAATACTCTCAAATAAAGGATTAAAAATAGCTCATTTGAATATTAGTAGTTTGCGAAATAAGATTCAGGATATTACAGGGATTCTAGGAAATAATTTGCATATTTTGGCAATAACTGAAACACATTTAGATGCGACTATAAACGACTCCCTTTTGCATGTAAATGGTTACCTATTATATAGATGTGACAGAAATATAAATGGAGGAGGAGTGGCTTTTTATGTTCAGCATCAAATACCAGTAAAAATTAGACAGGATCTCGGTTGTATTGGGGTTGAAGCGCTGTGGTTGGAAGTGCAGTTACCACACTTGAAGCCTATTCTTGTTGGTTGCTGCTATAGGCCACCCAATGCGCCAATAGTCTATTTAGATCGAATCTGTTATATGTTGGATAAAGCCTGTGATTTAAAGAAGGAGATTTATTTTCTTGGTGACCTAAATATTGATTGGAGTTTGAATAATTGCTCATTAAAAAATAAGTTGCAGTCTATAGCTGACACTTGTAATTTGTCACAAGTGGTCACAAATCCAACAAGAATTATTTATAAAACAGATGGGACAAAAACAGAGACATGCATAGATTTACTTTTTACTAATGCAATAGATTTGTGTTCAAAAGCAATTTCAATTTGTGTTGGCTTCAGTGATCATAATTTAATTGCAATTAATAGAAAAACCAAAGTCCCTAAACCAGGCCAGAAGATAATAATTAAACGGATTTTTAAGTATTTCAATGAGGCTAGTTTTTGTGCCGATATGAGAAATATTGACTGGTCACAAGTATTACGGGAAGTAGATCCTGATTTAGCTTTGGAGGTCTTTACAAATTTATTGACGCCAGTTGTTGACAAACATGCCCCATTAAGACGAATGACAGTGAGAAATATTGCTTCTCCATGGTTAGATGCTGAACTTAAAGAATATATGAGGGAAAGAGATCAATTAAAGTCAGATGCAATCTCCTCAGGGGATAATGCATTATGGGAAAGGTATAAGCAGTTAAGAAATTATGTTACAAAATTAAACAGATCAAAAAAGAGGATTCATTACGAATACAAACTTGAAGAAGTAAAATCAGACAGGAATAAATTATGGAATACATTAAACCAATTAACAGGGCGGAGAGCTAAATCTGTACCAACATTTTTAGATGTGGGTGACACTTTTTTGACTAAACCTGTTGATATAGCAAATTATTTAGGAGATTATTTTATAAAGAAAGTTCAAAATTTACAAAAAGACATGATTTCAAAGTCAAACCATGATTTATCGTTTAAGACAATTAAAAATAAAATTATGCTTAATAAATCATGTACATTTAAACTTGACCGAGTAAGTCTGAAGACGGTAGAAAACATATTAAAGTCAATGAAAGATAAACCTGCAGGTTCTGATGAACTTGATGTCAAGTTATTAAAGATGGTTGCTGATGTAATTAATATGCCTATATGCTATATTATTAATCTAAGTTTAGAAAAATGTGTTTTTCCTGCTAACTGGAAAAAAGCTAAAATTGTGCCTCTTCCCAAAAACAATAAGGAGCCTTTTTCTGGGAATAATAGCAGACCTATAAGTATTCTACCAATTTTGAGTAAGATTACGGAGAAAATAGTGTATGATCAAATTAATTTGTATTTCTCTAATAATGGGTTGAATTCACCCTATCAACATGCTTATAAGAAAGGGCACTCCACAACGACAGCCTTAGTTCAGATGACGGATGATTGGTTGCAAGACATTGATGATAGAAAATTAGTTGGGACTGTACTGCTAGATCTGAGTGCAGCATTTGATTTAATTGATCATGACTTATTATTGGAAAAGTTAAGTTGTTATGGTTTTGAAAAGTGTGCAATCCAATGGATCTGTAGCTATCTTACAAATAGGGAGTTCAATGTACTATTTAATGGTAGTTATTCTGAGACAAAATTTCTGCATTGTGGGGTGCCTCAAGGGAGTTGCCTTGGGCCACTGTTATTTTCTATTTTTACAAATGATTTGTCCTTCATTTTAGAGTGTGCCAGTATTGCCCTATATGCAGATGGCTCAACTATTTATGTGTCAGATTATGACTCTACTAGACTTAATACTATATTAAATGATGAACTAAAATTAATAGAAAATTGGATCAAAGAAAATAAGTTGATTATTAATGTTTCGAAGAGCAAATGTATGTTGTTGGGATCTAATCATCTTTTAAAAGATTCCCCTGTGCTGAACTTGGTTGTTGGTGGTTCGATCATTGAACAAGTGGCTGAGGCCAAGTTGCTCGGCGTAACTGTGGACAGCAGGCTGACTTGGAATGCTCAGATAAAACAAATATTGAATAAAATGGGCAGGAGTATGGCCGCGGTTCGGCACTGCAGAAAATGCATACCAACTCGAATACGGAAAACTTTGGTGGAATCAATAGTGTTGTGTCATCTGGACTATTGTTCCATCATTTGGGCAACATCTACAGAGAATAATATAAATAGATTACAGATTGCACAAAATAAAGCAGCTCGGCTTGTCCTAAACTGTTCTTTTAGAACAAGTATTAGGGACATGCACAACCAGTTAACATGGCTGCATGTAAGAAGCAGAATCACTTATTCTCAAATTAAATTCCTAAAAAATACAATTACTTTAAAAGCACCTGAAATAATTTATAATAAATTGACTTTTTTTAGTAACATTCATTATCATTTCACTCGCCAATCAAGCGAAGGCCGTTTTTTGTTACCTGCCTGTCGAACAAATCAACTTCAGAGGACATCGTGCTATAGGGCAATGGTGGCATGGAACTCGCTCCCGCTATTCTTGGTTTTAGAGATTCACAATATCAGTTTTTCCAAAAGACTTAGACTGTATTTATTTACTTTGGAGTAACTGTAATAGTTATGCAATTAAAATGTACTTTATAATGAGCTATAGTAACTTTTATTTTATTTATTTTTTTCTTTTCTTTTAATACCCAGAGGGTGGCAATATTTTGTATAGAAGAGCTTGTACTGTTTTATGTTATGTTATATGTGTGTGTATATATGTTTATGTGTGTTTATATGCGTGTATATGTATGTGTATATGTTGTCTGTATACGTTATATTGTATTGTCATGTTCCTTGTATATGTGTTCGTGTGCACTTTCTGTGTTTGTCTTCATTGTTGCACAGCTTTGATGTAATATCTGTTAAGAAATTTTTAAGACCCCAGGAAGAATAGCTACTGTTTTATTTCAGTAGCTAATGGGGATCTAAATAAATAAACAATAAACATCAGCGCCCTCTGGTGTCAGTATTGATTCAGATTCAGTTTTATTTGCTGTTTGCACTAAATTCACATTGATTCATTCACAAACGTCTCGAGGGGCAAAGAATAAGAATCACACAATGGTTCTCTGTGTTTGTAAAGTGTTCTGGGACACTGCTGCTGGGATTCAGACACTAATACTGTGTTCAATTCAACTCCAGCAACACAGCTGTGATGTCACATGTGTGACGTCACAGCTGTGATGTCACAGCTGTGATGTCACATGTGTGACGTCACAGCTGTGATGTCACAGCTGTGATGTCACAGCTGTGATGTCACATGTGTGATGTCACAGGTGTGATGTTGAGGTATTACAACTTGAAGCTCCTCTGACCTCCTCCTCTCCCTCTCCTCCCCCTCTGACCTCCTCCTCTCCCACTCCTCCCCCTCTGACCTCCTCCTCTCCCACTCCTCCCCCTCTGACCTCCTCCTCTCCCACTCCTCCCCCTCTGACCTCCTCCTCTCCCACTCCTCCCCCTCTGACCTCCTCCTTTCCCTCTCCTCCCCCTCTGACCTCCTCCTCTCCCACTCCTCCCCCTCTGACCTCCTCCTCTCCCACTCCTCCCCCTCTGACCTCCTCCTCTCCCACTCCTCCCCCTCTGACCTCCTCCTCTCCCTCTCCTCCCCCTCTGACCTCCTCCTCTCCCACTCCTCCCCCTCTGACCTCCTCCTCTCCCACTCCTCCCCCTCTGACCTCCTCCTCTCCCACTCCTCCCCCTCTGACCTCCTCCTTTCCCTCTCCTCCCCCTCTGACCTCCTCCTCTCCCACTCCTCCCCCTCTGACCTCCTCCTCTCCCACTCCTCCCCCTCTGACCTCCTCCTCTCCCACTCCTCCCCCTCTGACCTCCTCCTCTCCCTCTCCTCCCCCTCTGACCTCCTCCTCTCCCACTCCTCCCCCTCTGACCTCCTCCTCTCCCACTCCTCCCCCTCTGACCTCCTCCTCTCCCACTCCTCCCCCTCTGACCTCCTCCTCTCCCACTCCTCCCCCTCTGACCTCCCCCTCTCCCCCTGCAGGCCGGCTGGTGCGTTGCGTCCGCTGTCCTGTGGCGTATCACGCGTCAGATCTGTGTTTGGCGGCCGGCTGCAGAATCCTGTCGTCCAACAGTGTAGTGTGTCCAAACCACTTCAGCGCCAGGAGAGGAGTCAAGAACCATGAACACGTCAACGTCAGCTGGTGCTTCGTCTGCACCGAAGGTAAACACTGACCCGAGGATTGGTTTGGCTCCATCCACGCCCTCTGACCTGCTGTGGATCTGCTCTCCGGTCCATCCCCTGGTTTTGTTTGAATCTAAAACGAGTTAGAGCCGATAAAAGTGACCAGAGAGAGACTAGAGAGAGAGACCAGAGAGAGAAGAGAGAGGGACCAGAGAGAGAGACTAGAGAGAGAGACCAGAGAGAGAGACCAGAGAGAGAGACCAGAGAGAGACCAGAGAGAGACCAGAGAGAGAGACCAGAGAGAGACCAGAGAGAGACCAGAGAGAGACCAGAGAGAGAGACCAGAGAGAGACCAGAGAGAGACCAGAGAGAGACCAGAGAGAGAGACCAGAGAGAGACCAGAGAGAGACCAGAGAGAGACCAGAGAGAGAGGCCAGAGAGAGACCAGTCAGGGCCTTAATAACAGCTGGTTTACTGTATATCCTAGTACTGGAGTGTGTCTGACCGCTGTTCTCCTCCTGACCTGCAGGGGGCAGTCTGCTGTGCTGTGAGTCCTGTCCTGCTGCCTTCCACAGAGAGTGTCTGAACATCGACATGCCCAAAGGATCCTGGTTCTGCAACGACTGCAAATCAGGGAAGAAGCCACGCATCAAAGACATTCTGTGGGTCAAAGTGGGACGCTACAGGTCAGTGACATCACCACAGTGTGACATCACCACCGTGTGACATCACCACAGTGTGACATCACCATCGTGTGACATCACCACAGTGTTGCCTTAGCAACCTCTCTTTATGGTCTGTCTCTCTCTTCCTCGCTCCCTTTCTCTGGTCTCTCTCTCTCTCTTCTCTCTCCCTTTCTCTGGTCTCTCTTCTCTCTCCCTTTCTCTGGTCTCTCTCTCTTCTCTCTCCCTTTCTCTGGTCTCTCTCTCTTCTCTCTCCCTTTCTCTGGTCTCTCTCTCTTCTCTCTCCCTTTCTCTGGTCTCTCTCTCGCTCTTCTCGCTCCCTTTCTCTGGTCTCTCTCTCTCTTCTCTCTCCCTTTCTCTGATCTCTCTCTCTCCTCTCTCCCTTTCTCTGATCTCTCTCTCTCTTCTCTCTCCCTTTCTCTGGTCTCTCTCTCTCTCTTCTCTCTCTCTTTCTCTGCTCTCTCTTCTCGCTCCCTTTCCCTGATCTCTCTTCTCTCTCCCTTTCTCTGCTCTCTCTCTCTTCTCTCTCCCTTTCTCTGGTCTCTCTCTTCTCGCTCCCTTTCTCTGGTCTCTCTCTCTCTTCTCTCTCCCTTTCTCTGATCTCTCTCTCTTCTCTCTCCGTTTCTCTGGTCTCTCTCTCTCTTCTCTCTCCCTTTCTCTGATCTCTCTCTCTTCTCTCTCCGTTTCTCTGGTCTCTCTCTCTCTCTTCTCTTTCCCTTTCTCTGGTCTCTCTCTCTCTCTCTTCTCTCTCCCTTTCTCTGGTCTCTTACTCTGGTCTTTCTGGCGTCTCTCTCGTCTCCTGACTCTCTGCCGCCCCCTGCAGGTGGTGGCCGGCCGAGGTGAGTCACCCCAAGTCGATCCCGGAGAACATCCAGAAGATGCGTCACGACGTGGGGGAGTTCCCCGTTCACTTCTTTGGTTCCAACGATTACCTCTGGACCTATCAGGCGCGAGTGTTTCCTTATATGGACGTGGACGCCATCAGCAACGAGAAGATGGGGAAAGGAGTGGACGCCACGTATAAGAAGGGTCAGACTCTACTCTACTCTACTCTACTCTACTCTACTCTACTCTACTCTACTCTACTCTATCCTACTCTATTATACTCTACTCTCTCTGGTCCCTCTCTGGTCCCTCACTGGTCTCTCTCTGGTCTCTCTCTGGTCTCTCTCTGGTCTCTCTCTGGTCTCTCTCTGGTCTCTCTCGGGTCTCTCTCCGGTCTCTCTCCGGTCTCTCTCTGGTCCTCTCTCGGGTCTCTCTGGTCCTGACTCTGGTCTCTCTCTGGTCTCTCTCTGGTCCTCTCTCGGGTCTCTCTGGTCCTGACTCTGGTCTCTGGTGTCATGTGTCTTCCAGCCCTGGAGGAGGCAGCAGTGAGGTTCAGAGAGCTCCAGACCGAGAAGGAACTCAGACAACTTCAGGAAGATCGAAAGAACGACAGGAAACCACCGCCTTACAAGCACATCAAGGTACTGGACCGGGACTGGACCGGGACTGCACCGGGACTGGACCGGGACTGGACTGGAACTAGACTGAACCTTGTACTAAGAAAAATGAACCCTAAGCCGACTGGAAGTGTCACTCTGTCAATCCTCACCCTGCAGCGATGAAGCATATCATATACAGGAAGCTTTCACTCATGCAACAACCCTCCTCCTCCTCGCTCCCCCCACCAGGGTCTAGGCCCCGGGGGATTTCATCTCATAATCTTCTGCATCATCATCAGTGCTCTGCCGGAGGTTAAGCACCTGACCTCTCTCTCCTTCAGGCGAGAGACCTCTGACCTCTCTCTCCTTCAGGCGAGAGACCTCTGACCTCTCTCTCCTTCAGGCGAGAGACCTCTGACCTCTCTCTCCTTCAGGCGAGAGACCTCTGACCTCTCTCTCTCCTTCAGGCGAGAGACCTCTGACCTCTCTCTCCTTCAGGCGAGAGACCTCTGACCTCTCTCTCTCCTTCAGGCGAGAGACCTCTGACCTCTCTCTCCTTCAGGCGAGAGACCTCTGACCTCTCTCTCCTTCAGGCGAGAGACCTCTGACCTCTCTCTCCTTCAGGCGAGAGACCTCTGACCTCTCTCTCCTTCAGGCGAGAGACCTCTGACCTCTCTCTCTCCTTCAGGCGAGAAACCTCTGACCTCTCTCTCCTTCAGGCGAGAGACCTCTGACCTCTCTCTCTCCTTCAGGCGAGAGACCTCTGACCTCTCTCTCCTTCAGGCGAGAGACCTCTGACCTCTCTCTCCTTCAGGCGAGAGACCTCTGACCTCTCTCTCTCCTTCAGGCGAGAGACCTCTGACCTCTCTCTCCTTCAGGCGAGAGACCTCTGACCTCTCTCTCTCCTTCAGGCGAGAGACCTCTGACCTCTCTCTCCTTCAGGCGAGAGACCTCTGACCTCTCTCTCCTTCAGGCGAGAGACCTCTGACCTCTCTCTCCTTCAGGCGAGAGACCTCTGACCTCTCTCTCCTTCAGGCGAGAGACCTCTGACCTCTCTCTCTCCTTCAGGCGAGAAACCTCTGACCTCTCTCTCCTTCAGGCGAGAGACCTCTGACCTCTCTCTCTCCTTCAGGCGAGAGACCTCTGACCTCTCTCTCCTTCAGGCGAGAGACCTCTGACCTCTCTCTCTCCTTCAGGCGAGAGACCTCTGACCTCTCTCTCCTTCAGGCGAGAGACCTCTGACCTCTCTCTCTCCTTCAGGCGAGAGACCTCTGACCTCTGTCTCTCCTTCAGGCGAGAGACCTCTGACCTCTCTCTCTCCTTCAGGCGAGAGACCTCTGACCTCTCTCCTTCAGGCGAGAGACCTCTGACCTCTCTCTCCTTCAGGCGAGAGACCTCTGACCTCTCTCTCTCCTTCAGGTGAACCGTCCGATCGGTAAAGTCCAGATCCTGGCCGCAGACCTGGCTGAGATCCCGCGCTGTAACTGTAAATCCTCTGACGACAGTCCGTGTGGAAGCGACTCCGAATGTATCAACCGCATGCTCCTGTACGCTCTCATACCTTCCCTCTTCATCTCCTCTCTCTCCCTCTCTTCTCCCTCTCTCTCCCCTCTCTATCTCCCTCTCTCTCTCCCTTCTTCTCTCCCTCTTCTCCCTCTATTTCCCTCTCTCTCTCCTCTCTCTCTTCCTCCTCTCTCTATCTCTCTCTCCCCTCTCTATCTCCTCTCTCTCTCCTATCTATCTCCCCTCTCTCTCTCCCTATCTCTCCCCTCTCTTCTCCTCTCATCTCTCCATCTCTTCCCTCTCATATCTACCCTCTTCTCCATCTCTCTCTCCCCTCTCTCTACCCTCTATTCTCCCTATCTCTCCTATTCTTCCTCATCTCTCCCCTCTCTCTCCCCTCTCTCTCTCCCCTATCCTCTCCCTCTCTCTCCCTCTCTATCTTCCCTCTCTCTCCCTCTTTCTCTCTCTTCTCCCTCTATCCTATACCACTCTCTCTCCCTCTCTTTCCCTCCTCTATCTCTCCTCTCCCCTCTCTCTTCTCTCTCCTCTCTCCCATCTCTCTCCTCTCTTCTCCTTCTCTCCCTACTCTCTTCCCTCTCTCTTCCCTCTCTCTTCCTCTATCTCCATTCTACTCCCTCTCTCATATCCCCTTCCTTCATCCTCCACTCCTCCCTCATCTCCTCTATCTCCATTCTCCCTCCTTCATCCCCTCTCCTCTCCCTCTCTCATCCCCTCTCTCTCCCTCTCATCTCCTCTACATCTCTCCCCTCTCTTCCTCTCTCCCCTCCTCTATCTCCTCTCTTCTCCCATCTCTATCCTATAACTCTCCTCCTCCTCATCCCTCTACTCTCCCCTCTCTCTACCTCCCTCTCTCATCCTACTCCCTCTCTCATCATCTATACTCCTTCATACAATAACAACCTCTATCTCTTCATTTACTACTCCCTTCATCTTCATATCAATATTCACATCCTTCATCAGACACTTTTCATTTTCCATCATCCTATACTCCCCCATTTCTTTATCTTCATACTCCCTTCATTCATACTCTTTCTTATACTCCCTTCATCTTCATACTCCCCTTCATCTTCATACTCCCTTCATCTTCATACTCCCCTTCCATCTTATACTCACCTTCCATCTTATACTCCCTTCATCTTATACTCCCTTCCATCTTATACTCCTTCATCTTATACTCCCCCCCTTCATCTCACCCCAAACCCTATACTTCCCCTTCTTAATCTTATACACCCATTCATCAAAAACTCCCCTACCCACATAACACAAATCCCCCACCTCTTAACTCCTTACACTCTAAATCCTTCCCATCCTCATAACTCCCTTCTCATACTACATATCCCCCTATACCATCCATACATCCCCTCATCTAAAACTACCCTCTCATCCATATTACTCCCACACTATCCAATACCCTCAATTTACCCCATACTCCCATTCCTCTATAATAACCCTACAACCTCCACTAAAAACCAACCCCCCTAATACATCCACACTACTTCCCTACCCCCCATCCTTACCAACCCCCTTCACAACTATTATCACACTCACCTCATCCCATTCCTATACCATAACCCCATCTACCACTCTACAACTCTATACTTAACCAACCCACCTACCCTCTTCCACATTCATGGTCCATAAGCTACCCCTATTCCTCATACAATCCCCTTCCATAAAATAACTGTCAATACCACCACTATACCACACCTCCAATCAATCAACCACCCAACATCTTCACACACTACTCCCTTCAATCTTACACCCTTCATCTCATACTCCCTGTCCTGTTACTTGTCCTTCACTCATACTACTCCCCCACATCTTCCTACGCCCCTATCCACCTATCTACATCCCCCCTATATAGATTCACTCCCATTTATCTCTTCTCTCCCTTGCATCAATTCCATACCAACCCACTCGCTCCATCATCACCTCCACCTCCATCTTTCCCATAATCCTACCTTTCCATCTCACTTACATCCCCTCACACCCCCCCATTTACTCCTCTCCATATTCTTACACCCCTCTCTATCTCCATAAACCCTCTTCTCAACATTTATACGGTGGTTGGTGGTTGTGGTTTTTTTAGCAACTTAGTTAGATAGATCTTGTCTCGCAGTCGCGCGTGTGTGTGTGTGTGTGTGTGTAGAGTGTAGACTCAATGAAACAGTGATATTTACATACTATTAGTATATTCTGATGTGTTGTTAGTGATGACAATCTGTGCTTACGACTCAGTGCAAGTATACACGGCCACAGATGTACCTCGTGTGTCTTAGTGAGAGAGTAGAGAGAGATAGTAGAGAGTTACCCCTTCCCACATATCACCAACACCCCTCCCGCATGTTGCGCTCTGGAGATAATAGTTTGTATCTTTGTTGTATCAGCTTTGAGAATAGTAGGATGTACCTCCGCCCCACACGTTGGTTGGGTGGGGTATGTGTGTGTTTGTGAGGATGCGACCCCCCCCCCCCCTTGGCTCCCTCCCCCCTCCCGCCCCCCCCCAGGTGGTTAGGTGTACGCACAGAGCTCAATCCAATACAAGGCCCTGTGCTCTGGGTTTGAGACCACAGAGTAGGCCCTGTACTCTGGGTTTAAGACCACAGAGAAGGCCCTGTGCTCTGGGTTTAAGACCACAGAGAAGGCCCTGTGCTCTGGGTTTAAGACCACAGAGAAGGCCCTGTGCTCTGGGTTTAAGACCACAGAGAAGGCCCTGTGCTCTGGGTTTAAGACCACAGAGAAGGCCCTGTGCTCTGGGTTTGAGACCACAGAGAAGGCCCTGTGCTCTGGGTTTGAGACCACAGAGAAGGCCCTGTGCTCTGGGTTTAAGACCACAGAGAAGGCCCTGTGCTCTGGGTTTAAGACCACAGAGAAGGCCCTGTGCTCTGGGTTTAAGACCACAGAGAAGGCCCTGTGCTCTGGGTTTAAGACCACAGAGAAGGCCCTGTGCTCTGGGTTTGAGACCACAGAGAAGGCCCTGTGCTCTGGGTTTGAGACCACAGAGAAGGCCCTGTGCTCTGGGTTTAAGACCACCGAGAAGGCCCTGTGCTCTGGGTTTAAGACCACAGAGAAGGCCCTGTGCTCTGGGTTTGAGACCACAGAGAAGGCCCTGTGCTCTGGGTTTAAGACCAGAGTCTGGTCTTGTTTCAGGACCGGATTATCGACGCGGGTCCGAAAGGGAACGAGGCGCGCTTCATGAACCACAGCTGTCGACCGAACTGTGAGACTCAGAAGTGGACGGTGAACGGAGACACCAGAGTCGGACTGTTCGCTCTGGAGGACGTACCAGCAGGTGAGAGACCAGAGAGAGACCAGAGAGAGACCAGAGAGAGACCAGTGAGAGACCAGTGAGAGACCAGAGAGAGACCAGAGAGAGACCAGAGAGAGACCAGTGAGAGACCAGTGAGAGACCAGAGAGACCAGAGAGAGAGACCAGAGAGAGACCAGAGAGAGACCAGAGAGAGACCAGAGAGAGACCAGTGAGAGACCAGAGAGAGACCAGTGAGAGACCAGAGAGACCAGAGAGAGACCAGAGAGAGACCAGAGAGAGACCAGAGAGAGACCAGTGAGAGACCAGTGAGAGACCAGAGAGAGACCAGTGAGAGACCAGAGAGACCAGAGAGAGACCAGTGAGAGACCAGAGAGAGACCAGTGAGAGACCAGAGAGACCAGAGAGAGACCAGAGAGAGAGACCAGAGAGAGACCAGTGAGAGACCAGTGAGAGACCAGAGAGAGACCAGTGAGAGAGACCAGAGAGAGACCAGAGAGAGACCAGAGAGAGACCAGTGAGAGACCAGTGAGAGACCAGAGAGAGACCAGAGAGAGACCAGAGAGAGAGACCAGAGAGAGACCAGAGAGAGACCAGTGAGAGACCAGAGAGAGAGACCAGAAAGAGAGGCCAGAGAGAGACCAGAGAGAGACCAGAGAGAGACCAGAGAGAGAGACCAGAGAGAGAGACCAGAGAGAGAGGCCAGAGAGAGAGACCAGAGAGAGACCAGAGAGAGACCAGAGAGAGAGACCAGAGAGAGACCAGAGAGAGACCAGAGAGAGAGACCAGAGAGAGACCAGAGAGAGACCAGAGAGAGACCAGAGAGAGACCAGAGAGAGAGAGACCAGAGAGAGAGACCAGAGAGAGAGACCAGAGAGAGACACCAGAGAGAGAGACCAGAGAGAGACCAGAGAGAGAGACCAGAGAGAGAGACCAGAGAGAGACCAGAGAGAGACACCAGAGAGAGAGACCAGAGAGAGACCAGAGAGAGAGACCAGAGAGAGAGACCAGAGAGAGACCAGAGAGAGACACCAGAGAGAGACTATGACACACTGAGACCAGAGTTTTCTACCTTTATAAACACAAATATTGCATAAATTAGTTTTGGTGAAAAGTTGGTGTTTGCAGCTCCCTCTGGTGGCAGCAGAGGGAGCTGCAGGCCTCAGATAATTTCTTCTGTAAATATTTCAGATCTAAACAGTCTCATTATTATTTAAATGGATAAACATAATGCGTAATATTTCTTCTTTAAGATAATTATCCAGTGTCTGTGTGTGTGTGTGTGTGTGTGTGTGTGTGTGTCTGTGTGTGTGTGTGTGTGTGTGTGTGTCTGTGTGTGTGTGTGTGTTTGTGTGTGTGTGTGTGTGTGTCTGTGTGTGTGTGTGTGTCTGTGTGTGTGTCTGTGTGTGTGTGTGTGTGTGTGTGTATGTCTCAGGGACGGAGCTGACCTTCAACTATAACCTGGAGTGTTTGGGAAACGGGAAAACTGTTTGTAAATGTGGAGCTCTGAACTGCAGCGGCTTCTTGGGAGTCAGACCGAAGGTAAAATACAGACTCTAACAACTGGTCTCACTCTGGTCTCTCACTCTGGTCTCTCTCTCTGGTCTCTCTCTGGTCTCTCTCTGGTCTCTCTCTCTGGTCTCTCTCTGGTCTCACTCTGGCCTCTCTCTCATGGTCTCTTATCTGGTTTCATGGAAAAATCCCCATTAAGTTCATTATACTGGTTTACATGAAAAAAAACCCTATTAAGTTGCATTATACTGGTTTACATGAAAAAACCCTATTAAGTTGCATTATACTGGTTTACATGGAAAAATCCCTATTAAGTTGCTACTGGTTTACATGGAAAAATCCCTATTAAGTTGCATTATACTGGTTTACATGAAAAAAAACCCTATTAAGTTGCATTATACTGGTTTACATGAAAAAACCCTATTAAGTTGCATTATACTGGTTTACATGGAAAAATCCCTATTAAGTTGCATTATCTGGTTTACATGGAAAAATCCCTATTAGGTTGCATGATTACACTGAAGTCCTTGAAACTGCTGAAGTCCTTGAAACTGCTGAAGTCCTTGAAACTGCTGAAGTCCTTGAAACTGCTGAAGTCCTTGAAACTGTTGAAGTCCTTGAAACTCTTGAAATCTTGAAACTGCTGAAATCCTTGAAACTGTTGAATCCTTGAAACTGTTGAATCATTGAAACTGTAGAAATGTCTGAAAGAGCTGAAGTCCTATTAAAATGCATGGGCCTATTAAAATGCATTGCAGAATTCTCAATGCAGATTTTTGTCCGATTGCGGAAAAACCGGAAATCGCTGAAGTCCCAAAAGTAATAGCAATAATCTCCCAAACATGTGGAACGTTTTGATGTATAACTTGTGGAAATTGTTGAAAATGTGAAAGCTGTGAAACGTGTCAAAAAAAATGACGGAATAAAGAAATACAAAACCAATGGTTGACTGCGGAAGGTTCCGCAGTCAATCAATTACTATTACTATTGCCTTTACTACTACAGCCTAAAGAGACCGTATGTGGGTCTATGACAATCGCACTGTTGTTTCTTATGTTGCTCCTCAGCTCTGATTACTGATGCAATCCACCTGCTGGAGGTTAACAACACAAACACACACATTCTACACCTTCTGTGGGTAACACAAATTATTGATTTGTTCTCCACCTGTAAACACCAGCGGCATAATCTGAAAATGTATGTATGAAGTCTTGAAGTGTCACAGCAGCTACACCTCAACCACACACTTATACATACAGAGACACTCACACACACACATACACAGAGACACTCACACATACACAGAGACACACACACACACACACACACACACAGAGACACACACACAGTGACAGACAGAGACACACACACACATACACAGGGACAGACACATGTACAGACAGAGACAGAGAGACACACATACACACAAACTCATTGTCTCCTTGGTCTCTCTCTCTCTCACACACACACACACACACGTTACACTCAAAACGAGAGAGGCACAAAGAGTGTGTGTCTATCTCACAATCTCAGCTCTGCTTTTGCTTGTTGCTCTCAAGGTCAGAAATTAATGAAAACATGCAAAGTGCCGTCGAGCTGTCACTGCCTCCACAGAACATCCACTCTCCGCTCTCTTTCTGGTCTCTCTCTCTGGTCTCAATCTCTGGTCTCTCTCTGGTCTCTCTCTCTGGTCTCTCCCTGGTCTCTGATCTCTCTCTGGTCTCTTTCTGGTTTCTCTCTCTGATTGCTCTCTCTGGTCTCTCTCTGGTCTCTCTCTGGTCTCTCTCTGGTCTCTCTCTCGCAGGTCTTTCTCTCTGGTCTCTCTCTGGTCTCTCTCTCTGGTCTCTCCCTGGTCTCTGATCTCTCTCTGGTCTCTTTCTGGTTTCTCTCTCTGGTCTCTCTCTGGTCTCTCTCTGGTCTCTCTCTCGCAGGTCTTTCTCTCTGGTCTCTCTCTGGTCTCTCTCTGCTTTCTCTCTCTCGCAGGTCTCTCTCTCTGGTCTCTCTCTGGTCTTTCTCTCTGGGCTCTCTCTGGTCTCTCTCTCTGGTCTCTCTCTCTGGTCTCTCTCTGGTCTCTCTCTGGTCTGTGATTAACAGTGAGATGTAAGTGCCCTCTCTCGTCCTCAGTAATGGATCCTCCC
Source organism: Knipowitschia caucasica (assembly GCA_964034765.1). NCBI lineage: Eukaryota > Metazoa > Chordata > Actinopteri > Gobiiformes > Gobiidae > Knipowitschia > Knipowitschia caucasica. Next base: position 3,303,202 of record OZ035842.1, read on the forward strand.
CTGAGGCTCCACCTCGTGCTTCACTGTTGTCTCCTCCACCTTCACCTTTCCCTCGTGCCCTTCAGCAAACGCATGAGCAGTGAGTGTTGGGATCTGCCCCACACCCTCCTCCTGACCTCTGACCCCCCCCCAGGCTACTGCAGAACTGACCCAGAAACAGACTCTGAATGATCTTTCAAGGAGAGATTCGAGTTTTTGAAACATGTTTTAAAAGTTGTTTTGCTTAAATACAAGTTAGTCTGGTCTCTCTGGTCCATCCCTCTGGTCTCTCTCTCTTTCTGGTAGCTCTTTCTGGTCCCTCTTGCTATTCTCTCTCTGGTCTCTTTTTCTGCTCTATCTCTGGTCCCTCTTTCTGGTCTCTCTCTCTGGTCTGTGTCTCTCTGGTCTCTCTCTGGTCTCTTTTTCTCTCCCTGGTCTTTCCACCTGGTCTTGCTCTCTGGTCTTTCTCCCTGGTCTTGCTCTCTCCCTCTCTCTGGTCCCTCTCTTTATTCTCTGGTCTATGTTTCTGCTCCCTCTCTGGTCTTTCTCTTTCTGGTCTCACTGGTCTCACTCTTTGAATATATTTCATTTGATAAGGAGCTGCCGCTTTCTAATACTGTTATATATTGCGTGTGCGTGTAGATATGTGTGTGTCTGCGTGGGTGTGTGTGTGTGTGTGTGTGTGCGTGCGTGCGCGTGTGTGAGATTAGATAAGTTATGGAGAAAGAGAGATGCTGATGAAGCTCCATTCCCTGGGACAGCTGGAGGGTTGAGCTGTGGCTTCTTCTGTTTGAGTTTGGATCCTGCACAGATTGAGTCTCGTCCTGTGAGACTAAACTCATTATCAACTTTAATCATGATTCATTAAAAACATCAGACAGAGAAGAGTTGAGGACAGAGACACTCGGGATGCTCCATTTCAAGTCCATTATATCTATTTCATTTCCCTGGGAGTCAGCAAGATACAAGACCCGGCAATGGATAAAGCGGAAGACAAGGCAAATGGGCATTTATTTATTTATTTAAGGATAGTCCCACTGAGATTAGGATTTTCTTTGAGGGTTTCTTTTGTTACATGTATAGCTGACATGTTTCACAACACAATTCAATGTTATGAAATGAACAACATACATACACATATACAGACGCACCCACACACACACACACACACACACACACACACACACACACACACACACACACACACACACACAGGGAGACCAGAAAGCAGAGAATGAGAGACTAGAGAGACCAAAGAGAGAGACCAGAGAGTGACATATAGGAGAGAGACACCGGAAAGAGAGATCATAGTAAGACCAGAGTGAGAGAGACCAGAGTGAGAGAGACCAGAGTGAGAGAGACCAGAGTGAGAGAGACCAGAGTGAGAGAGACCAGAGTGAGAGAGACCAGAGTGAGAGAGACCAGAGTGAGAGAGACCAGAGTGAGAGAGATCAGAGTGAGAGAGACCAGAGTGAGAGAGACCAGAGTGAGAGAGACCAGAGTGAGAGAGACCAGAGTGAGAGAGACCAGAGTGAGAGAGACCAGAGTGAGAGAGACCAGAGTGAGAGAGACCAGAGTGAGAGAGACCAGAGCGAGAGAGACCAGAGCGAGAGAGTCCAGAGCGAGAGTCCAGAGCGAGAGTCCAGAGCGAGAGTCCAGAGCGAGCGACCAGAGCGAGCGACCAGAGCGCGATTCCAGAGTGAGAGAGACCAGAGTGAGAGAGACCAGAGTGAGAGAGACCAGAGTGAGAGAGACCAGAGTGAGAGAGACCAGAGTGAGAGAGACCAGAGTGAGAGAGACCAGAGTGAGAGAGACCAGAGTGAGAGAGACCAGAGTGAGAGAGACCAGAGCGAGAGAGACCAGAGCGAGAGAGTCCAGAGCGAGAGTCCAGTGGGAGAGACCAGAGCGAGCGACCAGAGCGCGATTCCAGAGTGAGAGACATGGCGAGAGAGACCAGAGCGAGCAAGACCAGAGAGCGAGCAAGACCAGAGAGCGAGAGACCAGCGAGAAAATAATCAAGAATACTGCACAATATTTGTTCTTTGAAGCCAGAGACAGTTTGTTGTGTGAAATAGATTGTTAAAGCGCATAGAGGTCTGTGCATATCCCAGACTCGCCCTGATCCCGTTGTTTCTCAGTGTTGTATTAGTGTCATTATTGTTTCCAATCGCCACAGACTTCGGACGCAGCTCCAGGGAGAAACTCACCAAACAAATCGTGGCTGTGATAAACAGTGACAGAAACTCGTTCGTCAAACAAATCAAGATCCATGAGATCCGGGTGTAATCGCTTTGTGGGAGAGCTCCAAGGGCCTGATCTTTCTGAAATGTGTTGAAAGAGTCTGTACAAGGACACCTTCTTGGTCCGTCAATTCAAAATCATGCCTATATACCTGTCCTTATATATATTGTCGTGCTTTACCTTCCGTTGGTGATGGTGGTGGTGGTGCGTGGGTTAGGAGACACACGACAAGGAATCTTCTTATGTGAACTTTAATGAGTTCAAGTAAAAAGTACGTACAAAAACAGCTGTTAGTGATCAGTCAGGATAACACACTGTGTTGCGGCTTCTGGCTCGGGTATGGACAGCGGTTGAGCAGTGTCCATACGTGGGCCATCACCTAGCAACAGTAGTCTGACAACAAACATCTTGTGATAGTGAAACGTTATGTTGAGCTGCATACACGGACCTGACCTAGGCTATGAAAAATGAAATTAAAATACAAAACTTTATTTATTATTACTCTATGGTTATGAACATCTTATTCAGCCTTACACTACCCCCCCTTTTAAGAGTACTGAGTCCCGTCAGTGCAAGTAACGTAGGGAAAACCTTCTAGAAATTAGGTAATTACAATAACTAAACGCAAGTAACTGAAAGAGCTTGTCATAAGTGTAACACAACACAAATAATTTTCTAATGTGTGCTAATGCCTGTGTGCTAATGCTAATGCTAACACTGGTGCTTGCTACAGAGGTGTGTGTCCTGTGTGACTAATGCTAATGCTAATGCTAACACTGGTGCTTGCTACAGAGGTGTGTGTCCTGTGTGCTAATGCTAATGCTAATGCTAACACTGGTGCTTGCTACAGAGGTGTGTGTCCTGTGTGTGCTAATGCTAATGCTAACACTGGTGCTTGCTACAGAGGTGTGTGTCCTGGTGTGCTAAATGCTAATGCTAATGCACAATGCTAACACTGGTGCTTGCTACAGAGGTGTGTGTCCTGTGTGCTAATGCTAATGCTAACACTGGTGCTTGCTACAGAGGTGTGTGTCCTGTGTGCTAATGCTAATGCTAACACTGGTGCTTGCTACAGAGGTGTGTGTCCTGTGTGCTAATGCTAATGCTAACACTGGTGCTTGCTACAGAGGTGTGTGTGTCCTGTGTGCTAGCTAATGCTAATGCTAACACTGGTGCTTACTACAGAGGTGTGTGTCTTGTGTGCTAATGCTAATGCTAATGCTAACACTGGTGCTTACTACAGAAGTGTGTGTCTTGTGTGCTAATGCTAATGCTAATGCTAACACTGGTGCTTACTACAGAGGTGTGTGTCCTGTGTGCTAATGCTAATGCTAACCCCGGTGCTTGCTACAGAGGTGTGTGTCCTGTGTGCTAATGCTAATGCTAACCCCAGTGCAGGACCAGACGATGCCCAAATACAGGCGAGTTCCGCTAATATGTCAGCGACCGTGCCGGCACAAAGCGCCACTGAGCACGACCATTCATTTGAATACGCCGCCATCTTGGATCGCGGGGGCTTGGGCCTGTGTGATAATGCTAATGCTAACACACGTGCTTTTTACAGAGGTGTGTGTCTTTTGTGGGAATGCTAAGACTGAAACTAGTAGTAGTTGTAGTAGCAATGGTGGTGGTAGTAGTAGTAGTCGTAGTCGTAGTCGTAGTAGTAGTAATACTAATAGTAATAGTAGTAGTCGTAGTAGTAGTCGTAGTAGTAGTAGTATTTGTCGTGGTAGTAGTCATAGTAGCAGTGGTGGAAGTAGTAGTCGCAGTAGTAGTAGTAGTAGTAGTAGTAGTAGTAATACTAATAGTATTAGTAGTAGTCGTAGTCATAAAGTAGTCATAGTAGTATTCAGAGTAGTAGTAGTTGTCGTAGTTGCAGTAGTAGTAGTAGTCGCAGTAGCAGTAGTAGTAACAGTGGTAGCAGTAGTAGTAGTAGTAGTAGTAGTAGTAGTAACAGTAGTAGTAGTAGTAGTAGTAGTAGTAGTAGTAGTAGTAGTAGTAGTAGCAGTAGTAGTAGTAGTAGTAGTAGTAGTAGTAGTAGTATAGTAGTAGTAGTAGTAGTAGTAGTAGCAGTAGTAGTAGTAGTAGTAGTAGTAGTAGTAGTAGTAGTAGTAGTAGTAGTAGTAGTAGTAGTAGTAGTAGTAGTAATACTAATAGTATTAGTAGTAGTCGTAGTCATAAAGTAGTCATAGTAGTATTCAGAGTAGTAGTAGTTGTCGTAGTTGCAGTAGTAGTAGTAGTCGCAGTAGCAGTAGTAGTAACAGTGGTAGCAGTAGTAGTAGTAGTAGTAGTAGTAGTAGTAACAGTAGTAGTAGTAGTAGTAGTAGTAGTAGTAGTAGTAGTAGTAGTAGAAGTAGTAGTAGTAGTAGTAGTAGTAGTAGTAGTAGTAGTAGTAGTAGTAGTAGTAGTAGTAGTAGTAGTAGTAGTAGTAGTAGTAGTAGTTAGTAGTAGTAGTAGTAGTAGTAGTAGTAGTAGTAGTAGTAGTAGTAGTAGTAGTAGTAGTAGTAGTAGTAGTAGTAGTAGTAGTAGTAGTAGTAGTAGTAGTAGTCACGTTTTCCTTCCCAGTCCCTTCATTGTATTTGCTATTTTCTTCTCTATGTTTATGTGTTTTTCCAGAATATACCTCGTTGGTGTTGTGCAAATGTTTGTTGCAGTAAAACAGGACACGACAGTGGCTCAGTTGGGAGAGCATTGGCCTTTGAGCCTGAAGGTCGTGGGTTCAAGCCCACCATAAGACCTACTTCACGACTCCCACTGATGACTGCTGTCGTTGTGTCCTTGGGCAAGACACTTAACCCCACTTTGCCTGAAGCTCCCACTGAAAGATCTCAGCTCCTGTGCACTCAGCACCTGCAGGAGGATCAGTGAGGGGCTGGTGCTCTGACTGCCACCCCCGACCCAGAAATGGATTAAGGGGAAGGAAATGGATGGATGGAGGTTTTCTAAAGTCAATCTCGTGAAGCCAGTGAGAATTGTAGTTTTAATTTATAATTATACAAATGTACTACAGTGACAAATGAAAGTACAATACTTGTACATGTTTGATTCATGTGTTTATTTTACTGCTAGCTTTGTTGTTGGTGGAAATAGTGCCGCGTCAGTTGCTTTGGCGACTAACCTTATAACAGATCCATGCGACTAAAGCCTGGTTCACACGGCAGGATATTTAGGCCAATTTAGACCCGATTTACCCCTTACGACAATCTTAAGAAACGCTCCGATTTCCGTAACAAAATCTTACAGATTATCCTGCCGTGTGTGGTGTGTTAAGACTGCACTCGTCGCTCGGAAGGACATCGGGACTGCTCCCGATCTCAAATCGGGGATATCCAACATGTTGGATTGTTTTGGCCCGATTTCTTGTCGTGTGTGGTGTCCTCCGAGGACAAGCGAGCGCGTTGCCATGACTACGGCGTGTAGCCAATAAGAAGACGAGGTGACAAGCCGGTGAGGAAACACCGGAAAAAAACCAAAACACAGCAGCATGGCTTTGACCATTGCCTTTTCTTTGGATTACGTGTCTTCTCTGTTAACAACAAACTGCACACTATCGCCACTGCATCCTCTTCGTCCGCCATGACTGTTTACTCTGAAGTCATGCTTGATCTCGAGAGATTTTGTGAGATTTCCGTCTGACCTGGGAATGCTCGGGGGGGGGGGTGTCGGTTCGTGTGTGATGTTTGTGGCTTGCGTGATCTTGCCGTGTGGCTACGCACCACACACTGCACGACCAAAGTGGTTAGACGCAGGATTTTTAATCTCCCCGTGTGGGGTCTAACACGGAGAAAAATCGGCCGACAATTTTAAAATCGTCTCGTGTGAACCAGGCTTTACTCATATGGACCTACATTGTTAAGACCTACCGAGTTAAGCTTAGGAAGGTTCTGGTCTTTGGCGTCCTTGTTGAGTTCCTTTCTGTAAGCCTTTTTCTCCTTCTTATTTTCAATGTCCATTTTGCTGAAAAAATAACTGCACTCTTGATTGACAGCTGCTATCCGCTCATGGCGTCCAGATGCGCGTTGGTCACATGACCGCAAAAGAGCCATTGGTAGTCGTAGGCCTGAAAAAACACACTTTCTATCTTTTGCACAACCTGAGTGATTCTGTCCATGCCAAATGTGACATGTATTTCTCAATCAACAATAAAGATTCTCAATAATACAATTCTCAGTCAATAGAGAAAGCTTATCTTATCTTACGTAGTTAGATCACTCTCAAGATGTTTTGTCTCTAAAGCTTATGGTCCGGGTGAATAACATAAGAAATCTTTGGAATAGGGTTTGGATTGAAACATTTATTGAGTATTTCTCGCTGTTTATGAACCCTTAATTGTGTTTGAAAATAGACTTTTTATAGAAAGTAGACCGTTTATTAGCAGCAGACTGACGGAGTGTGACATCACCATAGTGTTAGCCTTCATGTGGAAGAATCCGATTTAAAGATAATCTGGATTTACGAGGGTCACAGTTTTTAAGTCCAAAATGGTGCGTACGACACAAACGGTTACTGAGCTAGTCAATACGTACGTCAATGGGAGCCAGAGGGAGGAGCCAAACTTCACCATGAGCACTTCCCTGTAGTGCTTCATTGATCTACTATTGTCAGCACTGTCCATCTGTTTACAATCTATGCTCTCGACTCGATTCTAGCATTGCAAGTCTCTGAGAAATCCTTGAAATTAGCCCCAGTTTGTGATTCCATCTTTACTGTAGCAGGTTGGTTAAACTCTAATAAACATGTTTTTCTTATTTCTCCACTCAGACTTTAGCTGGTGCTGCTGATGACGACCGTTTCTCAAAACTCGTGTAGCGTTGGTTTTCTCCTAGAGGCGTTTGAAATAATGTTAAATCAAGTGAGCGGCTGGTAATGAGTGAAGCCGACAGGAAGATTGGTTTGGGTGAATTCTAAAACGGCAATAAAGGCTCGACCGAACCGCGATGGAGGAATGAGGCGAATGAAGTCAATCTCTCTCTCTCTCTCTCCTCTCCTCTCTCTGTCTCCTGTCTCCTGTCTCTCTCTGGCCACTCTCTGTCTCTGTCTCCTCTCTCTCTCTCTCTGTCTCTGTCCCTCTGTCTCTCTCTCTCTTGTCTCTCTGTCACTCTCTCTCTGTCTCTCTGTCTCTGTCTCTCTGTCTCTGTCTCTCTCTCTCTCCCTCTGTCTCTCTCAGTCTCTCTCTCTCTCCTCTCTCTGTCCTCTCGTCTCTCTGTCTCTCTCTCTCTGTCCCTCTCTCTGTCTCCTGTCCTCTGTCTCTGTCTCCTCTGTCTCTCTCTCTCTGTCTCTCCTCTCTCTCTCTCTCTGCTCTGTCTCCTGGTCCTCTGTCTCTGTCTCTCTGTCTCTCTGTCTCTCTCTCTCACTCTCTCTCTCTCTCTCTCTGGCCATCTCTCTCTGTCTCTCTCTCTCTCTCTCTTCTCTCTGTCTCTCTCTGTCTCTCTCTGGTCTCTCTCTCTCTGTCTCTCTCTCTGGTCTCTCTCTCTGGTCTCTCTCTGGTCTCTCTCTCTGGTCTCTCTCTGGTCTCTCTCTCTGGTCTCTCTCTGGTCTCTCTCTGGTCTCTCTGGTCTCTCTCTCTGGTCTCTCTCTGGTCTCTCTCTGGTCTCTCTCTGGTCTCTCTCTGGTCTCTCTCTGGTCTCTCTCTCTGGTCTCTCTCTGGTCTCTCTCTGGTCTCTCTCTCTCTCTCTGGTCTCTCTCTGGTCTCTCTCTGGTCTCTCTCTGGTCTCTCTCTCTGGTCTCTCTCTCTGGTCTCTCTCTGGTCTCTCTCTGGTCTCTCTCTCTGGTCTCTCTCTGGTCTCTCTCTGGTCTCTCTCTGGTCTCTCTCTCTGGTCTCTCTCTGGTCTCTCTCTCTGGTCTCTCTCTGGTCTCTCTCTGGTCTCTCTCTGGTCTCTCTCTGGTCTCTCTCTGGTCTCTCTCTGGTCTCTCTCTGGTCTCTCTCTGGTCTCTCTCTCTGGTCTCTCTCTGGTCTCTCTCTGGTCTCTCTCTCTGGTCTCTCTGGTCTCTCTCTGGTCTCTCTCTGGTCTCTCTCTGGTCTCTCTCTCTGGTCTCTCTCTGGTCTCTCTCTGGTCTCTCTCTCTGGTCTCTCTCTCTGGTCTCTCTCTGGTCTCTCTCTCTGGTCTCTCTCTGGTCTCTCTCTGGTCTCTCTCTGGTCTCTCTCTCTGGTCTCTCTCTGGTCTCTCTCTGGTCTCTCTCTGGTCTCTCTCTCGGTCTCTCTCTGGTCTCTCTCTGGTCTCTCTCTCTGGTCTCTCTCTGGTCTCTCTCTCTGGTCTCTCTCTGGTCTCTCTCTCTGGTCTCTCTCTGGTCTCTCTCTCTGGTCTCTCTCTCTGGTCTCTCTCTGGTCTCTCTCTGGTCTCTCTCTGGTCTCTCTCTGGTCTCTCCTCTGGTCTCTCTCTGGTCTCTCTCTGGTCTCTCTCTGGTCTCTCTCTGGTCTCTCTCTGGTCTCTCTCTGGTCTCTCTCTGGTCTCTCTCTCTGGTCTCTCTCTGGTCTCTCTCTGGTCTCTCTCTGGTCTCTCTCTGGTCTCTCTCTGGTCTCTCTCTGGTCTCTCTCTGGTCTCTCTCTGGTCTCTCTCTCTGGTCTCTCTCTGGTCTCTCTCTGGTCTCTCTCTGGTCTCTCTCTCTGGTCTCTCTCTCTGGTCTCTCTCTCTGGTCTCTCTCTGGTCTCTCTCTCTGGTCTCTCTCTGGTCTCTCTCTGGTCTCTCTCTCTGGTCTCTCTCTGGTCTCTCTCTGGTCTCTCTCTGGTCTCTCTCTGGTCTCTCTCTGGTCTCTCTCTCTGGTCTCTCTCTGGTCTCTCTCTGGTCTCTCTCTGGTCTCTCTCTGGTCTCTCTCTCTGGTCTCTCTCTGGTCTCTCTCTCTGGTCTCTCTCTCTGGTCTCTCTCTGGTCTCTCTCTGGTCTCTCTGGTCTCTCTCTGGTCTCTCTCTCTGGTCTCTCTCTGGTCTCTCTCTGGTCTCTCTCTCTCTCTGGTCTCTCTCTCTGGTCTCTCTCTGGTCTCTCTCTGGTCTCTCTCTCTGGTCTCTCTCTGGTCTCTCTCTCTGGTCTCTCTCTGGTCTCTCTCTGGTCTCTCTCTCTGGTCTCTCTCTGGTCTCTCTCTGGTCTCTCTCTCTGGTCTCTCTCTGGTCTCTCTCTGGTCTCTCTCTGGTCTCTCTCTCTGGTCTCTCTCTGGTCTCTCTCTGGTCTCTCTCTGGTCTCTCTCTCTGGTCTCTCTCTCTGGTCTCTCTCTGGTCTCTCTCTGGTCTCTCTCTGGTCTCTCTCTGGTCTCTCTCTCTGGTCTCTCTCTGGTCTCTCTCTCTGGTCTCTCTCTCTGGTCTCTCTCTGGTCTCTCTCTCTGGTCTCTCTCTGGTCTCTCTCTGGTCTCTCTCTGGTCTCTCTCTCTGGTCTCTCTCTCTGGTCTCTCTCTCTGGTCTCTCTCTGGTCTCTCTCTCTGGTCTCTCTCTGGTCTCTCTCTCTGGTCTCTCTCTGGTCTCTCTCTGGTCTCTCTCTGGTCTCTCTCTGGTCTCTCTCTCTGGTCTCTCTCTGGTCTCTCTCTCTGGTCTCTCTCTGGTCTCTCTCTCTGGTCTCTCTCTGGTCTCTCTCTGGTCTCTCTCTCTGGTCTCTCTCTGGTCTCTCTCTCTGGTCTCTCTCTGGTCTCTCTCTGGTCTCTCTCTGGTCTCTCTCTCTGGTCTCTCTCTGGTCTCTCTCTGGTCTCTCTCTGGTCTCTCTCTGGTCTCTCTCTCTGGTCTCTCTCTGGTCTCTCTCTCTGGTCTCTCTCTGGTCTCTCTCTGGTCTCTCTCTGGTCTCTCTCTGGTCTCTCTCTGGTCTCTCTCTGGTCTCTCTCTCTGGTCTCTCTCTGGTCTCTCTCTGGTCTCTCTCTCTGGTCTCTCTCTCTGGTCTCTCTCTGGTCTCTCTCTCTGGTCTCTCTCTCTGG
>OZ035842.1:3315810-3535810 GCA_964034765.1 Knipowitschia caucasica
GGACACAGACACCAGGAGGACACAGAAGGTAGGCTGCTGTAGTGGTTTTGACGATGGCTGTTTCTTTGTCTTTGGGGCGACAGTAGCTCAGTTGGTAAAGCATTGGCCTTTGAGCCTGAAGGTTGTGGGTTCGAGCCCACAGTAAGACCTACTTCACGACTCCCACTGATGACTGCTGTTGTTGTGTCCTTGGGCAAGACACTTTGCCCCACTTTGCCTGAAGCTCCCATTGAAAGATCTCAGCTCCTGTGGACTCAGCACCTGCAGGAGGATCAGTGAGGGGCTGGTGCTCTGACTGCCACCCCCCCGACCCAGAAATGGATTAAGGGGAAGAAAATGGATGGATGGATGTTTCTTTGTCACTGAGTGCTGAAGTGACAGATTCTCCTTGGATTTGACTTTTCCTGAATATTTTCATCCCATAGTTCGTTCTGATGTTATCTATTTTAGTTGTTGATCGTCCTGGGTTTTGGAAAGACACAGTAGTTGTTTGGATTGTGGTTTTTGAAACTTGTATCTGGTCAAAAGAAGAAATCTACATCATGCTTTTTTAAACGAGAGTAATTGCTTCATATGCTCTATATTAAAGACGTTAGTCCAATGATTAGTTGTTAGATATAGGGGAGGACTGAGTCTGTAGATCCAGGACTGAGGCTGTAGACCCAGGACTGAGGCTATAGATCCAGGACTGAGGCTGTAGATCCAGGACTGAGGCTGTAGATCCAGGACTGAGGCTATAGATCCAGGACTGAGGCTGTAGATCCAGGACTGAGGCTGTAGATCCAGGACTGAGGCTGTAGACCCAGGACTGAGGCTATAGATCCAGGACTGAGGCTGTAGATCCAGGACTGAGGCTGTAGATCCAGGACTGAGGCTGTAGACCCAGGACTGAGGCTGTAGATCCAGGACTGAGGCTGTAGACCCAGGACTGAGGCTGTAGATCCAGGACTGAGGCTGTAGATCCAGGACTGAGGCTGTAGATCCAGGACTGACGCTGTAGACCCGGGACTGACGCTGTAGATCCAGGACTGACGCTGTAGACCCGGGACTGACGCTGTAGATCCAGGACTGACGCTGTAGACCCGGGACTGACGCTGTAGATCCAGGACTGAAGAACATACCATAGCCTCTTGTAGCTCCCTGTATACAGTAGATGCAGAAACATGTCAATAAAACTAAGATTCCCAATCCCAAAACATTGTTGAGTGTTTGAACTCGTACTGGTCACTTAACGAGGCATGAGACCAGAGTGAAACCAGAGACTTAATGTGTTCCCATTAAACCAGTGCTCTCCCATCAGACACAAGTGTTTCAAGTCTCTGCATGTATGACTCATGTGGACGGATACATACATATTTCATACTCACTTAATATCCGAGAGGCGAGCCGCTTCAGGCCGCTTTGCCAGCTGCTCCCTGCCCTCACCCCTGCCCTCCCCTCCTCTCTCCCCTCTCTCTGGGGCCTGCGGTGAGGTAAAGCCCCTCACAGAGAATGGGAGAGGGTCTCACACCGGGGGAGAGACAGCAGAGGCCCCTCCGGCTCAGGTCTCTGTGGTCGACTTCAGAGATCGATGCATTTGTTCAATAGATCGATAAACAATCCCCATCGCAGCAGAACAACACAGATTAGGAAGAGATAAGAGAGAGAGAGGGAGGGAGAGAAAGAGGGAGAGAGCGCGAGAGAGGGGACTGAGAGAGAGAGGGAGAGAGAGAGGGAGAAAGGGAGAGAGAGGGAGCGAGCAAGAGAGAGGGAGAGGGGACAGAAGGGGAGAGGGAGAGAGAGAGGGGGCAGAGAGAGAGAGGGAGAGGGAGAGAGAGAGGGAGAAAGGGAGAGAGAGGGAGCAAGCAAGAGAGAGGGAGAGGGGACAGAGAGAGAGATTTAGTGAGGGAGAGAGAGGGAGAGAGAGAGAGAGAGAGGGAGGGAGACCACTCAGTAGGTCTGGTCCATGGTCGGTCTGGTCCAGAGTCTTATCTGGTCCACAGTCGGTCTGGTCCACAGTCGGTCTGGTCCACAGTTGGTCTGGTCCACAGTCGGTCTGGTCCACAGTCGGTCGGTCTGGTCCACAGTAAGTCTGGTCCACAGTAGGTCTGGTCCACAGTGTGTCTGGTCCTCTGTAGTTCTGGTCCACTGTAGTTCTGGTCCACAGTCTGTCTGGTCCTCTGTAGTTCTGGTCCACAGTCTGTCTGGTCCTCTGTAGTTCTGGTCCACAGTCTGTCTGGTCCACAGTTGGTCTGGTCCACAGTCGGTCTGGTCCACTGTAGTTCTGGTCCACAGTCGGTCTGGTCCACAGTCGGTCTGGTCCACAGTTGGTCTGGTCCACAGTCGGTCTGGTCCACTGTAGTTCTGGTCCACAGTCTGTCTGGTCCACAGTCTGTCTGGTCCAAAGTAGGTCTGGTCCACAGTGTGTCTGGTCCTCTGTAGTTCTGGTCCAAAGTCTGTCTGGTCCACAGTCGGTCTGGTCCACAGTAGGTCTGGTCCACAGTTGGTCTGGTCCACAGTCGGTCTGGTCCACAGTTGGTCTGGTCCACAGTCGGTCTGGTCCACTGTAGTTCTGGTCCACAGTCTGTCTGGTCCACTGTAGTTCTGGTCCACAGTCGGTCTGGTCCACTGTAGTTCTGGTCCACAGTCTGTCTGGTCCACTGTAGTTCTGGTCCAAAGTCTGTCTGGTCCACAGTCGGTCTGGTCCACAGTAGGTCTGGTCCACAGTCTGTCTGGTCCACTGTAGTTCTGGTCCACAGTCTGTCTGGTCCACAGTCGGTCTGGTCCACAGTAGGTCTGGTCCACAGTCTGTCTGGTCCACTGTAGTTCTGGTCCACAGTCTGTCTGGTCCACTGTAGTTCTGGTGCACAGTCTGTCTGGTCCACTGTAGTTCTGGTCCACAGTCTGTCTGGTCCACTGTAGTTCTGGTCCACAGTCTGTCTGGTCCTCTGTAGTTCTGGTCCACAGTCTGTCTGGTCCTCTGTAGTTCTGGTCCACAGTCTGTCTGGTCCACAGTCGGTCTGGTCCACAGTAGGTCTGGTCCACAGTAGGTCTGGTCCACAGTTGGTCTGGTCCACAGTTGGTCTGGTCCACAGTTGGTCTGGTCCACAGTCGGTCTGGTCCACTGTAGTTCTGGTCCACAGTCTGTCTGGTCCACAGTCGGTCTGGTCCACAGTCGGTCGGTCTGGTCCACAGTAAGTCTGGTCCACAGTAGGTCTGGTCCACAGTGTGTCTGGTCCTCTGTAGTTCTGGTCCAAAGTCTGTCTGGTCCACAGTCGGTCTGGTCCACAGTAGGTCTGGTCCACAGTCTGTCTGGTCCACTGTAGTTCTGGTCCACAGTCTGTCTGGTCCACAGTCGGTCTGGTCCACAGTAGGTCTGGTCCACAGTCTGTCTGGTCCACTGTAGTTCTGGTCCACAGTCTGTCTGGTCCACTGTAGTTCTGGTCCACAGTCTGTCTGGTCCTCTGTAGTTCTGGTCCACAGTCTGTCTGGTCCTCTGTAGTTCTGGTCCACAGTCTGTCTGGTCCACAGTAGGTCTGGTCCACAGTAGGTCTGGTCCACAGTAGGTCTGGTCCACAGTAGGTCTGGTCCACAGTAGGTCTGGTCCACAGTAGGTCTGGTCCACAGTAGGTCTGGTCCACAGTAGGTCTGGTCCACATAGACCGAGGCCATGGCTTCTCTCAGTCTCTTTGCCCGCAGAGAGCAGTAGCTTCAGGTCGTCGTCTTCTCTGACCTCTTGTAGAAACTGCTAAAAGCTGCAGTTGAAGAGTCAAAAAGCCAGAACACACTCCTCATCCGCACTTCAGACACACACTCAACACACAACACAACTGAGATAGGGACTAGAGAGAGAGGGACCAGAGAGAGAGGGACCAGCGAGAGAGGGACCAGCGAGAGAGGGACCAGAGAGATAGGGACCAGAGAGAGAGGGACCAGAGAGAGAGAGAGGGACCAGAGAGAGAGAGACCAGAGAGAGAGGGACCAGAGAGATAGGGACCAGAGAGAGAGAGAGGGACCAGAGAGAGAGGGACCAGAGAGAGAGATAGGGACCAGAGAGAGAGGGACCAGAGAGAGAGGGACCAGAGAGATAGGGACCAGAGAGAGAGAGAGGGACCAGAGAGAGAGAGACCAGAGAGAGAGGGACCAGAGAGATAGGGACCAGAGAGAGAGAGAGGGACCAGAGAGAGAGGGACCAGAGAGAGAGGGACCAGAGAGAGAGAGGGACCAGAGAGAGAGAGGGACCAGAGAGAGAGAGGGACCAGAGAGAGAGAGAGGGACCAGAGAGAGAGAGAGAGGGACCAGAGAGAGAGGGACCAGAGAGAGACTAGAGAGGCCCAGAGAGAGACCAGAGAGAAACTAAAGAGAACAGAGAGAGACCAGAGAGAGACCAGGGAGAAACTAGAGAGGCCCAGAGAGAGACCAGAGAGAAACTAAAGAGAACAGAGAGAGGCCCAGAGAGAGACCAGGGAGTGAGTATATTGTGTGGATCTGCAGATAATTTTTAGTAGGAAATTATGTAAAAGATGGTTGAATTACTTTCCTTTGCACAATTCCACTGTTGCTATGTTTTAAAGTAAAGTTTACTTGTGGCAGAAAGGAGAACATTTTCTTCTGATAAATTGGTAAAAATTCTGCTGCTGTCACAAATAATGTATAGGATTGTGGCTCTCTGTATTGATCAGACTATTTACTAACTAAAGAGAACAGAGAGAGACCAGGGAGAAACTAGAGAGAGAACGGAGAGAGAACAGAGAGAGACCAGGGAGAAACTAGAGAGAGAACGGAGAGAGAACAGAGAGAGACCAGGGAGAAACTAGAGAGAGAACAGAGAGAGACCAGGCAGAGACAATAGAGCGACTGTAGAAACCCCAGAGAGAGACTCGGGTGAAGCTACAGGAGACAAAAACCAGAGAGTAAATGTGAGAGCGAGAGAGACCAGAGAGAGAGTAAGTGTCCAAAGATGCAAGAAACAACCTCAAAATAACCTCCTTCGTCTGACGGTAAGAGCGTGGAAGTATAAAACATGTTACATTAGAGCAGAACCATGTGGAACTGCTCTGTCTGTGATGTAAAGTGCCTCATGTGGAGAAGACCTCGGTGCAGGATCAGGATCAGAGACGGAGCGAGAGAGACCTCCTTCGTGTTCAACTGAGCAGAACTGAAGTATGATTCAAATCTTTGGGTAATAAATAAACTCACACGGATTCCAGGAATAGGAGACGAGTGCTGCTGGTGTTCATATCACAGTATGAACACCAGGAGATGCCACATATACGGGTACTGAGAGCCAGAGAGAGGAGCCAAACTTCCCCATGAGCACTTCCCTGTTGGGGTGCTGTTGTGAGCTAGCGGGTTAGCATTGTACATCTGTTTACAGGCAATGGTCTGGACTAGATAATAATATTGCAAAGTTTTGAGGAAATCTTTGAAATTAGCACAATTTTCAGATACTTTTTCAGACCAGAGAGACAACAGAGAGAGAGACCAGAGAGACAACAGAGAGAGAGACCAGAGAGAGAACAGAGAGAGAGACCAGAGAGAGAGAGCAAAGAAAGAACAGAGAGAGAGCAGAGACCTCAGTGAACGCACCACACAGGGGGCGCGTCTTGTGTTTACAGACAGAAATTATCTGCAATTAACTATTCATTATGGAGATGTGATTAGAGGGATTACTCTGCAGGCACGGAAGAAGGAGGAGGTCTCTCTCTCTCTCTTTCTTTCTGGTCTCAATCTACTCTCTCTATACTCTCTCTCCTCATACTCTCTCTTGCTCCCCCTCTTGTCTCTGGCTGGTCTCTTGCTGGTCTCTTGCTCTCTCTCTGGTCTCTATCTACTATCTAATCTATAATCTCGCTCCCTCTACTCTCTCTCTCCTTCTACGCTCTGATCTTTCCCTCTCTCTCTTTGGTATCTTTCTGGTCTCTCTCTCTTTCTGGTCTCTCTGGGGTCTCTCTCTCTCTACTCTTTCTTCATCTACTCTCTCTGGTCCCTCTCACTCTCTCCACTCTCTCTTTGGTCTCTCTCTGCTCTGCTCTTTCTCTCTGATCTCTCTGTCTCTACTCTGCTCTCTCTCTCTGCTTTTTCTCTCTGATCTCTCTCACTGCTCTCTCTCTCTGCTCTCCTCTTTCTCTCTGATCTCTCTCTACTCTACTCTCTCTCTCTCTGCTCTGCTCTTTCTCTACTTTACTCTCTCTCTCTGCTCTTTCTCTCTGATCTCTCTCTAACTCGCTCTCTCTCTCTCTGATCTCTCTCTACTCTGCTCTCTCTCTCTCTCTGTAAACCCCACCATATCCACCATGTGTGCTTAACCATGTGAGTTAACAGTACATTCCAGAATGCTCAGACGTCCTTGAGAAGGCACACACCAGGACCAGTCCCTGCACCTCTGCTTGAGAATCCCTGTGCTCAGTTATCTGCCGGCTCCATCTGCTCCTGCTGCGGTGGAAAATCGAGCTGCTTGAAAGTCGGAGATATCGATCTGAGACACGTCCATTTGAACAGCAGCCACAGCAGAGAATCACAGCAGGATCAGCAGGAGCCCGAGCCGACAGGGAGGCCTCCACGAACACACAACACACACACACACAAACACACAACATACAGTACACAGGCAAACGCACAACACTCAGGTTTAATGTGGGGTTTGGGGAAAGAGCTGCATAAAAAGTAATTAGATCAGACGCACAGATTGTTATCAACGCGTCAGAGTTCAGGCAGAAGTACGAGCACGTCCCATGTTCTGGAGCAACGAGACCAAGACCAAGACCAGACCAAGACCAGACCATAACGTGTTTGAAACTGTTTTGTGAAAAGACTGAAGCGGCATTGTAAATGTATCTGTCATGAGTGATCAGGGAAAGAGAGAGACCCAGGAGAGAGGCCAGAGAGAGAGAGACCAAAGATCAGAGAGACTGAAGTGAAAGACTAGAGAAAGGCCAGATAGAGGCTGGAAGAGACCAGAGCGAGCAATACTAGACAGAGAGACCAGAGAGAGAGAGACAAGACAGATAGACTAGAGAGAGAGAGACTAGACAGAGAGACCAGAGAGAGAGAGACTAGACAGAGAGACCAGAGAGAGAGAGACAAGACAGAGAGACCAGAGAGAGAGAGACTAGACAGAGAGACCAGAGAGAGAGAGACTAGACAGAGAGACCAGAGAGAGAGAGACTAGACAGAGAGAGACCAGAGAGAGAGAGACAAGACAGAGAGACCAGAGAGAGAGAGACTAGACAGAGAGACCAGAGAGAGAGAGACAAGACAGAGAGACCAGAGAGAGAGGGACAAGACAGAGAGACCAGAGAGAGAGAGACAAGACAGAGAGACCAGAGAGAGAGAGACTAGACAGAGAGACCAGAGAGAGAGAGACTAGACAGAGAGACCAGAGAGAGAGGGACAAGACAGAGAGACCAGAGAGAGAGAGACCAAAGATCAGAGAGACTGAAGTGAAAGACTAGAGAGAGGCCAGATAGAGGCTGGAAGAGACCAGAGCGAGCAATACTAGACAGAGAGACCAGAGAGAGAGAGACAAGACAGAGAGACTAGAGAGAGAGAGACTAGACAGAGAGACCAGAGAGAGAGAGACAAGACAGAGAGACCAGAGAGAGAGAGACTAGACAGAGAGACCAGAGAGAGAGAGACAAGACAGAGAGACCAGAGAGAGAGAGACTAGACAGAGAGACCAGAGAGAGAGAGACAAGACAGAGAGACCAGAGAGAGAGAGACTAGACAGAGAGACCAGAGAGAGAGGGACAAGACAGAGAGACCAGAGAGAGAGAGAGACTAGACAGAGAGACCAGAGAGAGAGAGACAAGACAGAGAGACCAGAAGAGAGAGAGACTAGACAGAGAGACCAGAGAGAGAGAGACAAGACAGAGAGACCAGAGAGAGAGAGACTAGACAGAGAGACCAGAGAGAGAGAGACAAGACAGAGAGACCAGAGAGAGAGAGACTAGACAGAGAGACCAGAGAGAGAGAGACTAGACAGAGAGACCAGAGAGAGAGGGACAAGACAGAGAGACCAGAGAGAGAGGGACAAGACAGAGAGACCAGAGAGAGAGGGACAAGACAGAGAGACCAGAGAGAGAGAGACCAAAGATCAGAGAGACTGAAGTGAAAGACTAGAGAGAGGCCAGATAGAGGCTGGAAGAGACCAGAGCGAGCAATACTAGACAGAGAGACCAGAGAGAGAGAGACAAGACAGAGAGACTAGAGAGAGAGAGACTAGACAGAGAGACCAGAGAGAGACTAGACAGAGAGACCAGAGAGAGAGAGACAAGACAGAGAGACCAGAGAGAGAGAGACTAGACAGAGAGACCAGAGAAGAGAGAGACAGAAGACCAGAGAGAGAGAGACTAGACAGAGAGACCAGAGAGAGAGAGGACAAGACAGAGAGACCAGAGAGAGAGAGACTAGACAGAGAGACCAGAGAGAGAGAGACAAGACAGAGAGACCAGAGAGAGAGAGACTAGACAGAGAGACCAGAGAGAGAGAGACAAGACAGAGAGACCAGAGAGAGAGGGACAAGACAGAGATACCAGAGAGAGAGGGACAAGACAGAGAGACCAGAGAGAGAGAGACTAGACAGAGAGACCAGAGAGAGAGGGACAAGACAGAGATACCAGAGAGAGAGGGACAAGACAGAGAGACCAGAGAGAGAGGGACAAGACAGAGAGACCAGAGATAGACTAGACCAGAGAGAGAGAGACCAGAGCGAGAGACAAGACACAGAGACCAGAGAGAGAGGGACAAGACAGAGAGACCAGAGCGAGAGACAAGACAGAGAGACCAGAGAGAGAGACAAGACAGAGAGACCAGAGAGAGAGAGAGACAAGACAGAGAGACCAGAGCGAGAGACAAGACAGAGAGACCAGAGAGAGAGAGAGACAAGACAGAGAGACCAGAGAGAGAGAGAGAGACAAGACAGAGAGACCAGAGCGAGAGAGAGACAAGACAGAGAGACCAGAGATAGACTAGACCAGAGAGAGAGAGACCAGAGCGAGAGACAAGACACAGAGACCAGAGCGAGAGACAAGACAGAGAGACCAGAGAGAGAGACAAGACAGAGAGACCAGAGAGAGAGAGACTAGACAGAGAGACCAGAGAGAGAGGGACAAGACAGAGAGACCAGAGAGAGAGGGACAAGACAGAGAGACCAGAGAGAGAGGGACAAGACAGAGAGACCAGAGATAGAGAGACCAGAGCGAGAGACAAGACACAGAGACCAGAGAGAGAGGGACAAGACAGAGAGACCAGAGCGAGAGACAAGACAGAGAGACCAGAGAGAGAGAGAGACAAGACAGAGAGACCAGAGAGAGAGAGAGAGACAAGACAGAGAGACCAGAGCGAGAGAGAGACAAGACAGAGAGACCAGAGATAGACTAGACCAGAGAGAGAGAGACCAGAGCGAGAGACAAGACACAGAGACCAGAGCGAGAGACAAGACAGAGAGACCAGAGAGAGAGACAAGACAGAGAGACCAGAGAGAGAGAGAGACAAGACAGAGAGACCAGAGCGAGAGACAAGACAGAGAGACCAGAGAGAGAGAGAGACAAGACAGAGAGACCAGAGAGAGAGAGAGAGACAAGACAGAGAGACCAGAGCGAGAGACAAGACAGAGAGACCAGAGAGAGAGAGAGACAAGACAGAGAGACCAGAGAGAGAGAGAGAGACAAGACAGAGAGACCAGAGAGAGAGAGAGACAAGACAGAGAGACCAGAGCGAGAGAGACAAGACAGAGAGACCAGAGAGAGAGAGACAAGACAGAGAGACCAGAGAGAGAGAGACTAGACAGAGAGACCAGAGAGAGAGAGACTAGACAGAGAGACCAGAGAGAGAGAGACAAGACAGAGAGACCAGAGAGAGAGGGACAAGACAGAGAGACCAGAGAGAGAGAGACAAGACAGAGAGACCAGAGAGAGAGAGACAAGACAGAGAGACCAGAGAGAGAGAGACAAGACAGAGAGACCAGAGAGAGAGAGACCAGACGAGAGAGACTAGACAGAGAGACCAGAGCGAGAGACAAGACAGAGAGACCAGAGAGAGAGAGACCAGAGAGAGAGAGACTAGACAGAGAGACCAGAGAGAGAGAGACAAGACAGAGAGACCAGAGAGAGAGGGACTAGACAGAGAGACCAGAGAGAGAGAGACAAGACAGAGAGACCAGAGAGAGAGGGACAAGACAGAGAGACCAGAGAGAGAGAGACAAGACAGAGAGACCAGAGAGAGAGGGACAAGACAGAGAGATCAGAGATAGACTAGACCAGAGAGAGAGAGACCAGAGCGAGAGACAAGACACAGAGACCAGAGAGAGAGGGACAAGACAGAGAGACCAGAGCGAGAGACAAGACAGAGAGACCAGAGAGAGAGACAAGACAGAGAGACCAGAGAGAGAGAGAGACAAGACAGAGAGACCAGAGCGAGAGACAAGACAGAGAGACCAGAGAGAGAGAGAGAGACAAGACAGAGAGACCAGAGAGAGAGACAAGACAGAGAGACCAGAGCGAGAGACAAGACAGAGAGACCAGAGCGAGAGACAAGACAGAGAGACCAGAGCGAGAGACAAGACAGAGAGACCAGAGAGAGAGAGAGACAAGACAGAGAGACCAGAGAGAGAGAGAGACAAGACAGAGAGACCAGAGCGAGAGAGAGACAAGACAGAGAGACCAGAGAGAGAGAGACAAGACAGAGAGAGAGAGAGACTAGACAGAGAGACCAGAGAGAGAGAGACAAGACTGAGAGACCAGAGAGAGAGAGACTAGATAGAGAGACCAGAGAGAGAGAGACTAGATAGAGAGACCAGAGAGAGAGAGACAAGACTGAGAGACCAGAGAGAGAGAGACTAGATAGAGAGACCAGAGAGAGAGAGACTAGATAGAGAGACCAGAGAGAGAGAGACAAGACAGAGAGACCAGAGAGAGAGAGACTAGACAGAGAGACCAGAGAGAGAGAGACAAGACAGAGAGACCAGAGAGAGAGAGACAAGACAGAGAGACCAGAGAGAGAGAGACAAGACAGAGAGACCAGAGAGAGAGAGACAAGACAGAGAGACCAGAGAGAGAGGGACAAGACAGAGAGATCAGAGATAGACTAGACCAGAGAGAGAGAGACCAGAGCGAGAGACAAGACACAGAGACCAGAGAGAGAGGGACAAGACAGAGAGACCAGAGCGAGAGACAAGACAGAGAGACCAGAGAGAGAGACAAGACAGAGAGACCAGAGAGAGAGAGAGACAAGACAGAGAGACCAGAGCGAGAGACAAGACAGAGAGACCAGAGAGAGAGAGAGAGACAAGACAGAGAGACCAGAGAGAGAGACAAGACAGAGAGACCAGAGCGAGAGACAAGACAGAGAGACCAGAGCGAGAGACAAGACAGAGAGACCAGAGCGAGAGACAAGACAGAGAGACCAGAGAGAGAGAGAGACAAGACAGAGAGACCAGAGAGAGAGAGAGACAAGACAGAGAGAGAGAGAGACTAGACAGAGAGACCAGAGAGAGAGAGACAAGACTGAGAGACCAGAGAGAGAGAGACTAGATAGAGAGACCAGAGAGAGAGAGACTAGATAGAGAGACCAGAGAGAGAGAGACAAGACAGAGAGACCAGAGAGAGAGAGACTAGATAGAGAGACCAGAGCGAGCAATAATAGACAGAAAGACCAGAGAGAGAGAGAGATCAGACAGAGAGGGGGCGAGAGAAATGACAGAGAGAGAGAGAGAGAGACCAGCGAGAGAAACACCAAAGACACGCACACACCAAGATTCAATCAACATTTATGGTTACCATGGGCACACACTGAGTCCAGGAAAAGGTTTCTATAAAAGTAATAGATCGTTTGGAATGGAAGAAAAGGTGGAGAGTTTTAAAGCAACTTTTAAAGATCGTCAAAAGTAAAATTAAACTTGTTCCAGCTCATATGAAAGACAGGACCAGTCTGATCCAGGACCAGTCTGAGTCCAGGACCAGTCTGAGTCAGGACCAGTCTGATCCAGGACTTTTCTGATACAGGACCACTCTGAGTCCAGGACCAGTCTGATCCAGGAAGTCTGATCCAGGAAGTCTAATCCAGGACAAGTTTGAGTCCAGGACCAGTCTGAGTCCAGGACCAGTCTGAGTCCAGGACCAGTCTGACCCAGGACTACTTGTCTGACCCAGGACCAGTCTGAGTCCAGGACTTGTCTGATGCAAGACGTGTCTGATCCAGGAAGTCTGATCCACGACCAGTCTGAACCGGGACCTGGCTGATCCAGGACATTTCTGCTACAGGACTTTTCTGTTACAAGACTTTTCTGATCCAGGACCAGTCTGATCCAGGACCAGTCTGAGTCCAGGACCAGTCTGATCCAGGACCAGTCTGATCCAGGACCAGTCTGACATCAGCCCACAGTAAAAACACTAGTGCATTTTGTTACTGCTGAAGCAATAAAGTGTAAATCAATAATTCATGTCTGCATTAAACTCCAAATGGGATTCTGAAGCACAGGCCTAAACGCTGCACATCTACAGACATCGCCACACTTCCTGTTCCCGTCTGTGGCGTTTGCGTACGCGGATGTTTCCCATTTATCATTGTTTAAGAGGAGAACATTCAGCTGTAACCGCGGCAACATCGATCAAGCCCCTGTACTGTAAATAACACCCAATTACAGCAGTTAAAAGACAATAAAACATTCAGAACAGACTTTCCACAGCTCTTTATTATGGTGGATGCTCTCTCTCTCTGGTCCCTCTCTCTCTTTGGCCCCTCTCTCTCTCTTTGGCCCCTCTGTCTCTCTGGTCCCTCTTTCTCTGGTCCCTCTTTCTCTGGTCCCTCTCTCTCTGGTCTCTCTCTCTCTGGGCTTTCTCTATCCCTAGTCTCTCTCTCTCTCTCTTTTGTCTCTCCCTAGTCTTTCTGATCCCTCTCTCTCTCTCTAGTCTCTCTTTGTTCTCTTCCTCTCTGGTCTATTTTGCTCTCTCTCTGGTCTCAATATCTGCTCTCTCTCTGGTCTCTCTGGTCTCTCCCTGGTCTCTCTCTGGTCTCTCTCTCTGGTCTCTCTCTGGTCTCTCTGGTCTCTCCCTGGTCTCTCTCTGGTCTCTCTCTGGTCTCTCTCTGGTCCCTCTCTGGTCTCTCTCTGGTCTCTCTCTGGTCTCTCTCTCTGGTCTCTCTCTGGTCTCTCTCTCTGGTCTCTCTCTCTGGTCTCTCTCTGGTCTCTCTCTGGTCTCTCTCTGGTCTCTCTCTCTGGTCCCTCTCTGGTCTCTCTCTGGTCTCTCCCTGGTCTCTCTCTGGTCCCTCTCTGGTCTCTCTCTCTGGTCCCTCTCTGGTCTCTCTCTGGTCTCTCCCTGGTCTCTCTCTGGTCTCTCTCTGGTCTCTCTCTCTGGTCCCTCTCTGGTCTCTCTCTGGTCTCTCCCTGGTCTCTCTCTGGTCCCTCTCTGGTCTCTCTCTCTGGTCTCTCTCTGGTCTCTCTTCCTGGTCTCTCTCTGGTCCCTCTCTGGTCTCTCTCTCTGGTCTCTCTCTGGTCTCTCTCTCTGGTCTCTCTCTCTGTGGTCTCTCTCTCTGGTCTCTCTCTGGTCTCTCTCTGGTCTCTCTCTGGTCCTATCTCCTGCTGCGTCCCTCAGACTCTCCTTCCTTCACATGTGAGGCGTTATTGGAGGTGAGGGAGAGAGACAGTGAGTTGATTGGATTGTGTGTCAGTGGAGCAGGCGTTCCTGGTCCGTCTGCAGCAGATGTTTTGCTGGTGTCAGTTTGGATCTGGTCAGACTCTGGTCCTGAGGGGGACGGGCGAGCGAGACATCACCGCCGTCCGCTGCAATAAAACACGTTTGTGGACGACATTTCAGACTGAGAGATCTGCTGGGGCCTCTGGGATCACTCTGGTCTGGCTTTGTCTCGGTCTGTCTGTCACCATATGTTATAGTATCTTATAGCTACCAGAGAGTGAGGGAGAGACCAGAAGGAGAGACCAGCGAGAGAGACTAGGAAGACCAGCGCGAGAGACCAGGAAGAGGGAGAGAGAGAGACTAGAGAGACCAGAGAGAGACCAGAGAGAGACTAGAGAGACCAAAGAGAGACCAGAGCAAAAGGGTCCAGAGAAAGAGAGACCAAATAGAGAGACTAGAGGGAAAGAAACCAGAGATAGGCTAGAGAGACCAGAACAATAGGGACCAGAGAGAGACAATGAGAGAGACTAGATCTATCTATATATCTAGAGAGAGAGACTAGAGACAGAGACCAGAGAGAGAGACAGGAGAGAAAGAAATCAGAGAGACTAGAGACACCATAGAGAGACCAGAGCGATAGGTCCAGAGAGAGACCAGGGAGAGACCAGAGCGATAGGTCCAGAGAGAGACCAGGGAGAGACCAGAGCGATAGGTCCAGAGAGAGACCAGGGAGAGACCAGAGCGATAGGTCCAGAGAGAGACCAGGGAGAGACCAGAGCGATAGGGACCAGAGAGAGATACCAAATAGAGAAACTAGATGGAGAGACCAGAGAGAGAGACTAGAGAGAGACCAGGAAGAGGGACTGGAGAGAGGGAATAGAGAGAGACAGACCAAAGAGAGAGAGACTACTTGGTTCTAATGAAAACCTGCAACCACACTTTATGTGTTTATGTATGTATAGTTTATGTATTTATTCAATACAGACAAGTGGATATAATCAACGTGTTCTTGTCGAGGCGCTCCAAGTCCAGTTTAAAACCAGCTCGGTCCAAGTCCAGTTTAAAACCAGCTCGGTCTGGAGGCCTCTGTATAAGATCGAAAGAAGAGATTCTGCCGAGCTGATTAGTGTTTTTGTCCCGTTTCAAGTCTTTAGACAGACTTAAACCCAGTTAATCTTACCTCCTCTACAACCTGCATCTGGGAGTGATCAATAACAACAGACATGTGAGAACTGGAGTTTGGTTTTGCAGCCAGATTAGAATAGTTTCAGACTTTTACTCATATTTTCCAGTCCAGGACACAACACACAGCACTTCCTCTCCTGTTTTACAGTTTTCCGCGTGATTACAGTCGTAGTTCCCCGTCTGGCGTCCTGCTCTGCGTACGTATGTGAGCTGGAATTTATGACCATCACATTTGGTTTGTTTTGTGCCTCCTCTCGCCTCGGCCGCAGTGAGAAGCACACGTTCTGATTTGTTAGAACGCTCACATCTCTCTCTCTCTGGTCTCTCTCTCACTCTCTGGTCTCTCTTTCTGGTCTCTCTCTAGTCTCTCTCAATGGTCTCTGTCTCCTTGGTCTCTCCCTCATGTCTGTTTCTGTTCTCTCGCTAGTTCTTTCTCGATCTCAGGTCTCTCTTTCTGGTCTCTCTCTCTCTCTTGTCTTGCAGGTCTTTCTGCAATCTCTCACTCTCTAGTCTCTCTTTCTGGTCTTCCACCTGACTCTCTGTGGCGTTTCCGGTCTCCTGTCTGGTCTCTCTCCATCTCAGGTCTCTCTTTCTGGTCTCTGTCTCCTTGGTCTCTCTCTCTCATTTGTTTTTTTCTGTTCTCTCTCTACTCTCTCTCTATCTCAGGTCTCTCTTTCTGGTCTCTGTCTAGTCTCTCTCTGGTTTCTAGTCCCTCTCTCTGTTTTCTCTTTCTCTTTAGTCTCTCTCTCTGGTCTCTGTCTACAGTCTCTGTCCCTAAGTCTCTCTCTGGTTTCTCTCTTTTTCTCTGGTCTCTCTGGTTTCTAGTCCCTTTCTCTGGTCTCTCTTTCTCTCTATAGTCTCTCTCTCTGGTCTCTCAGATCTTTCTACGGTCTCTGTCCCAAAAGTCTCTCTCTGGTTTCTCTCTCTCTTTCTGGTTTCTCTCTCTCTCTCTCGTCTCTCTCTTGTCTCTCTCTCTGGTCTCTCTTTCTCTCTGCGTACGTATGCGTGCCTGCCATTTCCGACTCCCAGATTCGGGTTTGTTTTGTGCCTCCTCTCGCCTCGGCCGCAGAGCAGGACGGAGCGATTTGAAACCAGAAGTCTGGGCACATCTGGTTGTGATTGGCAGCAGTATAAAGGGTGCTTGTGTTCTGGGAGCTGGCAGCGAGAGAGACAGACGGACCGAGCTCGAGCAAAACCAGCGCCACAGCAGCCAAGAACATGCACGAAACACAACGGCAAATCTGCAGGATCTGGCCCCTCCCCCTGGAACTGGCCACGGGCTGGAAGTCTGCCAGAGTCTGCATTCCCACAGTGAGCCGGAACATTACGACCACTGACAGGTGAAGCTGCAGCAGATTCTCTGGTGGGATGCACTTGGCGGTCGGTGCAAAAGTTGTCCTTGAAGTTGAAGCCAAAAATGCAGATAATAAAGAGTTTTGTAGATGGAGCGTTCGACAGTCTGTGTTTTGAAGTCGGGTCTATTACATCATCGTTGTCCAATCGTTGGGGATTGGGTTTGAGGTGGTGTGGAAGCAGTTATATGGGGAGTGTTTACATCTGTCTCCATGTGGACTAGAGGCCACCAGCGGTACTGCAGTCTAAATCCACACGGACCGTAAGGCTCGGATTGGTCAGAGCCCTCACATGTCTCTCTGGTCTCAACTTCTGATCTTTCTCTGGTCTCTCTCTCTCTCTCAGGTATCACTAGTTGGTCTCTCTCTGGTCCCTCTCTCAGGTCTCACTATATTCTCTCTCCGGTTTCTCTGGTTTTTCTCTAGTCTCTGTCTCTCTCTGGTCTCTCTCTCTCTGGTCTCTCTCTGGTCTCTCTCTGGTCTCTCTCTGCTCTCTCTCTGGTCTCTCTCTGGTCTCTCTCTCTCTGGTCTCTCTCTGGTCTCTATCTGGTCCGTCTCTTTGGTTCCTCTCTCTGGTCCTTCTCTCTGGTCTCTCTCTATGGTATCGCTGTAATTGCTTTTGATTTGACTTTTTGTGAAACATTCCCAATTCCATACACCGGCGGTACTGCAGCCTAAATCCACACGGACTGTAAGGCTCGGATTGGTCAGAGCCCCCACATTTCTCTCTCTGGTCTCTCCCTGGTCTCTCCCTCTGATTTTTCTCTCTGGTCTCTCTCTGGTCTCGCTCTGGTCTCTCTCTGCTCTCTCTCTGGTCTCTCTCTGGTCTCTCTCTCTCTGGTCTCTCTCTGGTCTCTCTCTGGTCTCTCACTGGTCTCTCCCTCTGATTTTTCTCTCTGGTCTTTCTCTGGTCTCTCTCTCAGGAGGTCTCACTGTCTGATCTCTCTCTGGTCTCTCTCTCTTCTTTCTCAATGGTCTCTTTCTCTTTCTGGTTACTCTAGGGTCTCTCTCTGGTCTCTCTCTACTATAGTATCTGTCTTTCTCTGGTTTCTCTCTGGTTTCTCTCTGGTCAAGACAAAAGTTGCTAAAGATATTGTAGTCCTGAAAGATGAAACCTTGGTCCGCAACATTTTTATAATTTAAACGTATGGTCTCACAATTGGGGGCGACAGTAGCTCAGTTGGTAGAGCATTGGCCTTAAGGCCAGAAGGTCGTGGGTTCAATTCCCACCTCTGCACCTTCTCCACCAACTCTCACTGATGACTGCTGTCGTTGTGTCCTTGGGCAAGACACTTAACCCCACTTTGCCCAAAGCCCCCACTGAAAGATCAAGGCTATGCTCACACTCAGAGCAGCCGTCCTCCTGTGGACTCACCACCTGCAGAGGGTCAGTGAGGGGCTGGTGCTATGAGACTTGGGTGGCATCTCTGACTGCCACCCCCCTGACCCAGAAATGGATTAAAGGGTAGAAAATGGATGGATGGATGGATGGTCTCACAATTGCTCTTGTCAATCTGTAATTATTGAGTCCTTTCGATTTTAAGATTGAGATGATAACCACCTGTTTCTCTCATCATGTCAAACTATAGAAGTACAATTCCCTGCATTTCTTCAGCGAACTCTAATAGTGTTTTAGTGATTTCTTGTCTAACCGTCATCCACAAGTTAATGCATGTGTTTAAATCCATTCCACCTCATTGCATGTGTTTTGTGTGTGTGGAAAAGCCGTCTTTTTCAGCGTTCACTTTAATAAAGTAAAGCAGGCAGTGAGGACGGCTACAGGCCCAGGCGGAGGTAAACTCAGAGATAATGATGCCCTGGAGGGCGAGTGTGCGCTCCGACACCTGCTTGTTCTTTTGGCACCGCTGTGAAAATGGGAGGAGAAGGAAGTGTTACAATAGCAGCCTGTATTCAAAGCCCATAAATCACCGCCGCTGCTAAATGCATAATGCTCTCAGACTGATTGTGCTGGATTCTCTGAGTGGACTGAGTTTGGAGCCGGTCTGACTGTTCCAGCCACAGGTCGGAGACTTCTGCAGACGCTTCCATTGTCAGGTGTCGAAACAGAGGCGTACGAGTGTGTATCCAACAGTTATGTAATGACTGTAATGTGTTGCTTCTTCCTGTAACTCATTATCAACCTCACGCAATAGCATCATAAGCTTTATTTCGTATGTATATTTATATTTGGTGAAAGGAACTTAAAAAAAATGTGCGTGTACAGCAAGTTACCTTCTGTTAGCCACATTAGTAAGAGCTAGCTTAGTTTAGCCACATCAGCAAGAGTTAGCTACAGTTAACCACATTAGCAATAGCAAAGGAAGGTTTCTCACCCATCATCTGTACTTAGCAGGTTTTCCCGACGTTTCGTCCTTCATCTAAAGAATTCTCAGACCGTGCGTTAGAGATGTATAACCTATGGGTGTGGTTAGCCACACCCCAATCCTGAGGCTAACTCATAAACTCATCTAAAGTGTGCTAAGACATGGTAGGGAGCAGGTCTAACGACCCTGCTGAGGCTAACGACCCTAACTCATTAGCATGTCACAGACCTTATCTATAGTTAGGGCGTTGTTTTTAGGATGTCGTCATAGATGCGAGGCAAAACAAATCTTAACCCTCCTCCTCTGTTAAGAGAAGGTTTCTGTTTCCTCACAAAAATGGCTTCTTTCACTCCTCTCTCAAACCAATTCTTCTCCAGAGCCAGAATTTTACCCTCTGTGTCATCCACCGTGTGGTTGGAGGCCTTGAGGTGGAGATGAACAGCCGACAGTGGCCCACTAGAGTTTTCTCTACGATGTTGGTAAAGTCGTTTCTGTAGAGTTTGTTTGGTTTCTCCAATATAGTGGTCAGTGCACTCCTCTTCAACGCACGGTCTGAGATTTCATTCCATTGAAAAAGTTCTTTTGATGAAGGACAAAACATCTGCAAAACCTGTTTAGAAAGACAGATGATGGATGAGAAACCTTCCTTTGCTTTGACTAATCCCTGTACGACTGAGAGCTTACACAAACCCACATTAGCAATAATTAGCTTCAGTTAGCCACATTAGAACGACTTAGCTTCAGTTAGCCACAGAACGACTTAGCTTCAGTTAGCCACATTAGAACGACTTAGCTTCAGTTAGCCACATTAGAACGACTTAGCTTCAGTTAGCCACAGAACGACTTAGCTTCAGTTAGCCACATTAGAACGACTTAGCTTCAGTTAGCCACATTAGTACGAGTTAGCTTCAGTTAGCCACATTAGTACGAGTTAGCTTCAGTTAGCCACATTAGAACGAGTTAGCTTCAGTTAGCCACATTAGAACGACTTAGCTTCAGTTAGCCACATTAGAACGACTTAGCTTCAGTTAGCCACATTAGAACGACTTAGCTTCAGTTAGCCACATTAGAACGACTTAGCTTCAGTTAGCCACAGAACGACTTAGCTTCAGTTAGCCACAGAACGAGTTAGCTTCAGTTAGCCACAGAACGAGTTAGCTTCAGTTAGCCACAGAACGAGTTAGCTTCAGTAAGGCCCCGTCCCAATTCTCCCCCTTGCCCTTAAGTGCGAGTGCAAGTGTGAGTGCAAGTGCGAGTGCAAGTGGAGGGTGCACTCAACTCTCCCTAAGTATTGGGACACCCTTGTATGCAAATGAGCGTCCACTACGTCACACGCAATGTCCGTTTTTCGGATTTCACCCCAGTCCAATAGGTGGCGGTAATACATATTTCTTCATAGGGGAGGTAAGACCGGAGAAGTACTGCTGTTGTTGTTACTTTTGAAAATGCCGGGTCCAGCGGAGCTTCTGCCTGTTTTGTGGGCTATGATGCTTTTTCTCCGTTCGCAAAGTACACGGAGAAGCAACAGACGTAGGATGAGACTTCGACGTATGGTTGCGCTTGCCCGGATGTTTCAGGTATGTTGTTTTCTTTCATAATGGCGCGGCTTTGCCCGACTGCATATATATACAGTCTATGGCTGCAACATTACTAACTATCGTACCAAAACTGTGTCTAAAACAAGACGACATACAAACGATACAAAGATCAAAAGTTACATCCATATGTCCAAACGTCTAACCATGAAGTATTCATCGCTGTTTTAAGTATGTACTAAACACGTGTATCACAAACGCAAAAACAAAGCGGTGCAGCATTGGCTACACTGGTTCTACTTTCCTTTCGCTGAAATCTTGAGTCACAGTAGTATATTGAGAACTATTTATATTGCGGAAAATATTATATGAAGTACTGTAATGCCTTTGCATGTATAGTTTGTATTGTTAATGTCACATCACTGCTTTCATGAGGGGAATTTGTGCTCTTAGGCCATCACTCATGCTATATATTTTTTGGCTCTTTGTTTTTCAGAGTGACCGTCCAGCAACGTACTGTAAAGTCAATGTGGTTGTGCCTATTCTACGCTTGTGGTTGGACGTCGAATTGGACACAAAACCTGACTTCAGACTGTCCAGGCAGGCCATGCATTCGCTGCAACGTGTAATGAGGAGAGCGCAAGATCATGGTTGGGGCAATGAATATGAGGTCCTCATATATGTATACTGGCTTGCCCATGGACTATCCTACCGTGTTGTGTCCAGAGTGTTCAGTATTCCTAGGTCTACTGTCCACAGGGTTGTCCATAGGGTAGCACAGTTCATTTGGAACAATCTACACCGAGCAATCAGTTTTCCAAAGATGGCTGACATTGATGCAGTGAGTAACGGCTTTGCCGAGCTTGCTGGAACACCTCTACTAAACAAAGCTGTTGGAGCCATTGATGGTTGTCATGTTCGCATAAAGCCCCCATCACTCCATCGTCTGGACTATCTAAATTACAAGGGTTTCTACTCAATACAAATGCAAGCTATTTGTGATCACACAGGAAAATTCCTAGACATTTTTGTGGGCTATCCAGGTTCTGTGCATGACACGCGCATTCTGAAGAACAGCTCGTTTTACCTTGCAAGAAGGTACCCACCTACGGGGTACTTCATTCTGGGAGATGGTGGGTATCCTTGTTTGGAGGGACCAATCGCCCTTATTACTCCATACCGAGAGCCAGTGAACGGCCGGGCCCAAAGGAAATTCAACTACCATCTGTCAAGAGCCCGTTCTAGTGTGGAGAGAGCATTTGGGATTATGAAGACTCGCTGGAGGTCAACCCTGTTCAGAGCCCTGGAGGTCAAGCCTACATTTGCACCACAGGTTATAGCATCGTGTGTCATGGTGTGGGTTTTATTTTTGTATTTTTGTTTTATTTTGACATTGTTCTCTGTGGTTTGGTTTTAGTTGTACTTCCTGTCCTGTTTGCCCCTGTTTGCCCCCGCCCTGATGTGTTTCACCTGTGTCTGTGTCTATAGGTACCATGTGCTTCTCTCCTTGTTGCTAGTCCATTGTCTTGTCAACGTCCTGTCTTGTTCATGTCTCTGTCTGTTTCCGTCCTGTTCCTGGTCCTGTTTAAGTTTTTCTGTCACGTGATGAAGTTAATGAAGACCCAAAATTGCAGAAATGCCAAAAATAAGGGTTTAATGATAAAAAAGTCCAGATGAAACCAACTCAAAATCCAAAACTTAAACAGGACCAGGAACAGGACGGAAACAGACAGAGACATGAACAAGACAGGACGTTGACAAGACAATGGACTAGCAACAAGGGGAGAGAAGCACATGGTACCTATAGACACAGACACAGGTGAAACACATCAGGGCGGGGCAGACAATCAAGACAGGGGCAAACAGGACAGGAAGTACAACTAAAACCAAACCACAGAGAACAATGTCAAAATAAAACAAAAATACAAAAATAAAACCCACACCATGACATCGTGTGCCTTTCTGCACAATGTATGTCTAGACAACGGAGACGTCCTGGAACCTGATAGTGATGCAACAGACATCCTGGACCCGGAACTTCCTCTCCATGAAGCTGCTGAGGAATATGAAAGGGCAGGGACTGCAATAAGGGACAGGCTCGCTGTATTGTTCAATGAAGACCCTTAAATGTAAAGTAAATTCTTTCAATAAAATGATTTAACGAACAATGGATGACCTTTTCTTTATATCCTTTCCCAAGATCCTAACTTTAAGTTTCAGTATTTCTTCCTAGAACAGTGAACATCAACACACACACAGTCACATTAACTGAGATTTATTTTTTGAAAAACACTCTAATAAAATGTCATATGTACAATATGAACAGACATGTTTGCCCAAACAGCCACACAGCAGCAGGCTACAGCTTTTCCACCATCCTCTCGAAGAGACTTAAAAAGCGCAAAGTCTTCTCCTCTGACTCCTCGTGTCTTCTCTGTTCCTTGTCTGACTCTGCTTGGAGAAAGTCCAAAATCCTCTGGCTATCTGTCCTCTTCCTTTTTCTGGGGGTAGGGGTGTTATGGCGAGAGGATGAAGAGGACGGGGTTGGTGAAGAGGGAGGATTGTTTGAGGATGGAGCTGGAGAAGCAGACCGGGTCGATGGTGCAGAGGAGGCAGAGCCCAACTGAGTATCCTCACTGGGGGTCTCGTCAGGATTGACAATGGCCTGTTGGAGACAAATTATTGTCACGTCATGGCAAATAAAGTTATTAACTGCACGGCTACAAGCACTGACATAGCAGTGTGTACACATCACAAAGTACACATGCCACTCGGTCTACAGCACGTGGAGAGTGCAGCGTCCCAAAATGTTCTGGACTCACTCCCAACTGAGATCATCACCTGCACTGAACTAAAAGTATTCACATGCAGTACAAAAACATGTCTATTGGAAAGGCAACTCTGTTTCCATGTGTGACGTGTCTGTGTGAATTCAGTGCAGAAATGTCTTTATAATAAGTGAATAATGGGGCTGGCCAGTGTTTTTTATTTAACTTGTGGTAAATGAAATAGAAATTTTGGTCTGATAATTCCTCCAATTACTTACATTTTACTGTTTGACAACAACCTGCTCAGGGACTAGTGGTTCAATGCATCTTTCCTTTGGGTTAATGTTTATTGTACACCGCCCCTATAAAAATATTCCCTTGTTTCTTACCATTAGCAAAGCTGTAGGGTCTTCAGCTGGCCTGAAAGACGCCACAACAACAGGGGGATCCACAGCAGGCCTTCCCCCCAAGACTGCGTGAAGCGCAGCGTAATACGGCCAGTATGAAGCGGTCTTCTCCCCACTATCTGAGCCAGTCTTTGGGTCCCTTAGGTCCTACACACACACACAGCAAAGTGAGTTGAGGTTACAGGATTAACCAGACAGATATATTTGCAGATAATTACCTTGTAGCGCTTCTTCAGGTTCTCCCACTTCTTACTGACCTGCTTGTGGGTCACTTTCCCCTCCAGGCCCAGCTCTTTCACTGCTTGCCTGTGAACATACAGTGAGGTATAGGCATTTAGCTGTGTTCAATAGCATTATTATTAAGAATAGAAGTTTCACTTACTGCCACAGACTTTTTGTCTGAAATTTTGTTTTCAGAAAATTGGCTTCATTCGCAGCTCTGTAATTTATGAGAGCAAAGGTTTTCTCCGTGGTCCCTGGGGGAAAAACAGCGTTGGTCAATTGTTCAGTTCCACTACTACTGCAAGCTGTTTGCGCAGATTTGCAAACACACAACCAACGTTAATGGTGAAGACAAACACTTACCTATGTTTATGAATTCAATGCACACCATGCCATGCACACGTACACGTACGAAACAGCGAGCCAACACCGGCATTCTACATTGTAGAACAAATTGCGTACCCACATAATTCTGACACGTTTCATAGCTTTTAGAGTGCATGTTTGTGTGAAATTGTACTTACATTTGTAGCTTTCGCTCCCGAGAGTCGGCGCCATGTTCATTTGGAAAAACTGGTTTGCCGAGTTCGCAATGCATCATGGGATCACCCTCGCTCGCAAGTGAGCTCCCGACCTCACTTGCACTCAAGGGTGGTTTTTAGGGCAGTGAAGACCCTCGCCTCGTCTCCCTAAGTATTGGGACACCCTTGCACTCGCGCGGGCACGCGCAAACGCTAGGGCAAGTGTGCTTTTTAAGGGCAAGGGCGAGAATTGGGACGGGGCCTAAGCCACATTAGAACGACTTAGCTTCAGTTAGCCACAGAACGAGTTAGCTTCAGTTAGCCACATTAGTACAAGTTAGCTTCAGTTAGCCACAGAACGAGTTAGCTTCAGTTAGCCACAGAACGAGTTAGCTTCAGTTAGCCACAGAACGACTTAGCTTCAGTTAGCCACAGAACGAGTTAGCTTCAGTTAGCCACAGAACGAGTTAGCTTCAGTTAGCCACAGAACGAGTTAGCTTCAGTTAGCCACAGAACGACTTAGCTTCAGTTAGCCACAGAACGACTTAGCTTCAGTTAGCCACAGAACGAGTTAGCTTCAGTTAGCCACAGAACGAGTTAGCTTCAGTTAGCCACATTAGAACGACTTAGCTTCAGTTAGCCACAGAACGAGTTAGCTTCAGTTAGCCACATTAGAACGACTTAGCTTCAGTTAGCCACATTAGTACAAGTTAGCTTCAGTTAGCCACAGAACGAGTTAGCTT
The DNA here is from genome assembly GCA_964034765.1 of Knipowitschia caucasica. Taxonomy (NCBI): domain Eukaryota; kingdom Metazoa; phylum Chordata; class Actinopteri; order Gobiiformes; family Gobiidae; genus Knipowitschia; species Knipowitschia caucasica. The sequence continues at coordinate 3,340,478 of OZ035842.1, forward strand.
CAGTTAGCCACATAAGCAATAGTTAGCCACCTTAGCATTGTCCAAAATCAGGTACTGGTTCTTGTGTTAGCTGTTGCGGTTAATGCTATGCTAATAATTTTTTGCTAACACTAGTTTTTAGGGCAAATCCTCCATCAATTTTTCTCCTTGTTTCAACATGACCTCCTTTCAGACAGTGACCTGATGTGCAACATGTGTCCACTGTGGCTCTACTCTGTCACTTTAGACCCTCACTCCGCTAACCAGACCCATGTAAACATACAACCATAAAACTATATATTATTTACTCTAGAATACACACTACTTTATTCTTGCTTCATATTATGCCAAAGGTACAGATTTTATACTTGTTCCTTTTGATGCTAGCGTTTGAGAATTTATTTTATTCTATTCAGTATAGAGTTATTGTTCATTTATCTTGTGTTGTGTGCTCCTCATTCCTACTGTTCTGTACCTGTTAATGCAACACTGACATTTCCCCACTGTGGGACAAAGTATCTCTTAATCTTAATCTAATCCTAATCTGTAACTTGACATTAGCACATCCCCTGGTTGTGGGTCTTAGCGTCGGCAGGCGGCAGGTCTCTGATGTTGTCGGCGATGGCAGGTTGTTTATGGGGAGAAGTCTCGGCACAAATTGAGCGCGGCACAAACGTTAGCTCAGTTTAGCCGAGCAGAACGACAGCGGCGGCAATTAAAATGTGATTGCGTGTTTTAAAGCGTCTGCCGCAGCCATTGTTTTGGTCCTGTCCTCTGCCATCACCCTCATTATATGATCGGTGAGCTACCTGCTCTCTCCCTCTCTCTCCAACGCCTCCCCACGTTTAGTCCTGACTCTGGGACCAGCAGGAGGCCGGTCCCTGTGCTCCTCAGAGTCCCAGCAGGAGTCCAGTCCCTGTGCTCCTCAGCGTCCCAGCAGGAGGCCAGTCCCTGTGCTCCTCAGCGTCCCAGCAGGAGTCCAGTCCCTTTGATCTAAAAATGTGACAGAGGCCAAACATACATACAGGTCTCTCTCTCTCTCTGTTGCACTCTCTTGTCTCTTTCTGCTCTCTCTCTCCATTCTTTCTCTTTGGTCTTTCTCTGGCCTCTCTTTCGCTCTCTGGTCTCTCTCTCTGGTCTATCTCTGGTCTCTCTCTATGGTCTCTCTCTCTGGTGTCTCTCCTGTCTCTCTCTGGTCTCTCTCTCTGGTCCCTTTCTTGTGTCTCACTCTGGTCTCTCTTTTTGGTCTCTCTCTCTGGTCTCTCTCTCTGGTCTCTCTCTCTGGTGTCTCTCTCTGGTCCCTTTCTTGTGTCTCTCTCTGGTCTCTCTTTTTGGTCTCTCTCTGGTCTCTCTTTCTGGTTTCTCTCCCTCTGGACTCTCTCTCTGCGGTTTCTTTCATGTAAGTCTCTGTGCTGACGCCTGCGTGATAATGATGGCTCTCTGGACCTGGTTCTGGACCTGGCTCTGGTTTTGGACATGGTTCTGGACCTGGCTCTGGTTTTGGACATGGTTCTGGACCTGGCTCTGGTTTTGGACATGGTTCTGGACCTGGCTCTGGTTTTGTAAGTAAGTAAGTAGTAAGTAAGTAAGTTATTATTTATATACCGCCTTTTCACTGCAGATCTGAGTCTCAAAGCGGTTTACAATTGTTAATTTTTGGGCATTTGTCTCTCACTCCACACAGAGATGGGAGCAGGGTCGCCAGTACAGGAGGCACATGCCAGAACTATTGGACATATTTTTAGTGGTAGGGGAAACCGGAGTACCCGGAGGAAACCTACGCAGACACGGGGAGAACATGCAAACTCCACTCAGAAAGGCCCTGGTCCGGCCGGGATTCGAACCCAGGACCTTCTTGCTGAGAGGCGAGAGTGCTATCCACTCAGCCACCGTGCCGCCGTTTTGGACATGGTTCTCTCTTCTTCTCTCATGGACTCTCTTTCTCCTCTCTCTCTCACCACCTCCCTTCTCCCACTCTCTTCTGTCTCTGCTCTCTTCCCTCTCTCCAATCTCTCTTTCCTATCTCTCTCTGCTTTCACCCCTCTCTCTTCTCTCCTCTCTCTGCCCTCTCCTCTCTCTCTCTCTCTCTTCTCTCCCTCTCTCTCTTCTCTTCTCTCATCTCTCTCGCTCTTCACTCCTCTCTCTCTGCTCTCTCTCCTCTCTCTCTCCCCTCTCTCTCTTCTCTCCTCTCTCTCCTCCCCTATCTCTCTCATCTCTCTCTCTTCTCTCCCTCTCTCTCTTCTCTCCTCTCTCTCTCTCTCGCTCTTTTCTCCTCTCTCTTTCTCTCTCTCTCTTCTCTACTCTCTCGCTCTCTTCTCACCCCTCTCTCTTCACTCCTCTCTCTCTGCTCTCTCTCCTCTCTCTCTCTCCCCTCTCTCTCTTCTCTCCTCTCTCTCCTCCCCTATCTCTCTCATCTCTCTCTCTCTCTTCTCTCCCTCTCTCTCTGCTCTCTCTCCTTTCTCTCTCTCCCCTCTCTCTCTCCTCCCCTATCTCTCTCCTCTCTCTCTCCTCTCTCTTCTCTCCTCTCTCTCTCCCTCTTCCCTCCCTCCCTCTCTCTCCTCCCCCTCTTGTCTGTTTCTCATGGCTCACAGGCTAAATATATAAAAACCACAGATGGGTTACCGCTGCAGCAGAGGACAGAGTTGAGCCCAAACATTTTTAAGGAGGTGGAAAACATGGTCAGAGTCGTACAGTGAAGAACAGACATTTCTAAAGCTGTGATTCCAAAGGTTATGCTCTGAATAACTGAAAAACTCCTCTCTGCACGTGGGACAAACGTTTAGCAGTACTTAAAGAGCGACTAAACACCAAATCAACTTTTTTTAACTCATAAACTGCATAAGTATGTTTATTGTAGTGCTGTCTACATATCCTGGTCATTTTTTTTGACATTTTAGTTCAAATTAGATAAAATATCACTTTTGAGCCAAAAAACGCTGTGTGGTGCCCTCTCCACCTTTTTGGTGGTACTACATTTGAATTTGGTCCTGGCCTCTCCATTGACTCTGAAGTTCTCTATGACATCAGTTGTTTTGTGTGACGTCAGTCTGTCAGAGCCAGTGATATAAACCCATTCAACTCTCACACACGCCCCAGCTGCAGTTTGGAGTATTCTGGCGCCATCTAGTGGATTAAAATTAAATTACATGAGTCATTCTGAGATTATTGAGTGTGATTAGGTTCAGGTGTGTAGCTTTACAATTATCTTAGTGTGTAAACAAGGGTGGAATGAGACTTTCTGGTCTGTAAACTATTGCTTTAAGCAGCAATGACAACTGTCTGTTTTTTTTTTTTGTGTGACAAGTGAGCTGTCAATCACAGCCCAGAGCACGCCCAACTCTAAGCCCCCCTTCTTGTCCCTTGGTCCTCCAGGCAACGGCCTTTTTAGAGAACATTTTCAAATCTTCATGTGGGCGGAGTAAGGCTGGTCACAGGTGTTTAGTCGCTCTTTAAACAGACTGGATTCTTCTGGACTTGGACTAAGACTAAACTTTCTGCTTTTATCTGCAAAAAGGAAAAGAAATGGAACTTTGACAACAATAGATTCAATTAAAAAGTGGATGTATTTTCAATCTAAGAAATGTATTATGTCTGAGGATTAATAAAGTCATTGTAATTAGTAAAAGAAGATAGTACTGTTTAATTACTGCATGTTTTAGTGGTAAATACAGTACAGACCAAAAGTTTGGACACACTTTCTGATTCAATGAGTTTCTTTCCATGACTATTGACACCAGGCTGTGTAAGGAGAGTCATGGTGCTCTGGGCCACATGACCCGGGCTCCAGTCACCGGACCTGAACCCAGTCCAGATGGTGTTGGGGCTGGACCACAGAGTGAAGGGGCCAACAAGTGCTAAGCATCATGGGAACTCCATCAAGACTGTTGGAGACCATTTCAGGTCCTCTTGAAGCTCATCCAGAGAAAGCCAAGAGTGAAGCAGTATCAGAGAAAAAGACATATTTTCAGTTGTTTTATACTTTTTTGAGTAAGTACATAATTCCACATGAGTTCATTCATAGTTTTGATGCCTTCAGTGTGAATGTACAATTTTCATAATCATAAAAATAAAAAAACTCTTTGAATGAGAAGGTGTGTCCAAACTTTTGGTCTGTACTGTATTTTAAAGGTTCCATCTCCAGATTTTCAGATGCAGAGATCTGGTATTGGTCTCTCTCTGCTTGTTACATGAGGATACAGACCTCTCACTCTGCTTGTTACATGAGGATACAGACCTCTCTCTCTGCTTGTTACATGAGGATACAGACCTCTCACTCTGCTTGTTACATGAGGATACAGACCTCTCACTCTGCTTGTTACATGAGGATACAGACCTCTCTCTCTGCTTGTTACATGAGGATACAGACCTCTCACTCTGCTTGTTACATGAGGATACAGACCTCTCACTCTGCGCGTTACATGAGGATACAGACCTCTCACTCTGCTTGTTACATGAGGATACAGACCTCTCACTCTGTGCGTTACATGAGGATACAGACCTCTCACTCTGCTTGTTACATGAGGATACAGACCTCTCACTCTGTGCGTTACATGAGGATACAGACCTCTCTCTCTGCTTGTTACATGAGGATACAGACCTCTCACTCTGCTTGTTACATGAGGATACAGACCTCTCACTCTGCTTGTTACATGAGGATACAGACCTCTCACTCTGCTTGTTACATGAGGATACAGACCTCTCACTCTGCTTGTTACATGAGGATACAGACCTCTCACTCTGCTTGTTACATGAGGATACAGACCTCTCACTCTGCTTGTTACATGAGGATACAGACCTCTCACTCTGCTTGTTACATGAGGATACAGACCTCTCACTCTGCTTGTTACATGAGGATACAGACCTCTCACTCTGCTTGTTACATGAGGATACAGACCTCTCACTCTGCTTGTTATATGAGGATACAGACCTCTCACTCTGCTTGTTACATGAGGATACAGACCTCTCACTCTGCTTGTTACATGAGGATACAGACCTCTCACTCTGCTTGTTACATGAGGATACAGACCTCTCACTCTGCTTGTTACATGAGGATACAGACCTCTCTCTCTGCTTGTTACATGAGGATACAGACCTCTCACTCTGCTTGTTACATGAGGATACAGACCTCTCTCTCTGCTTGTTACATGAGGATACAGACCTCTCTCTCTGCTTGTTACATGAGGATACAGACCTCTCTCTCTGCTTGTTACATGAGGATACAGACCTCTCACTCTGCTTGTTACATGAGGATACAGACCTCTCACTCTGCTTGTTACATGAGGATACAGACCTCTCACTCTGCTTGTTACATGAGGATACAGACCTCTCACTCTGCTTGTTACATGAGGATACAGACCTCTCACTCTGCTTGTTACATGAGGATACAGACCTCTCTCTCTGCTTGTTACATGAGGATACAGACCTCTCACTCTGCTTGTTACATGAGGATACAGACCTCTCACTCTGCTTGTTACATGAGGATACAGACCTCTCACTCTGCTTGTTACATGAGGATACAGACCTCTCACTCTGCTTGTTACATGAGGATACAGACCTCTCTCTCTGCTTGTTACATGAGGATACAGACCTCTCACTCTGCGCGTTACATGAGGATACAGACCTCTCACTCTGTGCGTTACATGAGGATACAGACCTCTCTCTCTGCTTGTTACATGAGGATACAGACCTCTCACTCTGCTTGTTACATGAGGATACAGACCTCTCTCTCTGCTTGTTACATGAGGATACAGACCTCTCACTCTGCTTGTTACATGAGGATACAGACCTCTCACTCTGCTTGTTACATGAGGGGTTTGATTTCTTGAACATTCTGGATCATGTAGTTCTTCACATAATATTTGGGAGAACACTTTGATTTGGTTTGTTTTGAAACATTTGTGACAGTTTTGTCTGTGTTCAGAGCAAGGTCAAGCCACTCTGCTGCGTTTTCGATTACCTCGGAGAGTTTAGCTGCTACAGAGCTAGCATCAGAACTGTGAAAAGAACATCAATACCTCCACATGATTGCAGATGGAGGGGAGGTGATGTACGCACTGAACAGGAGCTGCCCAAGTATCGACCCTTGGGGGACTCCTGTAGCAAAATATTTTCGTTTATTCGAGCGTCCTGATGACAGTCTGCAAGAGAAGACTGAAACCAACTGAAGGTGTTTACTGAAAGGTTGAAATGTTGCAGTTTTGTTAGCAGAACTGAGTGGTTTAAGGCAAGGCAAGGCAAGGCAAGTTTTGTTTGTATAGCACAATTCATACACAAGGCAACTCAAAGTGCTGAACAAGATAGCATTAAAATCATAAATAATTACAGAACATTAAAACGAAAGATAAAAATATAAAATCCCAGCACCGTTTTTAACCTGGTTTTAAACATTGTCAGAGAGGAGGCCTGTCTCACATCTTCAGGAAGATTGTTCCAGATTTTAGCAGCATGAATCTGAAAAGCAGCCTCCCCATGTTTAGTTCTGACTCTGGGCACTAACAGGAGTCCAGTCCCTGTGCTCCTCAGAGTCCCAGCAGGAGTCCAGTCCCTGTGCTCCTCAGAGTCCGGGCTGGTTCATATGGGACTAACATGTCACTAATATATTTTGGTGCGAGGCTATGGAGAGACTTGTAACAAGCAGAGCTGTTTTAAAGTCTATTCTCTGAGCCACAGGAAGCCAGTGCAGAGACCTGAGAACTGGACTAATGTGGTCGTACTTCCTGGTTCTAGTCAGGACTAATGTGGTCGTACTTCCTGGTTCTTGTCAGGACTAATGTGGTCGTACTTCCTGGTTCTAGTCAGGACTAATGTGGTCGTACTTCCTGGTTCTTGTCAGGACTAATGTGGTCGTACTTCCTGGTTCTTGTCAGGACTAATGTGGTCGTACTTCCTGGTTCTAGTCAGGACTAATGTGGTCGTACTTCCTGGTTCTAGTCAGGACTCGAGCTGCTGCATTTTGAATGTACTGCAGCTGTTTTACAGCCTGTTTGGACAGACCTGTGAGCAGGCCATTGCAGTAGTCTAACCTACTGGAGACAAATGCATGGATAAGAATCTCCAAGTCTGCTTTAGACACTATGTTTTTGATCCTGGCAATGTTTTTTAGATGGTAAAAAGCTGCTGATGTTACTGATTTGATGTGGCTATTAAAATTTAAGTCTGAGTCCAGTATTACCCCTAGACTTCTGACCTTGTTTGAAGGTTTTAGGGAGAGAGACTGTAGGTGACAGATGACGCTCTCTCTTTGTTTCTGGGGACCAAAGACAATCATTTCAGTTTTGTCTGCGTTTAGCTGAAGGAAGTTGTTTTGCATCCACTCACTGATCTGTTGGATACAGTGAAGGAGTGAGTCCACTGGTCCATGTTCTCCTGCAGTCAGTGAGACATAGATCTGAGTGTCGTCTGCATAGTTATGATAGGAAACTTTGTTTCTGCGTATTAACTGACCTAACGGCAGCATGTAGAGATTGAACAGAAGAGGTCCCAGGATCGACCCCTGTGGGACTCCACAGGTCAGGGCCATATGATCTGAGACACAGTTTCCAATCTCCACAAAGTACTTCCTGTCTTCAAGGTAAGACCTAAACCAACTTAGGGCGGTGCCAGCGACTCCAACCCAGTCCTCTAGTCTCTGTAAGAGGATCTCATGGTCGACGGTGTCAAAGGCAGCACTTAGATCTAACAAGATTAAGATTGAGACTTTGCCTGCGTCAGTGTTCAGTTTACTTTGTCAAATGAATTTCGTAGATCCAGAAAAACTGCGCCCACCACCCCGACCTTGTCTAGCATGGATTTGATCACTGCAGTTAAATAAAACATGGTCTCACATGCCAAGTCGGTAGAACGTATTGAAAAGCCGAATTTCGTTTGCCTTAACGTGTTTTCTCTTGTCGAGGTGTTATCAGCTGTTCAGTAACTATTTTTTCAATCACCGTTGAGACCGCCGGAAATATACTAATTGGTCTGCAGTGCTTATCGTCCTTCCGATTTCCGCATTTAAAAATAGGTGTTGCCCATGCTGTTTTCGAAGATGACAGAAATACACATTCACTGAGTGGTTCGTTGTGTACGTGATTGGATCTGTGGAAATGTCTTGGTGTTATTATGGAAAGAGCTTTGGCTGTAGAATTGGAGAGTATTGAGATAATTTTGTTGATCTTGTTCTTGCTCACACATTCAAGGTCCATTGCACCCTCCATAAGATGTTGATCTGTTGTTAGCCGTACACGCAGGTGGCTTCATGTTCGGGTGGGGGAAAGAGAAAGACGAGAGAGACGAGAGAGAGAGAGATTCCGCCAGATGAGCCGGAGGAAGTCTGGCCATCTCATTAAACCACCCCTTATTCTCAGTCCTGTATTTTGGGTTCCTTTGACACTTTGACACACACTGCTAAACGTCCATCCGATTCACTTTGAACACACACATCTTCGCTTGTCTGCTAGCATGCGCCGTTAGCCGTCATCACTCAGACTCCTGGTTAAAGCTGCACTAACTGACTTTGGGATTTTGAAGCCGTGGACTCGCTGGCCTCTCTCTTTCTGCTCCCCTCCCCGCACCCACGAAGCTATCGCCCCACACACACCCACTGTTGAGACGGAGCTAGTGTCTCTCAATATGGATAAAACATGGATATGGATTTTCACGTGGATGGCGTGACCATAGAACGATACAACCGGGAAGTGCGGAGGAACGAGACTTTCTTTTGGATGGCTGTGTCGCTGTGTAAGCAGTAACCGATGACGAAGACACGGAAGCTTCAGGTTAGCTCCTCGGCTTGTTGTGCTAACTCAGCCGTCTATGCTAACGGACCTGTAGATTTCTCACGAAAGTGGGGGCCAGTGGTGCGCTGTGATTGGTCACAATCTGCGACCCGAAACACATTCTCTTCCTTGTTTCATCAAAACTCGATCTAAAATATAATGTCACGCCAGCACAAATCTGCGCTACTTTTTCTTCAAAATGATGTATATCCCAATGCCCTACATGGACATGGATAGCATTTTCGTAATGAATACAAAAATAAAGTCAGTTAGTGCAGCTTTAATGCAGACCTCAAAGACTCACGTCCGGTTCTTTTGAAATGCACCACACAATGTATTATCACTGTTTGTTGTTTTCACCTCTTTATTCTGAATCCGCCACATTCTGCTTCAAACGCTGCTTATCTGCTGTCAGCGTCTGATGAGCAGCGTTCGTTTGTTTGGGGCCGAAGTGAAACAGGGCCAAGATCAGGAGCCAGACGTCAGAGCACTGGAGTTTTAAAGTATATATTTCACACACGGAGACATAACAACAGAACTGTCAAGAGCCAAAGTCCCACATTCAGACCTGAAGCTTTAAACACAAACACTGGGATTTAATTACAGCTGGAGAGAGATTTACTGTGGGTTTGGAGGCGGCTTTAGACTGGGGTAGCACAGGGACTGGCCTCCTGCTGGAACTCTGAGGAGCACAGGGACTGGCCTCCTGCTGGGACTCTGAGGAGCACAGGGACTGGCCTCCTGCTGGGACTCTGAGGAGCACAGGGACTGGCCTCCTGCTGGGACTCGGAGGAGCACAGGGACTGGCCTCCTGCTGCCTCTTCGCTCTCCTCCCTCCTCCCCTCTCTTCTCGCTCCTCTCTTTCCTCTCTCCCTCTCCTCCCTCTCCTCTCTATCTCTCTTCTCCTCCCTCTCCTCTCTCTCCTCTCCTCCTTCTCCTCTCTCTCCTCTCCTCCTTCTCCTCCCTCTCCTCTCCTCTTAGCTCTCCTAGCTCCTCTCCTAGCTCTCCCTCTCTCCCCTCTCCTCCCTCTCCTCTCTATCTCTCTTCTCCTCCCTCTCCTCTCTCTCCTCTCCTCCTTCTCCTCTCTCCCTCTCTTCTCTCCTCTCTCTCTCTTCTCCTCCCTCTCCTCTCTCTCCTCTCCTCCTTCTCCTCTCTCCCTCTCTTCTCTCCTCTCTCTCTCTTCTCCTCCCTCTCCTCTCTCTCCTCTCCTCTCCTAGCTCTCCTAGCTCCTCTCCTAGCTCTCCTCTATCCCTCTCCTCCCTCTCCTCTTTCTCCTTTCCTCCCTCTCCTCTCTCTCTTCTCTTCTCTCCTCTCTATCTCTCTTCTCCTCCCTCTCCTCTCTCTCCTCTCCTCCCTCTCCTCTCTCCCTCTCTCCTCCCTCTCCTCTCTCTCCTCTCTCTCCTCTCCTAGCTCTCCTCTATCCCTCTCCTCCCTCTCCTCTCTCTCTTCTCTCCTCTCTATCTCCCCCTTCCCGTCTCTCTCCTCTTTCCTCCCATCAATCGTTGCTGCTTCCTCCTCCCCTCCTCCTCCTCTCCTCCTCCTCTTTGAACCAGTTTCCTGGTTTGTCGTTTGTAGTTTTGCTCTTTTGTCTCCAGTCGGGTTCTAGCCGCAGGCGGAGTAGAGGGTCCCGAATGCACAGATGTGGAGCCTGTTCTGCGTTCGCCTGGAGGAACCACAGGGGCTGATGGAGAGCCAGGCAGGACTGTGTTGGCAGCAGGCTAACTCCTCTCCAGAGGTCTTTGTTGTTCTGATTTACTTCTGCTTAAACTTTACTGCAGTCCTACTTTTCACAAACAACAGAGACCAGAGAGAGAGACCAGAGGGAGAGACCAGAGAGAGAGACCAGAGAGAGAGACCAGAGAGAGAGACCAGAGAGAGAGACCAGAGAGAGAGACCAGAGAGAGAGACCAGAGAGAGAGACCAGAGAGAGAGACCAGAGAGAGAGACCAGAGAGAGAGACCAGAGGGAGAGACCAGAGAGAGAGACCAGAGAGAGAGACCAGAGAGAGAGACCAGAGAGAGACCAGAGAGAGAGACCAGAGAGAGAGACCAGAGAGAGAGACCAGAGAGAGACCAGAGAGAGAGACCAGAGAGAGAGACCAGAGAGAGAGAGATCAGAGAGAGAGACTAGATAGAGAGATCAGAGAGAGAGAGACCAGAGAGAGAGATTAGAGAGAGAGATCAAAGAGAGAGACCAGAGAGAGAGACCAGATAGAGAGACCAGAGAGAGAGACTAGATAGAGAGATCAGAGAGAGAGAGACCAGAGAGAGAGACCAGAGAGAGAGACCAGAGAGAGCAAGACCATAGAGAGAGAGACCAGATAGAGAGACTAGATAGAGAGACAAGATAGAGAGACAAGATAGAGAGACCAGAGAGAGGGATCAGAGGGAGAGACCAGAGAGAGAGACCAGAGAGAGAGCCCAGAGAGAGAGACCAAAGAGCAAAACCAGAGAGAGAGACCAGAGAGAGAGACCAGAGAGAGAGACCAGATAGAGAGACCAGAGAGAGAGACTAGATAGAGAGATCAGAGAGAGAGAGACCAGAGAGAGAGACCAGAGAGAGAGACCAGAGAGAGCAAGACCATAGAGAGAGAGACCAGATAGAGAGACTAGATAGAGAGACAAGATAGAGAGACAAGATAGAGAGACCAGAGAGAGGGATCAGAGGGAGAGACCAGAGAGAGAGACCAGAGAGAGAGCCCAGAGAGAGAGACCAAAGAGCAAAACCAGAGAGAGAGACCAGAGAGAGACCCGAGAGAGATCCGAGAGAGACCCCAGAGAGACCCCAGAGAGACCCCAGAGAGACCCCAGAGAGACCCCAGAGAGACCCCAGAGAGACACCAGAGACCCGCGAGAGAGACACGACAGCAATACTGAGAATCCGTTGTTGCAAATGAACTCTTATTTTACAATAATAAGGTTTCAACTTAACAGCTTCAGTTGAATTACTAAACAGTTTGAAACAGAATTCTGATTCGTGGACTTTCTCCTGGATTCACATCTGTGTCTTTGTCCTTGTTTATGCCCACACTCCTCTCTGCTGATGAAGAGGTGTGTGAGAGGCAGACAGGATCAGATCTGAGGCCTGTGTGTGTGTGTGTGTGTCCTCCCCCCTCCTCCCCCCTGTGTGTGGGTGAGGCTGGAGAGGGCTGGAGGGGGAGATCCATCACTGCTCTGTCCCTGGGTGCGATGGCTAATGCTGGACACAGGGACGAGACGTGAACAGAATCCAGAGGAGTGAGAAGTTTCCCCAGACGACTTTTAAAACTAATGTTCTCCTCAGCATCAGCAAAGATAGATACAGTACCATTCGGACTCTTTGTTTATGGATTTAAAGCTGGGGTACCTAGTTTCAAAGCGCACTTTTTGCTGTTTAATATCACCCATCCAACCAGTTCCTTGGCCTCTCTAGTTTCTGTCTGGTCTCTCTGACTGGTTTATCAGGACTCTCTCTGGTCTCTCTGCACTCTTTCTGGTCTTTCTCTGGTCTCTATATCTTGTCTCTCTCTAGTCTATCTGGTCTCTCTCTCTGGTCTTTCTCCGGACTCTCTCTGGCCTCTCTCTCTAGTCTCTCTGGTCTCTCGCTGGCCTCTCCCTGGCCTCTTTCTGGTCCCTCTATGGTCTCTCTCTGGTCTCTCTCTGGTCTCTCAATGGTCTCTCTCTGGTCTCTCTCTGGTCTCTTTAAATTACTTTTCTAAAGATGATTAAATTGGAGGAGACTTCATTTAGAAGATACAACAGTCACACTGCACTCAAAGAGAAATGCACCTATTTCCATCATCCACTAGCGTCTCCTCCTCCTGCTCCTCCTCTTCCTCTTCCTTTTCCTCCTCCTCATCCTCCAAAGAAAACCTGGGGGAGTATATTGTCTGTGGATGATCCATCAGCTGTGGGGCAGTAGAAGAATCATATGGTCAGTGTGTGGGACACTCAGAGAGATAGAGACCAGAGAGAGAGACCAGAGAGAGAGACCAGAGAGAGAGACCAGAGAGAGACCAGAGAGAGAGAGACCAGAGGGAGAGACCAGAGAGAGACCAGAGACAGAGACCAGAGAGAGAGACCAGAGAGAGAGACCAGAGAGAGAGACCAGAGAGAGAGACCCAGAGAGAGAGACCAGAGAGAGACCAGAGAGAGACCAGAGAGAGAGACCAGAGAGAGACCAGAGAGAGAGACCAGAGAGAGAGACAGAGAGAGAGACCAGAGAGAGACCAGAGAGAGAGACCAGAGAGAGACCAGAGAGAGAGAGACCAGAGGGAGAGACCAGAGAGAGACCAGAGACAGAGAGAGAGAGACCAGAGAGAGAGACCAGAGAGAGAGAGAGAGAGACCAGAGAGAGACCAGAGAGAGACCAGAGAGAGACCAGAGACCAGAGAGAGAGACCAGAGAGAGAGACCAGAGAGAGAGAGAGAGACCAGAGAGAGAGACCAGAGAGAGAGACCAGAGAGAGAGACCAGAGAGAGAGACCAGAGAGAGACCAGAGAGAGACCAGAGAGAGAGACCAGAGAGATAGACCAGAGAGAGAGACCAGAGAGAGAGACCAGAGAGAGACCAGAGAGAGAGACCAGAGAGAGAGACCAGAGAGAGAGACCAGAGAGAGAGACCAGAGAGAGAGACCAGAGAGAGAGACCAGAGAGAGACCAGAGAGAGAGACCAGAGACAGAGAACCAGAGAGAGAGACCAGAGAGAGAGACCAGAGAGAGACCAGAGAGAGAGACCAGAGAGAGAGACCAGAGAGAGAGACCAGAGAGAGAGACCAGAGACAGAGACCAGAGAGAGAGACCAGAGAGAGAGACCAGAGAGAGACCAGAGACAGAGACCAGAGAGAGACCAGAGAGAGAGACCAGAGAGAGACCAGAGAGAGAGACCAGAGACAGAGACCAGAGAGAGAGACCAGAGAGAGAGACCAGAGAGAGAGACCAGAGACAGAGACCAGAGAGAGAGACCAGAGAGAGAGCCTGAGAGAGAGACCAAAGGGAGAGACCGGAGGGAGAGACCGGAGGGAGAGACCGGTGAGTGAGGCCGGTGAGTGAGACCAGAGTGAGACCAGAGTGAGACCAGAGTGAGACCAGAGTGAGAGACCAGAGAGACACTAGAGAGAGAGACCAGAGTGAGAGACCAGAGTGAGAGACCAGAGTGAGACCAGAGAGAAAGACTGGAGAGAGAGATCAGAGTGAGACCAGAGAGACCAAAGAATGAAACCAGAGACACCAGAGAGACCAGCGGGAGACGACAATGACATCACACTGAGGCCGTTGCTACAGACCTTATACTGTACGTACGTCACTCACTTTTGTGGCATTCTCTTATTTGATGTCGTCCATATTTTGTGTGATTTTAGATTAGTATTTGTGCTTGGTCCCTGCAGCTGGTCCCTGCAGCTGGTTTAATGCTGTGGAAACTGGTTATTGCAGAAAGTGGTGGCATTTAAACAAGTGAAAGCGGGATTGTAAATTCTTAAATATTCACTTTAATAATTTATCGAGGGAAAGCAAGGTGGTGTGGTGTATTTCCCAAACATAATGACTGCAGATTAGTCCTTTAGACATAGACCAGAGTGAGACCACAGAGAGATGTCACTGTGATCTCTCTGTGGTCTCTGTCTAGTCTCTGTCTGGTCTCTGTCTGGTCTCTCTCTGGTCTCTCCTTGGTCTTCCACTAGTCCACTAGTCCCTCCCTAATCTCTTACTGGTCCCTGGTCTCTCTCTGGTCCCTCCCTGGTTTCTCTCTGGTCTCTCTCTGGTCTATCTCTGGTCTCTCCGTAGTTGGTTCCTCCCTGGTCTCTCTCTGGTCAAAGAGACCTCTGTCTGGTCTTTGCCTGGTCCCTCCCTGGTCCCTACATAGTCTCTCCCTGGTCTCTCCCTGGTCCCTCCCTGGTCCCTCCCTGGTCTCTCTCTGGTCCCTCCATCGTCTTTTCCCTGGTCTCTCCCTGGTCTCTCTCTGGTCTCTCCCTGGTTCCTTCCTGGTCTCTCTCTGGTCTCTCCCTGGTTTCTCCCTGGTCCCTCTCTGGTCTCTCTCTGGTCCCTCCCTGGTCCCTCCCTGGTCCCTCCCTGGTCCCTCCCTGGTCTCTCCCTGGTCTCTCTCTGGTCCCTCCATCGTCTTTTCCCTGGTCTCTCCCTGGTCTCTCTCTCTGGTCTCTCCCTGGTTCCTTCCTGGTCTCTCCCTGGTCCCTCCCTGGTCTCTCCCTGGTCTCTCTCTGGTCCCTCCCTGGTCCCTCCCTGGTCTCTCTCTGGTCTCTCTCTGGTCTCTCTCTGTAGTGCAGACACATCCATCAGCTGCAGACAGAGCAGTTCTGTGATAAATGCTTTGACTTTTTTTGTTGTTTTTTTCTGAAAGAAAAAGATTTTCTAACCGGAGCCAGGACCTCATACACCAAAGCGATTTAGTCTCTGGAGGCAGCGTGTGTGAAGGAGACGCACAAGTGACCCAAGGTTGTTTTTAGATCCATCCACGCCAGAGAAAGACCAGAGTGAGACCAGGGAGTGAGACCAGAGAGTGAGACCAGGGAGTGAGACCAGAGAGGGAGACCAGAGAGTGAGACCAGAGAGAGAGACCAGAGAGAGAGACCGAGAGTGAGACCAGAGAGTGAGACCAGAGAGTGAGACCAGAGAGTGAGACCAGGGAGTGAGACCAGAGAGTGAGACCAGAGAGTGAGACCAGGGAGTGAGACCAGAGAGTGAGACCAGAGAGTGAGACCAGGGAGTGAGACCAGAGAGTGAGACCAGAGAGTGAGACCAGAGAGTGAGACCAGAGAGTGATACCAGAGAGTGAGACCAGAGAGTGAGACCAGAGAGTGAGACCAGAGAGTGAGACCAGAGAGTGAGACCAGAGAGTGAGACCAGAGAGTGAGACCAGAGAGTGATACCAGAGAGTGAGACCAGAGAGTGAGACCAGAGAGTGAGACCAGAGAGTGAGACCAGAGAGTGATACCAGAGAGTGAGACCAGAGAGTGATACCAGAGAGTGAGACCAGAGAGTGAGACCAGAGAGTGAGACCAGAGAGTGAGACCAGAGAGTGAGACCAGAGAGTGAGACCAGAGAGTGATACCAGAGAGTGATACCAGAGAGTGAGACCAGAGAGTGAGACCAGAGAGTGAGACCAGAGAGTGAGACCAGAGAGTGAGACCAGAGAGTGAGACCAGAGAGTGATACCAGAGAGTGAGACCAGAGAGTGAGACCAGGGAGTGAGACCAGAGAGTGAGACCAGAGAGTGAGACCAGAGAGTGAGACCAGAGAGTGATACCAGAGACAGGCCTAATTTTTTTTGGTATTTTCCCTGGATTCAACAAACCAGTGTAGAGTAGAGCAGAGCTGGGGTGTCTTCTTCTTCTTCTTCTTCTTCTTCTTTGCTGTTTTTTGGCGGTTGACAACCAAAAAAAAAGGAGTATTACCGCCACCTACTGTACTGGGGTGTGTGGACCATTGGAATCAAGCTAGAATCAGCAGTTCAAATACGATCTTTCAGTCCGGTGGTTTTAATGAAATGGATTAGACGTTTGCGGATGTTTACAGACGGTTGATCTAGCAATGTCTTTAAATTAAATGGGCGTGTTTCTTTTGCAACAGCTGTTGACATGCAGACTCGTTGCTCTCTATAATAATCACAGTGCAGGAGGACATGTTCTACAGTCTCTGGTTCATGTGTACAGTGCTGGCATGTTCCATCCACATGCTTTCCAATTCTCCAGAGTGAGTGGTTTAGGCCTGTGTGTCCGATCCTCAAACGAGTGATAATGGATTCCTCTTTACGGTTACCTGCCCACAGGCAGTTTGATCCAACTTTACTCTGGATTCCATAAAGATGTCTTCCTGTATCACTGATGTCCCAGCACTCTTGCCAAAGCTTCATGATTTTAGATTTCAGCAGGGCTTTTCCCTCAGCTTGACTTAGTGATACCTGGGGTGTCTTCAGACTGAGCCCACACAGACCTGGGTGTGTTCTGGACCTCACCCTCAGAGCGTGGCGTGAGAGTGGAGGATTATGGGTAAATCTCAGAAGAGTCTTTCTCAATCCAGACTTCCTCCTGATCAAAGGAAACGGAGCCGCTCTTAAACTGACTTTGTTCCATCTCTGCTCTGCTGTAGATCTGCTCCAACAGAAGCTTTGGATCTACCTCGGTCTCAGAGATCACAGTATCTCTCATTTTCTAATTCAGTGCAACAGTCTTTTACTTTTGAATGCGCTGGAAACGGCTGCAAGTCCTGAATAGTTCTGAAACAGTTGTTTTGTGCTTTACAATTGTTATTTTTCTTGCTTTTTTCTGCCTGAGATGTTGCTGCAGTTCAGTGTTCATGGTTTTACACTGGTCCAGACCAGAGCAGACAGGATTCATGGTTTTACACTGGTCCAGACCAGAGCAGAGAGGATTCATGGTTTTACACTGGTCCAGACCAGAGCAGAGAGGATTCATGGTTTTACACTGGTCCAGACCAGAGCAGAGAGGATTTACACTGGTCCAGACCAGAGCAGAGAGGATTCATGGTTTTACACTGGTCCAGACCAGACCAGAGTGGATCAGGTGAAAATCCACTGGAGAAATGCTAACTTTTTGAAAAATGCTAATGAAGCATTTAGTATTTTACTTTGGACCAGAGCAGAGAAAATGCTCCGAACCAAGCGGCTACTCCACCTTGTGACTCGTCCTGCTCCACCCAGAGGCTACTCCACCTCTGCTGCTGTGACCCGTCCTGCTCCACCCAGAGGCTACTCCACCTCTGCTGCTGTGACCCGTCCTGCTCCACCCAGAGGCTACTCCACCTCTGCTGCTGTGACCTGTCCTGCTCCACCCAGAGGCTACTCCACCTCTGCTGCTGTGACCCGTCCTGCTCCACCCAGAGGCTACTCCACCTCTGCTGCTGTGACCCGTCCTGCTCCACCCAGAGGCTACTCCACCTCTGCTGCTGTGACCTGACGTGCTGTTGCTGATTATTACTATTGTTAGCTTTTCAGAGTGATCAATTTATTTGTTTTGCTTGTGTGGATGGATGGGTTTTTGCTGCTGCTGGACACCTATTCTCTAAAGGGATCAATAAAGTATCTATCTATCTAGTCACAAAATGTAACATCCATAGTTTGGCTTCTATTATCTACTAAATTCAAAATGAAGTAGTCACTATGTAGATCGGCCATCTGCATCTTTATGAAATACTAAACGTTTCCTGTCAAATATTTAGTTAGGCTGTAGATCCAGGACTGAGGCTGTAGACCCAGGACTGAGGCTGTAGACCCAGGACTGAGGCTGTAGACCCAGGACTGAGGCTGTAGATCCAGGACTGAGGCTGTAGATCCAGGACGTCTGAGGCTGTAGATCCAGTACTGAGGCTGTAGATCCAGGACTGAGGCTGTAGATCCAGGACTGAGGCTGTAGATCCAGGACTGAGGCTGTAGATCCAGGACTGAGGCTGTAGATCCAGGACTGAGGCTGTAGATCCAGGACTGAGGCTGTAGACCCAGGACTGAGGCTGTAGACCCAGGACTGAGGCTGTAGACCCAGGACTGAGGCTGTAGATCCAGGACTGAGGCTGTAGATCCAGGACTGAGGCTGTAGACCCAGGACTGAGGCTGTAGATCCAGGACTGAGGCTGTAGATCCAGGACTGAGGCTGTAGATCCAGGACGTCTGAGGCTGTAGATCCAGTACTGAGGCTGTAGATCCAGGACTGAGGCTGTAGATCCAGGACTGAGGCTGTAGATCCAGGACTGAGGCTGTAGATCCAGGACTGAGGCTGTAGATCCAGGACGTCTGAGGCTGTAGATCCAGGACTGAGGCTGTAGATCCAGGACTGAGGCTGTAGATCCAGGACTGAGGCTGCAGATCCAGGACTGAGGCTGTAGATCCAGGACTGAGGCTGTAGATCCAGTACTGAGGCTGTAGACATTATGAATTGCTAACTAGCGCATTAGCTTCGACCCAAAGTTCAGCCTCTAAAAAAAGTAAATTAGATAAATCTTCCTCAGAGATCAACCATGGGACAGTCTAACTTTGAAATAACACGCCTCAGAAATCCCATATTGGTCGATCTCTGGCTATAAATATATTGAAAGACTTTGACATTTAATGGTGAGCCTGGAGCGGAGCTAAACCCGGACTCAGACTGGAACCCTGTGTGTTGCTAATTGGTCAGAAATCCATAATCAGTGCGGAGTAAATGAGAAATTGTTCGGGCGATTTGCTCCTGAACGTTCAGATCCGTGGTCTCTGATGGAGCCTCTCTCTGGTCATTACTCCCACAAACCGATTGGCCATAATTTAAACGAATCACCACAATTATTTCTCCATCTCGTTTTTTCCCCTTTTTTGCCGAGATTAATTTGTTGGAATCGTTCAAGCTTTTACGGAAAGTTAATTTAGTGGAAACACAGCGTTGGTCCAAAGGTCATGTAGCTAACATCTCTATTGTGTGTTTAATTAGAAGCTTGTGGGCTCTGGGACCAATGTGGGTTTTACTCCTGCTACAGTACTCCTGCTGCTTCTGCTGCTGCTGCTTCTGCTGCTGCTGCTGCTGCTGCTGCTGCTGCTGCTGCTGCTGCTGCTGCTGCTGCTGCTGCTGTTACTGCTGCTGCTGCTGCTGCTGCTGCTGCTGTTACTGCTGCTGCTGCTGCTGCTGCTGTTACTGCTGCTGCTGTTACTGCTGCTGTTACTGCTGCTGCTGCTGCTGCTGCTGCTGCTGCTGCTGCTTCTGCTGCTGCTACTGCTGCTGCTGTTACTGCTGCTGCTTCTGCTGCTTCTGCTGCTGCTGCTTCTGCTGCTGCTGCTGCTGCTGCTGCTTCTGCTGCTGCTGCTGCTGCTTCTGCTGCTGCTGCTGCTTCTGCTGCTTCTGCTGCTGCTGCTGCTGCTGCTGTTATGACGTATGCTAAAATTCTACTGCTGCTGCTGCTTCTGCTGCTTCTGCTGCTGCTGCTGCTGCTGCTGTTATGACGTATGCTAAAATTCTACTGCTGCTGCTGCTTCTGCTGCTTCTGCTGCTGCTGCTGCTTCTGCTGCTTCTGCTGCTGCTGCTGCTGCTGCTGTTATGACGTATGCTAAAATTCTACTGCTGCTGCTGCTACTACGACTTATGCTACAATGCTACTGCTGCTTTTTCCAAATGCATTCTCTGCCAATACTAAGGCATCTCTCTGTCCTCTATCTTTGTTCCCTCTCCTTGGTCCCTCTCTCTTTCTCACACTCTCTGGTCTCTCTCTTCTCTCGGCTCTCTCTCTGGCCCTCTCCGCTCTCTTTCTCCGGTCGCTCCCTGGTCCTCTCTGGTCCTTCTCTCTGGCCTTTGTAAGAAGTATCCCTGATCTCTTTCTCTAGTCTCTCTTATGAGTCCCTGTCTGGTCTCTCTCTCTGGTCTCTCTCTCTCTCTGGTCTCTCTCTCTGGTCTCTCTCTCTGGTCTCTCTCTCTGGTCTCTCTTTCTGGTCTCTCTGTGTGTTTAATTAGAAGTAATTATTGTTTTTTGGAAGGCTATTACTGCTTGATCCAAATGCTCTGCCAATACCAGGTCATTCCACATGACTCAACATTGCAAAGAGCTTTTAGTGGAACAGTGTGGTGGAGGGCACTATGGAAGTGTCAGAAGTCAGATTTTAGAGGTAATTTCTCTCCACAAGGTTCCAAAACTTTTGTCAATACATATCAACCCTGACCTCTCTGCTCTCTCTCTTCTCCCTCTCTCTCGTCTCTCTGCTCTCTCTTTGGCCTCTCTCTGGTCTCTCTCAGCTCTCAGATCTCTCCCTGTTCTCTTTGGTCTCTCTCTCTGCTCTCTCTCTCCCACTGGTCTCTCTGGTCTCTCTCCCTGGTCTCTATGCCCTCTCTCTCTTTCTGCTCTCGCCCCGCTCTCTTTCTCTCTCTCTCTCTCTCTTTCTGAGTGGAGTTTGCATGTTCTCCCTGTGTCTGCGTAGGTTTCCTCCGGGTGCTCCGGTTTACCCCTACCACCAAAAACATGCACAATAGATCTGAATGTAAATGAGAGAGTGAATGGATGGTGTTGGAGCTGATGGTCCAGTGTGTTCGGCGACTCGCTTCCGTCATCACCGTGTGTGGAGTGATTGGAACAATATCTGACCTCTGAACTTTGTGAAGCGCTTTGGGTGACATTGGTCTGTAAAATGCGCTATATAAATAAACATTACTTACTTACTTACGACGCTCTCTCTCTGCTTTCTCTCTCTCTCTCTCTCGTTGTAGAGCACTTGGTGTAGAGCTTTGACCTTGCAGAGGTAATAGATTGTTGGTGTGGGTGTGCGTCCGTCCGGATGTGTTGACACTGATCCATGCTCAACATCACAAACAGAGGATTGAAGCTCGTTGTCGGGGATTACAGCCGCCTCCTTCAGCGTTTTCATTAAATCGTTTTATCGGAAACAACAACAGAATCACCGCAAACCTATTCAGGACGAGCAGCCATCATGGATCCTTCTCAACAGGACCTGCATTTATCCATGTGTTTGTATGTGTGGATCCAATACTGCTGGTCTCCCTCTCTGGTCTCTCTCTGGTCTCTCTTTGGTCTCTTTCTCTCTCTCTCTCTGGTCACACTCTGGTCTCGCTCTGGTCCCTCTCTGGTGTCCTTCTCTGGTCTCTCTCTCTGGTCTCTCTCTGGTCTTGCCCTGGTCTCACTCTGGTCTTGCTCTGGTCTCGCTCTGGTCTCGCTCTGGTCTCTCTCTGGTCTCTCTCTGGTCTCTCTTTGGTCTCTCTCTGGTCTCTCTCTGGTCTTTCTCTCTCTGGTCTCACTCTTGTCTCACACTGGTCTCACTCTGGTCTCTCTCTGGTCTCTTTCTGGTCTCTTTCTGGTCTCGCTCTGGTCTTGCTCTGGTGTCTTTCTGGTCTCTCTGGTCTCTCTCTCTCTGGTCTCACTCTTGTCTCACTCTTGTCTCACACTGGTCTCACTCTGGTCTCTCTCTGGTCTCTTTCTGGTCTCTTTCTGGTCTCTTTCTGGTCTCGCTCTGGTCTCGCTCTGGTGTCTCTCTGGTCTCTCTGGTCTCTCTCTCTCTGGTCTCACTCTGGTCTCTCTCTGGTCTTGCTCTGCTCTCTCTCTGGTCTCTCTCTGGTATCTCAGGACGAGCTGCCTTCTTGGATCCCTCTGAACAGGTCCTGCATTTAACCATGTGTTTGTAAATGTTGATCGGCTGGTTTCACCTACAATAGCCAATTATAAAACCCTTATTTACTTTTCCACTGGGTGCTGGTTCGGGGTTCATTCTGGGCTCACTAAATCCTGGTGTTTTGTCCTGGGGAAAGCTCTAACACTTGATCCCCAATCCTAATCGTAACCAAAGTAGCTCTTCCGAACCTCTCTGGTCTGTCTCTGGTCTCTCCCCAGTCTCTCCCTCTCTGGTCTCTCTCTCTGGTCTCTCCTGTGGGTTTCTGATCTCTCTCTTTCTCCAGTCCCTGGTCTCCTTCTCTGGCCTCTCTCTCTCTCCAGTCGCTGGTCTCTCTCTGGTCTCTTTCTGGTCTCTCTCTGGCTTCTCTTTCTCCAGTCTCTTGTCTCTCTCTCTGGTCTCTCTCTCTAGTCTCTGGCTTCTCTTTCTC
This sequence comes from Knipowitschia caucasica, assembly GCA_964034765.1. NCBI lineage: Eukaryota > Metazoa > Chordata > Actinopteri > Gobiiformes > Gobiidae > Knipowitschia > Knipowitschia caucasica. The sequence continues at coordinate 3,362,722 of OZ035842.1, forward strand.
TGGGCTCTGGTCTGATGACATTTCTGTACAAGTTTAATAATTATTTTTTGTGAACGGTCCATGCTGTAAAAACTGTAACCTCTCTCCATAGAAGATCAGCGAGCCCACTCCATTAGAGCCCACTCCATTAGAGCCCGTCCTAATCTCTCGGCTCTGCTCAGATTATTCAGTGATGTCGTGTCATGTGACCTTTATTTAATTAGCAAAGTCTCATTAACATTCAGATCCTCATCCACAGCACTGTCCAATTAACATCCAGGATCAAAGATTAAACATACACGCTACAGTCACCAGGTGATACTTCTCTGTTTGATAATAGAGCCGTCTTCCTGAAAATGTGAGTTTGCATGTTCTCCCTGCTTCTGCGTAGGTTTACCCATCTACCCTCTCTCGGGTCTTTCCTTTAAATGAGATTTAGGTCTTTACGAAGATCAGGGACTGGAGAGAGAGAGAGAGAATGGAGAGAGAGAAACCGAAGACAGAGACAGAGACCAGAGACAGAGACCAGAGACAGAGACCAGAGACAGAGACCAGAGACAGAGACCAGAGAGAGACCAGAGAGAGAGACCAGAGACAGAGACCAGAGAGAGAGACCAGAGACAGAGACCAGAGAGAGAGACCAGAGACAGAGACCAGAGAGAGAGACCAGAGAGAGAGACCAGAGAGAGAGACCAGAGACAGAGACCAGAGACAGAAACCAGAGAGAGAGAGACCAGAGAGAGAGAGAGACAAGAGAGAGAGAGACAAGAGAGAGAGAGACCAGAGAGAGAGACCGAAGACAGAGACAGAGACCAGAGAGAGAGACCAGAGAAAGAGACCAGAGAGAGAGACCAGAGACAGAGACCAGAGAGAGAGACCAGAGATAGAGAGACAAGAGAGAGAGAGACCAGAGAGAGAGAGAGAGACCAAAGACAGAGACAGAGACCAGAGAGAGAGACCAGAGAAAGAGACCAGAGAGAGAGACCAGAGACCAGAGACAGAGACCAGAGACAGAGACCAGAGACAGAGACCAGAGACAGAGACCAGAGACAGAGACCAGAGACAGAGACCAGAGAGATGGTTCGAAAACTGGAAATGCAATAATAACATACACATAGTTATACACTTCCATCTTGTTAAGCACCTTGAGTTCCCTTGTGTATGAGCTGTCCTTTACAAACAAACTTGCCTTTCTGTGTACTGTCCAGTCTGCCTCCAGAGCCCAATCGATCGGCAAAAGCAACACACACACACACACAAATTATCTCTAATCTCTCGTTCCACTGCTGTCGTTCATGTTGCATTCTGTAAAACTCTTCTCCTTCATGAATAAATAAATTGTCTGCAGTGACAGGGACAAACGGGATCGTAATCGCAAGATGGCCGCCGCACTGACATCCTGGAGGGGTTAGCATCAGTGACAAAACGCTTAAAACGTCTCATCAAATACTGTTCCAAACAGTTGAATATTTAATTTCTAGCACAATTAGAGAAACCAGAGAGAGAGACACCAGAGAGAGATTAGAGAGAGAGACTAGAGAGATAGACCAGAGAGAGAGACCAGTGTGAGAGACCAGTGTGAGAGACTAAAGAGAGAGTCCACAGAGAGAGACGAGCGAGAGAGACCACAGAGAGGGACTATAAAGAGACGAGCGAGAGAGACCACAGAGAGGGACTATAAAGAGACGAGCGAGAGAGACCACAGAGAGGGACTATAAAGAGACGAGCGAGAGAGATCACAGAGAGAGAGATCACAAAGAGGGACCAGAGAGGAAACAGAGATTAAAAAGAAAGGCACCAGGGAGAAAGTAGAGAGAGACTAAAGAGAGACCAGAGAAAGACTAGAGAGAGACCAGAGAGAGACCAGAGAGGGACCAGAGAGGGACCAGAGAGGGACCAGGGCGATACTAAAGAGAGAGAGAGAGAGAGACCAAAGTGAGGCTAGAGAGAGGCCAGAGACCGTTGACAGTAACTAGAGAGAGAGCAGAGAGAGAGAGCAGAGATAGAATCAAACATTTGGAACACAAGAAATGCAATAATAACAAACCCATAGATAGTCCCACAGAGAGCGGGATGACCACTGTTCAGAAACGTTCTTTAATGCCTGACAGGGAATCGTAAGATGGCCGCCGCTAACATCCTCGAGCCTAACACATGCATCAGGGAAACGTTTAAAACCGCCTCATGAAATACTTTTCCAACCGTCACATATTTAATTTCTAAGCTCTTTATCCGACACCAGGCCGAGCGAGATTCTGTTTGACACCAGCGAGAACGGAATCCTCTTACTCTGGACGTTATGGGGTCAGCGAGAGACGGACAGAGTTCAGATGGAATCAGAGGAAGGATAAAACCGAGGGAGGAGCAGTGGAAATGTCAGCAGAGGAGGGTTTTAATGTATCGTGAATGCCTTAAAGAGACAGTACGCTCAATTTGCATCACATTTATGTCTATTATATGTGTCCTTTGAAACAGGTCACAGGTATATACAGTGTTAGAAAAGTTATTCTTAGAAAAGGAAAAGCTGTGATAATGTTTATGGAGTTATGAATCTGTCGTGACGAGTCGAGTCTAACCTTAAAGCTGGCATTATTTATTCTCCTGAGTCATTTCTGTCCTCTCTATAAAGACAGAGATTTGAATATAATATTAGTATTGTTGTTTTGCTTAACTGCTGTGTGTAGAAGAAAATATAAACCTCTGATCAGCAGAAACTCAATCCTCTTTTAGATCCGGGCCTCCAAACTCGGATACATTTGTGTAAAGATCTAAAAAAATTAAAATTCCTGCCAATGTATATGAATGGATTCAATTATATTTATGTTTTGTACAGCATTAAAACACAACTTCTGCATCTCAAAAAGTGAGAAACCTTTTAAGGAGACCTAAGGACTGAGGCTGTAGATTCAGGACTGAGGCTGTAGACCCAGGACTGAGGCTGTAGACCCAGGACTGAGGCAGTAGATCCAGGACTGAGGCTGTAGATCCAGGACTGAGGCAGTAGATGCAGGACTGAGGCTGTAGATCCAGGACTGAGGCTGTAGATCCAGGACTGAGGCTGTAGATGCAGGACTGAGGCTGTAGATCCAGGACTGAGGCTGTAGATCCAGGACTGAGGCTGTAGACCCAGGACTGAGGCTGTAGATCCAGGACTGAGGCTGTAGACCCAGGACTGAGGCTGTAGATCCAGGACTGAGGCTGTAGATCCAGGACTGAGGCTGTAGATCCAGGACTGAGGCTGTAGACCCAGGACTGAGGCTGTAGATCCAGGACTGAGGCTGTAGATGCAGGACTGAGGCTGTAGACCCAGGACTGAGGCTGTAGACCCAGGACTGAGGCTGTAGACCCAGGACTGAGGCTGTAGACCGAGGACTGAGGCTGTAGATCCAGGACTGAGGCTGTAGACCCAGGACTGAGGCTGTAGACCCAGGACTGAGGCTGTAGATCCAGGACTGAGGCTGTAGATCCAGGACTGAGGCTGTAGACCCAGGACTGAGGCTGTAGATCCAGGACTGAGGCTGTAGATCCAGGACTGAGGCTTTAGATCCAGGACTGAGGCTGTAGATCCAGGACTGAGGCTGTAGACCGAGGACTGAGGCTGTAGACCCAGGACTGAGGCTGTAGATCCAGGACTGAGGCTGTAGATCCAGGACTGAGGCTGTAGACCAGGCATGTCAAAGTCAAATACATAAGAGGGCCAAAAAAAAATGTTTGCTACGCGCCGAGGGCCGGACTGGTTCAACATCCAGAGGCAGTGCCGGTGACACCTGTTGGCTCGATAAAATATGCTCTAAAGCCAATCCTCATACTGTACATATTAGATGTAATAGACATCTGAGAACATGACAATAGTAAAAAAAAAAAAAAAAAAGCTCAAACTTGGTGAAATGTAAAAGAGCTGTCTGGACCTCTTTTCGGGGCGTTTTTTGATTAAATCTGCAGAATGGATTATACTTTGGGAAATACAAGTGGATATTCTTCTTCAATGAACAGTTACGGAGAGAAAGACTAAGCAAGGATGGGTAAAGTCTAATTTGTTGGAGCAGCAGAAGACGAAAGGTAAAAAACAAATACAGACTGATTTATTTTGTGCCCATATTATGCGTTATATCTTTTTAATGCAAAGTCTGATATCGTTTACATTTACATATAAATATAGCTGAGAAAATAAGCTTTAAAATGATATATAGCTTGTGGCTTATGAAGTTCAAAATACATCTGCTATTGCCAGCAGATGTATTTTTTTCCTCGTTTGCTCCCGCCGGCGGGGGCTAGCGAGCTTAAGGGGTCAATACATTGCATCAATGGCAGGCAATGTCCCGGGGGCCATAGATAATTCATTCGCGGCCGGATTTGGCCCGCGGGCCTTGACTTTGACACATGTGCTGTAGACCCAGGACTGAGGCTGTAGACCCAGGACTGAGGCTGTAGACCCAGGACTGAGGCTGTAGACCCAGGTGTGTTCCTAAATCCGTAACTTTTCTTGAGTAGTTGCAGCCTGTATAACACATGTACAGTATATCTTCACAGGGATAATTATTTTTTCTGTATTTCTTTGCTTTATTGAACAAAAAGACGCAGATCCATTGTGGATTCGTTCTCCTCAGGCTGAGTACAAATCCAGAACAGACGAATGACTTATAGCCTCGCCTACTTAATGCATTCAGGGCCCAGAGAGAATATGAATGAGCTGCGACAATAGTAAAGCCCCGCTCACCAAGTTAAGAGGAAAATGATTTAAATCGCTCTGTTTTCTTCTTCGATGGATAAAGAGGAATCAAGGCGGCGTCCTGAAGTGACTTTTACAGTACAACCAAAAGTAAAGTGTTTAAAAGTCTCTGTGTTTAATGATAGCGCTGGCATAAGTATTCACCTACTGTCTACAACTTAACTTCACATATGTACCTGCAAATATGAGAGAGTGGGGAGAGAGACCAGAGAGAGGCCAGAGAGAGGCCAGAGAGAGGCCAGAGAGAGACCGGAGAGAGACCAGAGAGAGACCAGAGAGAGGCCAGAGAGAGACCAGAGAGAGACCAGAGAGAGACCAGAGAGAGACCAGAGAGAGACCAGAGAGAGACCAGAGAGAGACCAGCGAGAGACTAGCGAGAGACCAGCGAGAGACCAGAGAGAGACCAGCGAGAGACCAGCGAGAGGCCAGTCACACAGGAGGAGCTTGAAGTAGAGCTGCTGCTCCTCCATGTGGAGAGAAGCCAGTGGAGGTGGCTCATTGTGATGGGATGCCTCCTGGTCACCTCCCTGGGGAGGTGTTCTGGGCATATCACACCAGGAGGACACCAGGGGAAGACCCTGGACACAGAGGGACTGTGTCTCTCAGCTGGGAGGAAGAGGAGGAAGTCTGTGTCTCTGGATGTTTCCCTGGATTTGGTTTGATTTCAGTAAATTATACCTTATTTTTGGTCTTTTCAGAGAGGGAGAGGAGAGAGAGGGGAGAGAGAGACGGGGAGAGAGAGAGGATGCAGGGGAGAGAGGAGAGGAGAGAGAGGGGAAAGAGAGAGAGGATGCAGGGGAGAGAGGAGAGGAGAGGAGAGAGAGGGGAAAGAGAGAGAAGAGGAGAGAGGTCGACAAGAGCAAGACTGCAACAATAACATCCCATTATTGGTTTTAAATTGAATAAATACACATTATAGCCATGTTCTTTTAAAACATGGATTCTGCACAAATAATGAGGCCAGAAATCCTCTTTCTCTAAAAGCAATTTATTAGCTGCGACCCGAGACTCTTCACACGTTAATTTGAGTAAACAGCAGAACGCTGTCGTCCCACAGGATCAGGATTAACTCACGCCGTCACTGAACTGTGTTATTGGGAGATTATTACAGCAGCTCCACCTCACACTCTTCACCAGCACATGTTAGGAACCAGATACCACCAAACAAGAAGTTCAAGAGAGGAGTGAGGAGAGAGAGAGGGGGAGGAGGAGAGAGAGGGAGAGAGAGGAGGAGGAGAGAGAGGGGTGAGAGAGAGGAGAGAGAGAGGGGGAGAGAGAGGAGGAGAGAGAGGAGAGAGAGGAGGAGGAGAGAGAGAGAGGAGAGAGAGGAGGAGAGAGAGGAGAGAGAGGAGAGAGAGGAGGAGGAGAGAGAGGAGAGAGAGGAGGAGGAGGAGAGAGAGGAGGAGGAGAGAGAGGGGGAGAGAGAGGGGAGAGAGAGAGGGGGAGGAGAGGGGGAGAGAGAGGGGAGAGAGAGAGGGGGAGGAGGAGAGAGAGAGGGGGAGGAGAGAGAGGGGGAGAGAGGAGGAGAGAGAGGAGGAGAGAGAGGAGGAGAGAGAGGAGGAGAGAGAGGAGAGAGAGGAGGAGGAGAGAGAGGAGGAGGAGAGAGAGGGGGAGAGAGAGAGGAGAAGAGAGAGAGAGGGGGAGAGAGAGGGGGAGAGAGAGGAGGAGAGAGAGGAGAGAGAGGAGGAGAGAGAGAGGGGGAGGAGAAGAGAGAGGGAGAGAAAGAGGAGGAGGAGAGAGAGGGGGAGAGAAAGGAGGAGAGAGAGGAGGAGAGAGAGGAGGAGAGAGAGGAGAGAGGAGAGAGAGGAGGAGGAGAGAGAGGAGGAGGAGAGAGAGGGGGAGAGAAGGGGAGAGAGAGGGGAGAGAGAGAGGGGGAGGAGGAGAGAGAGAGGGGGAGGAGAGAGAGGGGGAGAGAGAGGAGGAGAGAGAGGAGGAGAGAGAGGAGAGAGAGGAGGAGAGAGAGAGAGGAGGAGGAGAGAGAGGGGGAGAGAGAGGGGAGAGAGAGGGGGAGAGAGGGGGAGAGAGAGGGGAGAGAGAGAGGGGGAGGAGGAGAGAGAGGGAGAGAGAGAGGAGAAGAGAGAGAGGGCGAGAGAGAGGGGGAGAGAGAGGAGAGAGAGAGAGGAGAGAGAGGAGGAGAGAGAGGAGAGAGAGGGAGAGAGAGGAGGAGGAGAGAGAGGAGGAGAGAGAGGGGGAGGAGGAGAGAGAGGGAGAGAGAGAGGGGAGAGAGAGAGGGGGAAAGAGAGGGGAAGAGAGAGGGGGAGAGAGAGGAGGAGAGAGAGGAGGAGAGAGAGGAGGAGAGAGAGAGGAGGAGAGAGAGGAGAGAGGAGGAGGAGAGAGAGAGGAGGAGGAGAGAGAGGGGGAGAGAGAGGGGAGAGAGAGAGGGGGAGAGAGAGAGGGGGAGGAGGAGAGAGAGGGAGAGAGAGAGGAGAAGAGAGAGGGGGAGAGAGAGGGGGAGAGAGAGAGGGGGGAGAGAGAAGAGAGAGGGAGAGAGAGAGAGGAGGAGGAGAGAGAGGGGGAGAGAGAGGGGGAGAGAGAGGAGGAGAGAGAGGAGGAGAGAGAGGAGGAGAGAGAGGGGGAGAGAGAGGAGAGAGAGGAGGAGAGAGAGGAGGAGAGAGAGGGGGAGAGAGAGGAGAGAGAGGAGGAGAGAGGAGGAGAGAGAGGAGGAGAGAGAGGGGGAGAGAGGAGGAGAGAGAGAGAGAGAGAGAGAGAGGAGGAGGAGAGAGAGGGGGAGAGAGAGGGGGAGAGAGGAGGAGAGGGAGAGGGGGAGGAGAAGAGAGAGGGAGAGAGAGAGGAGGAGGAGAGAGAGGGGGAGAGAGAGGAGGGAGAGAGAGGAGGAGAGAGGAGGAGGAGAGAGAGGGGGAGAGAGAGGAGAGAGAGGAGGAGAGAGAGGAGGAGAGAGAGGAGGAGAGAGAGGGGGAGAGAGAGGAGAGAGAGGAGGAGAGAGGAGGAGAGAGAGGGAGGGGAGAGAGAGGAGAGAGAGGAGGAGAGAGGAGGAGAGAGGAGGAGAGAGAGAGGAGAGAGAGGAGGAGGAGAGAGAGGGGAGAGAGAGGGGGAGAGAGGAGGAGAGAGAGAGAGGGGGAGAGAAAGAGAGAGGAGAGGGGAGGCGAGAGAAAGAGGAGAGATGGGAGGGATACAGAAAGAGGAGAGAGAGGTCAGAGTGAGGAAAGGGGGAGGAGAGAGAGAGTATAGAAGGGAGAGGGGAGAGAGAGGTGTGTGTCTGAGAGAGAGAGGAGGAGAGACAGGGGAGAAGGAGAGGAGAGAAGGAACGCAGAAAGACCAGAGAGAGAGACCAGAGAGAGAGACCAGAGAGAGAGACCAGAGAGAGAGACCAGAGAGAGAGACCAGAGAGAGAGACCAGAGAGAGAGACCAGAGAGAGAGACCAGAGGGAGAGACCAGAGAGAGAGACCAGAGAGAGAGACCAGAGGGAGAGACCAGAGAGAGAGACCAGAGAGAGACCAGAGAGAGACCAGAGAGAGACCAGAGAGAGACCAGAGAGAGAGACCAGAGAGAGAGACCAGAGAGAGAGACCAGAGAGAGAGACCAGAGAGAGAGACCAGAGAGAGAGACCAGAGAGAGAGACCAGAGAGAGAGACCAGAGAGAGAGACCAGAGAGAGAGACCAGAGAGAGAGACCAGAGGGAGAGACCAGAGAGAGAGACCAGAGAGAGACCAGAGAGAGACCAGAGAGAGACCAGAGAGAGACCAGAGAGAGACCAGAGAGAGACCAGAGAGAGAGACCAGAGAGAGACCAGAGAGAGAGACCAGAGAGAGACCAGAGAGAGACCAGAGAGAGACCAGAGAGAGACCAGAGAGAGACCAGAGAGAGACCAGAGAGAGACCAGAGAGAGAGACCAGAGAGAGACCAGAGAGAGAGACCAGAGAGAGACCAGAGAGAGACCAGAGAGAGACCAGAGAGAGACCAGAGAGAGACCAGAGAGAGACCAGAGAGAGACCAGAGAAAGAGACCAGAGAGAGACCAGAGAGAGACCAGAGAGAGACCAGAGAGAGACCAGAGAGAGACCAGAGAGAGACCAGAGAGAGACCAGAGAGAGACCAGAGAGAGAGACCAGAGAGAGACCAGAGAGAGAGACCAGAGAGAGACCAGAGAGAGACCAGAGAGAGACCAGAGAGAGACCAGAGAGAGAGACCAGAGAGAGAGACCAGAGAGAGACCAGAGAGAGACCAGAGAGAGACCAGAGAGAGAGAGACCAGAGAGAGAGACCAGAGAGAGAGACCAGAGAGAGAACGCCGCTAGGCGTATTGCTGCCTTCCACAGTCAGTCAGTGGAACTGCATCAAGGGAAAATCTTCACATGAAGATTAGTGGAAGAAATAAACTCCATCACAGCAGCAATGATCTCACGCCGATTTGTTTGTGGATTGAGCAGGGTCTTCAATGACACACTGTCAACCCCCGTTCCCAGCACAACTTTAAACATTTGGCATCGCTCCTGCTTGTAGCATACACACTCCATTAGTACATGACGAACAGTCTCTTCTTTCCCGCCGCACTCACAAAGTCCATTTGGTCTCTTTCCCATAAGAACAATATCTGGGGCAAACCCACAGTGTCCCAGTCTGAGTCTTGTATATATTACTTGCTCCCTTCTGCTCTTTCCCCAGGTGATGTCTCCCCCCCTGACACTGCTCTGAACCAAATAAAAATGCCTCCCCCTTTCCTCTACATCCCACGCACTCTGCCATCTGCGCCCAATCTCCTGTCCTATCATTACACAGAGCTCGGTGTATCCCAACGTTGTTAAAACAGTAACATTCTCCAAATTCAAGGCTTTCTTCGCAATAGAGTCTGCACTTTCATTTCCAGCAACTCCCACATGAGCCGGCACCCACATGAAGGCTACTGAAATGCCTATCGCCTCAGCTCTATACAGAGCCATAAGAATTTCCGAAATTATGTCCTGTCTTGCGTGGGACACTCCTGCTTGCAGCGCCATCAGAGCAGCTGCAGAGTCTGTACAGATTAACGCTTGCTGAGGACAAATCTTACCTACCCACTCCAACGCACCCAGAATCGCTATTGTTTCTGTGGTAAAAACTGACACCCCATCTGGGAGCCGATGTCCCCGACTTACGCCAACCTCAGGAATGTGGACAGCAAAAGCTGCCTTCTTGCTGCCAGGGTCAACAGAACCATCTGTGTAAAACTGCATGGACCCACCCCAATTTTCATCAATAGTTTCCGTTACCACCCCGACTGGGTTACTTCTACCCTTCTGCTTGAACTTATCCCTCACAGCCCAATCTATCTCTGGATCTGGAAGCAACCATGGAGGGACACTCGGCCAGACAACCCTGGGAGACATGTCATTGCCCCAATTAGGAAACTCTCTTCTCACTTCTTTTACTAAACTCTCTCTTCTTCTTTTCTGAGCAGGCAGCCAGCTAGCCTCCAGCAACCCCTTCACAGGATTCCCTTGGTCTTGGCTCTGTACCCTCCCAATATACTGAAGGGCTAACTTCACACGTCTCAATTCAAGGGGCATCTCACCACACTCCACTAATAAGGCTGGGATAGATGTGGTCCTAAAAGCCCCACAGCACACCCGCAACGCTTTCGCCTGCACCACATCCAGCCTCGCTAAAATTGTCTTAGCCGCACTCCAGCTGACGATCACAGGTACAGAGGAGGGACTGGAGCTGGGGCCTGGGGCCCTCATGTGTGGTGTGGGTCTGAGGGACAGAGATGAGATCCTTTATTCATCCCACAGTGGGGAAAATTCAGTGTTGCATCACCAGTTACATGACAGTAGGAATGAACAATAACTCTATAATAAGAATAAGAATAACAACAACAATAATATTAATAATGATAATAATAATAATACAACAAATATATGTTTGTTTATATATTTTACATCTAATTTATTGTTTTATCATTTTTTTTAAATCTGAAACTATCCATAGAAATGTACTTGTTCAGAAACATACAAAATAAACAGATGCTATTATCTTAACGACTGAGGATGGAAGCAGTATTAGTTTAATATTAGAAAAATAATCTGTTTAATCTACGAAATTCTTCAATCAATAAATAATCCCTGGTTTCAGTTTCGTTGTAAATGAACAAATAAATATACTAAAAGTAAAAGAAAATATTATTTAAAATATAAATACCAATAAACAAACGTTATTATTGAAAACTAGTGTATTTTAAAAACATGAATGGGATGTTGTCGCTAGGCCACGTGACCAGCAGGGGGCAGCATCTTCCGTGCTCAGACCGAAGAGGAAGTCTGACACTGTTTACGGAAGTGAGAGGCTTTAAGTGCAGAATTGTGACTCAAAACCTAATAGATCCATGCTCAAAACATGAACATATACAGGTGAATGCATTGGCAAAACTTAATAAATTTGAGGCAACATTTTGCATGCATCTTTTTAAGTTTTGCGAACAAGACTCTGTTTTAAGTATTCTTTGTAAGTCTTTTATCATTGGTCCAGCACAATTTTTCCAATACCACCAACTTGGATAATTGAGTTATAAAGACACTTTGTTAAGTATATTCAGCAAGTGTTTAAGCATCAGTTCAACTCAATTTTAACAATACCACCTGTCTTGATATGCATTCAGTGTCATGCATTTTACCAGCCTGATGGTGTCCCTAGTGAGTCAAGTCAGTGGATGTCAGTCAGAGAGCACAAAGTAAGAGAGCACTTCCTGTCCAGCTCCTTCTTCAAACGGTCCCGTAATGGTGCAGGAACTCTCCTCGGAGCGTGAATAACTGGCGTCGCATTCTCCTTCAGTTGTATCTTATGGCAGACAGCCTAAACCTGTAAATACATCCCGATACTGTTGTACAATGCTCTCAACAGTCTGTGAGTGTTCTGGACAGCTAATGTGATAGACTCTTTTAACCAAATGCAGTCTCTTTGAAGCAGACCCACTAAGCAGTGACTCACGACCCTCAGGTACCACAGTAAACAGCACAAAGTAGTCTTTATTCTTTGCTGTTACTTTTAGTCTGCACTGACCTTTGCTTTCTATTTATTTTCCATTATAGTCTTTTAGAAGCACATTATTAAGGACTATCTTGGGCTTTTCTTTCATTGCATGAATTTCTGACATGCTGATAAGATTAGCTTGGGCCCCTGTATCAACATGCCACGCCCTGCAGATAAAAAAGGTGTACTCAGAGTCATGGGAATGATTAATTTCATTGGGAAGTTTGTGCCCAATCTCTCAGTGAAAACATCAGCTTTGAGGGAGCTTCTTCATGACTCAACAATGTTTAAGTGGACCACAAGACATGAGCGTGAGTGGAACGTGCTCAAAACCACTCTAACTACTGCACCTGTGCTTGCTTACTATGATTCCACAAAAAGACAGAAAGTTTCCACTGATGCATCAAAGGATGGACTTGGTGCTGTCTTGCTCCAAGCAGAAGGTGAGAGCTGGAGACCCATAGCATATGCATCTAGATCCATGACAAAAACAGAGATGAAGTATGCTCAAATTGAGAAGGAATGTCTTGGGTTTGCTTTTGGGCTTGAAAAGTTTCATTGTTATGTGTATGGCCTTACTACTTTTACAGTTGAGACAGACCACCGTCCGCTTGTGTCCATAATTAAGAAGAGCCTGAATGAAATGTCACCCAGAATTCAACGTCTTATCATGAAACTACAGAGGTATGACTTTGAATTAATTTATACACCAGGCAAACATTTGGTGTTGGCAGACGCGCTGTCACGAGCGACAGAACTGAATCAGACAAGTTCCACAGAGAAAGAGGTAGAGGAACACGTGAACATGGTAGTTGAGTCCCTACCAGTGTCTGATTCAAAATCAAAACAAATATGTGAAGAAACAGTGAGAGACACAAAACTGCAAACAGTTGTTTCTCACATTCAAAGTGGTTGGCCCAGAGGGTCTTGTCCAAAATATTACCACTTTAGATCAGAGCTCAGTGTGGCAAATGGACTATTGCTAAGGGGAAAAAGGATAGTTGTTCCTCAGAGTTTAAGAAATGAAATTCTACAGAGAATACATGAGGGACACTTGGGAGTCGAAAAATGTAAGAGACGAGCCAGAGATACAGTCTATTGGCCTGGCATTAATAAAAACATTGAAAATATGATTGGAAAATGTGAAACTTGTCAGAAGTACCAGAGCAAACAGGCAAGGGAGCCTATGTTGATTCCAAATCTTCCCGCAGCTCCATGGGAGAAAGTAGGAACTGATCTATTTCACCATAATGGGAAAGACTATCTGTTAGTTATTGACTTTTACTCCAACTATCCTGAAATTGCCTTGCTCACAAGTACAACAGCATCAAGTGTTATTACGCATGTTAAATCTTTTTTTGCCAGACACGGAATCCCAGAGACTGTAGTAAGTGACAATGGACCATGTTACAACTGCAAGGAATGGCAGCAGTTTTCTAGACTGTATGGATTTAATCATGTGACCTCCAGTCCTCAGCATCCCCAAGCAAACGGAAAAGCTGAGAAAGGGGTGCATATCGTCAAACAGCTTTTGAGAAAGGCCACGGACAGCAAATCAGATCCCTATCTTGCTCTCTTGAGTTACAGATCCTCTTCTCTTGAGTGTGGTTTATCTCCTGCTGAGCTGTTGATGAATCGGAAGTTGCGCACAACTCTACCCAGCTACACAGAGATAAGAGAACGTACTGAGGTACACTCAAAAATGGACAAGCTCAAATTAAAACAAAAACATTACTTTGACAGATCGACCAAACCTCTTTCGACTCTTGCAAAGGAGGATGTTGTGAGAATTCGAGACCAAGATGCCTGGAATCGAAAAGCAACAGTTCTTCAGGAAGTTGGTCCAAGGTCGTATGAAGTGAGGACTGAGGATGGAAGCGTTCTCAGAAGGAATCGTCGTCACCTACTGAAGACCAAAGAACACTTCCAAGAGTCCAGTTGTGATGTTGAAGATGAACATGCTGTGTCTATTCCAACTGACACAATACCTGTAAAGCAGGGGTGTCAAAGTCAAATGGACGGAGGGCCAAATAAAAAATTTAGCTACAAGCCGAGGGCCGGACTGTTCGAATGTTCATTGAAAAAATTTTAAATGACGCATATAGTCTAGAGCAGTGTCTCCCAAAGTGGGGTCCGCGGCCCCCTGGTGGGCCGCGAGGGTACTGCAGGGGGGCCGCGGGAGGTCATAAAAAAAATAAAAAAAATAATATAATTATTTAATGTTAAATTTATAATGTTTTGTTTGTAATATTAAAATATTTGTGTTCATTATTTGACTTGAATAATCCACTGTAATCATTTTTGTATTACAATGTTTGTAGCAGAGGCTATTTCCCCAAAATAAAATAACCAGAAGAGCCTATTCTTAATGTTGTCTTCTTGGTTATTATTTTGGGGGGCCACGCAGACCCGTCAGATTTTTAAGGGGGCCTCGGTGTTACTGAGTTTGGGAATGGCTGGTCTAGAGAACCTAATTGAACCTACTGAAAACCTAACAAATATATTCCAATATGATCAGATAAATAAAGCAATATTTTCTTATGGCTCTGTCAGTAATCTTTAATTTTCAACAGACACAAAAGACAAATTTCCTTTATATAAAAATCCCCATAACATGAACATTAAATGAAAGAAACCGTTATTCAAGGCATCATCAGTAGCCTATATTTTCTATTTTAGCAAAAGTGGGCTAAATTTACTTCAAAGAAAAAAACAATAATAGCAATTTTCTATCATCCACTCAACTGAAATATTTTTAAAATATAATTGGATTGAAATACAATAAAATAAAGTGCAAAAATCTATTAATCAAAAACAACACTTTGTTTAAGGAAGTAACATGCAGTGAAAACAAATATTAAACTTTAACTTTTAAACTTGAACTGAGTAAAAACTCTAAATATGTGATTGCACAGTAATGTTCACTTGTTTGAGGTTGAGGGTGATACTTGGTGGTGTCCCATCTTTTCCACAAGTTCATCAATGTTCGGGGTAAGGCTCTGAGCTGAGGAAATCCTCAGAATTGAGTGGAGGTGTTCAGCATTAAGTCGACTTCTGTGTGATGTTTTGTTCAGGTTCATCAAAGAAAACAGTTGTTCACACAGGTATGTGCTGCCAAACATAGACAACGTTTGAGCAGCCTGGATGCGCAGCTGGGGCATTGTGTCGGGGAGGAAACGGGCGAACTCCGCAGCACCCACTGCCGCATATTTTGCCCTCAGTGCATCATTGCATTGGAGGTCAACCAACTCCATTTGGAGGTTTGGTGGTGAGCTTTCCACGTCAACAGCAAATGGGTTACCGAGCAGTTCCAACCTGCTTTTTTGTGCTTCAAAGTCAGCAAATCGGCGTCGAAAGTCAGCGGCAAGCATACCTATTTTATCAGCCAACTGTGCGCTCGGGAACGCACTGGTAGAGAGCTTCTCTTTCATGGTCTGGCAGCTGGGAAAGTGGCTCAAATTTTCTTTCCGCATCTGCGTCTCCCACAGAGTCAGTTTGGTTTTAAATGCCTTCACTGTACTGTACATATCAGAGATGACATGATCCTGACCCTGCAGCTGCAAGTTCATTGCATTCAGATGACTCGTAATGTCACACAGAAAAGCCATTTCACACAGAAACATTTCGTCTCGGAGTTGTGTTGTGTCTTTCCCTTTGCTGTCCAAGAACAGACAAATCTCCTCACGAAGCTCGAAACATCTTTGAAGCACCTTTCCCTGGCTTAGCCATCGCACCTCTGTGTGATAAGGCAAATCACCATGCTCCGTTTCTAACTCCGTCAGAAATGCCTTGAACTGGCGGTGATTCAAACCTTTGGCTCTGATAAAGTTAACTGTGCGCGTGATGATGCTCATTACATGCTCCATTTTCAAGGCTTTACCGCACAACGCTCCCTGGTGTATGATACAATGATAAGCTGTCAGCTCACCTGTCGCGTTTTCCTCTTGCATCTTTTCCCGTATCTTCGCCACCAGTCCGCTCCTGTGTCCACACATCGCAGGTGCTCCGTCGGTTGTCAAACCCACGAGTTTTTCCCAAGGCAGCTCCATCTCATTTACACATCTTGACACCTCTTCATACAAATCATGCCCCGTAGTTGTGCCATGCATAGGACGTAAAGCCAAAAACTCCTCTGTCACGCTTAGGCTGGAGACCACTCCGCGGATGAAAATTGACAAATGCAGCCAGCGAAAGTTCAATTTGGTAGACGTCAGCCAAAGGTAACCCCTCCAGGCCGGTTCTCATCCCCAGCCTATTTACTTCACCCATTGAAGAAAACCTTGTTTTTTTTAACCCAAATAAAATCATTTAAAAATGTTAAAAGCTTTTCAAGAACAATTTCAAGGGGTTGAGCCCATAGCCTCATTTCGTACTATTATTTAAAAGGGGTTTTGGAGTAAATGGGTTCAAATACCCTAAAAGCCTATTGAAGAAAAACTGGTATTTTTAACAAATAATCATTTTAAAAATGTTTTAAAAGCTTGTAAGAACAATACAAGGGTTGAGCCCATAGCCCTCAGGTAGTACTATTATTTAAAGTGGTTTGGAGTAAATGGGTTCACATGCCCTAAAAGCTATTGAAGAAATACTGGGTATTTTTTAACAAATAAATTCATTTAAAACTGTTTAAAAGCTTTTAAGAACAACTTTCAAGGGCAGAGAGACTAGAGGACACAAGCTGTAGAGACTAGAGGACGCAGGCTGTAGAGATGACTAGAGGACACAGGCTGTAGAGGCTAGAGGACACAGACTGTAGAGACTAGAGGACACAGGCTGTAGAGACTAGAGGACACAGGCTGTAGAGACTAGAGGACACAGGCTGTAGAGACTAGAGGACACAGGCTGTAGAGACTAGAGGACACAGGCTGTAGAGACTAGAGGACACAGGCTGTAGAGGCTAGAGGACACAGACTGTAGAGACTAGAGGACACAGGCTGTAGAGACTAGAGGACACAGGCTGTAGAGACTAGAGGACACAGGCTGTAGAGACTAGAGGACACAGGCTGTAGAGACTAGAGGACGCAGGCTGTAGAGGCTAGAGGACACAGGCTGTAGAGGCTAGAGGACACAGGCTGTAGAGGCTAGAGGACACAGGCTGTAGAGACTAGAGGACACAGGCTGTAGAGGCTAGAGGACACAGGCTGTAGAGACTAGAGGACGCAGGCTGTAGAGACTAGAGGACACAGGCTGTAGAGGCTAGAGGACACAGGCTGTAGAGACTAGAGGACACAGGCTGTAGAGGCTAGAGGACACAGGCTGTAGAGACTAGAGGACACAGGCTGTAGAGGCTAGAGGACACAGGCTGTAGAGACTAGAGGACACAGGCTGTAGAGACTAGAGGACGCAGGCTGTAGAGACTAGAGGACACAGGCTGTAGAGACTAGAGGACACAGGCTGTAGAGACTAGAGGACGCAGGCTGTAGAGACTAGAGGACACAGGCTGTAGAGACTAGAGGACACAGGCTGTAGAGACTAGAGGACACAGGCTGTAGAGACTAGAGGACACAGGCTGTAGAGGCTAGAGGACACAGGCTGTAGAGACTAGAGGACGCAGGCTGTAGAGGCTAGAGGACACAGGCTGTAGAGACTAGAGGACACAGGCTGTAGAGACTAGAGGACACAGGCTGTAGAGACTAGAGGACACAGGCTGTAGAGACTAGAGGACACAGGCTGTAGAGGCTAGAGGACACAGGCTGTAGAGGCTAGAGGACACAGGCTGTAGAGACTAGAGGACACAGGCTGTAGAGACTAGAGGACACAGGCTGTAGAGACTAGAGGACACAGGCTGTAGAGACTAGAGGACACAGGCTGTAGAGACTAGAGGACACAGGCTGTAGAGACTAGAGGACACAGGCTGTAGAGACTAGAGGACGCAGGCTGTAGAGACTAGAGGACACAGGCTGTAGAGACTAGAGGACACAGGCTGTAGAGACTAGAGGACACAGGCTGTAGAGGCTAGAGGACACAGGCTGTAGAGACTAGAGGACACAGGCTGTAGAGACTAGAGGACACAGGCTGTTCACTGCTCGTTCTGTGAGTGGAGGAGAACGTCCCGCTCAGACTCTACTCAGCACTTTTCACTGCCTGAATTTCATACACAGTGGAATCAATGACCTCAAGTTTTCAATTAAATGATGTATTATGATACAACTTGTATGTAGTAAAAAGCATTTTTATGAACTACTTAGAAAAAAAATCGGGTATAGCTTCTTTAAGTAAGGTATTACCTCTGGATAAGTCTGCAGAGAGAACATCAGGGTCCAAGTCACTTTGTGGTCACCGAACTCTGCAACATGTTGTCCAGCAATGATGCTTATACCACTGAGCTGTGTCTAAACAAGAGGAACAGAAAAATACACATCATCTTCACCAGCCATACCCAAATTGAGGTCTGGGGCCTATTGGGGCCCTCTCTGTCTTGATATGTAACAATATACACATTTTCAATGTCATCTAGCCAACATCAGCTCTGCCAACATAGGTTATAAATCATTGTAATGCTCAGGATCTCTGTAATCATGTTGTTTCTGTGATGAAGAGATGGCTATAATCTCACAAGTCAAATCATTATCACACATGTGCATAGGATGGACTGTGAAATATGAAGAAAAGCGTAATATGGAACCTTTAAAACTATGCCTTTGGACTGTGATGATGCTTTGACCTACTTAAGATAATATGAGAATTCCTTTATTTGTCCCACAGTGGGGACGAATACTTCTTTTATTAGCTATTGTAAAACAATGGGACTTATTTCTTTAACAAACAGCCATAAATAAGCTAACCTCAAAAGAGGACTCCCTGATGTCCCGCTGCAGGACTCGACTCTCTGGTTCCTCTCATAGTTTTTCAAACAGTAAATTACTTCTGTCCTCTTAACATTCACAAAACATTTCCCAAGTCATCAAGTTTGAAGCAGTGTTTTGAAGCTCAAATCAAAACTCTCAAGTTAAATCAGTCCTGGTTTAGACAGTGTTGTTGTAACACTGCATCTCACCTGCATGGCTGTGTACTTACTTACTTACTTGTGGGAGAAATATCCATCCGCTTTTCTTCCCCAGTCAGAGCTGCACCCAGAGCACCAGCCCCTCACTGATCCTCCTGCAGGTGGAGAGTCCATAGGAGCACATTATGAATGATTAAATTATATTAATTCTAATAGACTATTATAGACCTAATACATGCAGGTTATATAATATACCCTATAGTAATAACATACTATCGCCAAAACAGCCCCTTACAGGGGAACACATCTCTTTTAAGCTTTAAGGAACACAGTAGGCCTATTATTTTATTTCTATTAAGAATACAGATGTATATAATTTAATGAAACTAAAACATTTTAATTAACAAGCATTTCCATGCAAATGGAAGGTACTAGTGATTATTATACTATTGTTATTTCATCATCAAGTCACTCACATCCCAGTGGAAGCAGATGTTGGAGGTTATGGACTATGTGGACTAAATGGGACATTTATAACTTTATGGCATAAGGATTATGCTATGCCCTTTGCCATTAATGGATAATCAAAGCCTATTTGTATGATTTCTGCAAAAAGTGCATCATAATAAATACCTCAAATGTCTCATCTCTATTGTTCTTATAATTGTAGTCTTCTAACTGGCCTTATAAAAGCAATAGGCATTATGTAGTATGCATAAACTGGGCGTTAGCCACTTAGCTCCGCAGCTAATCTAGGATACTTTGTGCTAAACAACCTGTGGCCAGCTGTAACTCTTCCCAGTATTGACTCACCACGGCCCTGTCTCCTCTGTGGACAATATAGTTGCTGTAGATCTTCTGAACAAGTGGCTGCAGCACACATTCGCGTTAGCTTTAGCGTTAGCTCTGCTGCTAAACTAGGCTGCTTTGTGCTATGTGGTGACAGTGAAAACTCTCTCCTACCTCCGTGCGGGTGTCTCTCCATGTCCTGTGTCCCTCTGCGCGGCTGCTCCTTTGTGGATGTATAATTACTGCAGAAATGCATAAACTTCCCCTTGACAGAACAGACACTCTGTTGTCCTTCCCCACGGAGCATGCGCAGTGCTGACTTTGTGTGTGTGTGTATCATTTTTCCCGCGGTTGTGTATAATTCCCCTTTTTCCCGCGCGGGAGAAACCCACCACTAGGGGCAGTGGCGGACACACAAATTTACCACTTTTCTCAGGTTTCTGGATTAAAAAGACTTTTGAGAAAACCACTTTTTAGGCATTAAAAAATGCATAGAAAACGATTTAGAATGTAATTTTTATGAGGACAGCAAATTGTCCTCCTAAACCGGAGGGTCCTCCTTACTCGGAGAAAAGTCTTGAAAATCGGCCTTGTAAACCAGAAAACAAACACACACACACACACACACACACACACACACACACACACACACACACACACACACACACACACACACACACACACACACACACACACACACACACACACACACCGTCAGAACCAGAGACTCAGGAGAGAGAGACACACTGCTGTTTCAACTGCAACTCTACATGATACACACAGACACATCTCTTTTTTCCCCTATTTTATTTTTGTGAAATAATAAATGAACGTAAATGTATTGTCACAGGTTAAAAGTCTGTTGAGGGGGTGTGATCAATAAAAAGGCAGATGGGGTAAAAAGGGATAAAAATGTAATAAAATATATACAAAAGATCCATTAAAAGACGATAAAAACGCAGAGTCACTCATCCCCGCCGTTCCTCGCACACACACGCACACACACACACGCACACACGCACACACACCTCGCTGAAATGAGTACACGCTGTCTTTGTGTTGACTCGTCAGAACCACCACAGTCCAGTTCAGACCGGAGCTCCTCATTTTGTCCATAACTTCCCAGAACGAAAAACACCGGACCTGCGCATGCGCACGGACACATTCACCTGTATACACTCAAAGAAATGATTCAGGTGGTTAGTATTTTGAACTCAAATTACATACTGAACTAAACTCAATAATTGATTTTTGCCAGTTTTACTTAAATTAGTGTGGTCGCAACTAAGTTTAAACATGTCGGTCTCAATTAAAAGTTAATACAAGAATCCTAACTCATTTTTATAACAAATTTGAACTTGATATTCTGGCATAACTGGACAACGGAGAAGTATTGAGTTTGCTCAACATGAAAATCCTCTTGTAAGCCTGGGGGTCCATTAATGACAAAACAAATATATTGTGTTGATTCAAAACAAATATATTGAGTTGATTGAAAACAAAATGTGGCGAAGCAGTGACGCTACCCAGAATGCATTGCAGCGAAAAATATGAACTTCTTAAAAATTCTACATTTGAGCATTAATTTTAAAACTGAATATGAAGCAAGTCCTAAAGCAAAATACTTGAGCAACATTCTGAATAAACTAATTTGACCAAATAAGTAATACATAGTTCCCACATGACGTCACTACATACGGGGATTTGCCGACCCGGCGCCATTTGTCTTGGCATTCTGTGGGCAAAACAATAGAAAAAGAAGCTGAAACGTGTTAATGTTGTGATAAAGTTGAAAATGGTCATCTCCTGCTGGGTCAATGGATGTTCAAATCGTGCTGGAGGTTCCGTTAAACTTGGATTTTACAGTATACCCATCATTAGACTTCATGAATGTGAGAAGACTAAGCTTTTGTCAGAACAACCACGGAGGTTATGGCTTGCGAAGATAAACAGGCAAGAAACTCCCTCAAAACACGCAAGAATATGCTCGGAGCACTTTGTGTCAGGTGCGTATCGTATCTTATAATGTGTTGACAGACGTAATTTACTCAGTACTAACTTGTGTATGCTGATATCTGGTAACTTGAGAGTTTCATTATTTAGCGTTAGATTACTTTATTATGAGGAGGATCGGTGTCGCGTCCGAGGCTCTCGAGGGCAACGTAAATGTATTAAATAGATAATAATAGTTCTATGGTGGGCTAAAACAATGTTCACAAACAGCATTGCTTCTGTAAAAAGATCTGTGTCATAAAATAAACTGCTCTTTACGCCTGGAAAAATCAGTTGCCCACCATTCACCAAAACATACGGTCAAAAACGCGGAAATAAACAATAACAGCAATCCAGAGTGTCCGTGTGGCATTAGCATTAATTAAATTAATTGTTAATATAATTAAAATAATTAAATGGAGCTCCAACTGGTATTAAATCTAAAGTTTTTGAGAAATGTTTGCATTGCTTGTTAATTTTTGCTGCAAATATGTAAAACATGTCCGTAGCACGTTAAACTGTGGTGCCATTGTATTAATATACAATTATTTGCTCAAAAGTTGCCCTTTTTTTCCAATTTGCGTTTGAATATCTACATTTATTCTCATTCTTTTGTTTAATGGAATGCACAAACACAGCAGCGTGCCATCAAAGATGGCGTCTCCGAGGAGGTCATGTGACATTCATTGGTCTGTGGGAACTATGTATAGGAATTTTTTTTTCAATTTCAACCAATTCAACCAAGCCAATAAAAAGCAGCCGTATACCTGTGTCGTCCTCAGAACAAATATTTAAAGTGGTAATATTTACCGGTGACTGTGCTGGTCCACTCCCATATATATGTGGAGTGAGAGACTACTGCATGAAATTAACAATTTTAAACCGCCTTGTGAATCTGAACTGTGAAAGATGGTTTTTGAATAAAGATTACGTATTCCTGAGTGATTAATCACTCGGGCTGTATCCGAATGTCCACACTATACCCTATATAGTGCACTATATAGTGGTCACGCCATTTTGTAGGGGTGTCCGAATGTCCAGAGAGAACAAGTAGTGCACTGGAATTTTCCCACAATGCATCTCAAAAATGTAGTGAGCAGCGATGGTCACTATATGGAAGTAAAATGGCGGAGGCAGCGAGAGACGTGTTGGAACAGGAGCGGGACATGAGCTATAAATGTGAGTTTTTGATCATCATAAATATGGAAATGTGTAAACCGTGATATATTGTTGACGATAAGCTGCCAAAATACACATTTGAAGTCAGAATACCATTGCCTTTTAATGCGAAACAACGTACCAATGTTATGCCGCAAAAAATGTTAGCATTTTTGCGTATCATAACATTAACATCTCAAGCTAACGCTACAGAAACGGGTCACTGGTGGTCAGTCATTAATGTTATTAAAGCACTTGTGTTATACGTGTAGCATTTATTGTGTTAAATGTTTTTCTAAAGGGACAGACACTGATGTGGAGAGGCTCATCCGACTACGGATGAAAAACGGCGGCCTGTTCTCAGGCCGCCGTTTTGCATCGGCGGCTGGATGGGAGTATGACCATTATGAATGAATACTTATTCAAAAAACGTCTACTCGTATTCAAATGCTTTTATGTATCGTTACTTTAGGGCAGTGATAAAGGAAATGGGGCTGAGCCGCCTGATCACCCCTGCCAGAGCGGCCAAGAAGTGGGAGAACCTGAAAAAGACCTACAAGGTTTGTTTCTTTGAAGCTTTGTGTGTAATTTGTGAAGCATATATTACATAAAACTCACTGTTTTAAGGAGCTCAGACAGCCACGGACAGGGACAGGGACAGAAGGAGGGGAGCCTACCGCCATATCTTGGAAGTGGTACTCCCTCATGGATGAGGTGATAGGCAGCAGGCCATCTGTGCAGCCTCCCTGCCTGATTGCCTCATCCATGGGGGATGCTGCTTCCACATCTGTGGAACAACCCCCTCCCCCCGTACAGCCAGAGGAGATAGAGGAAGAGGAAGAGGAAAGAGTGGCAGCCAAGAGGCCGAGAAGGGAGAGTTTGATAAGTTTTTTGGAGAAGGTGGAGAAGAAGGAAGAGGAAAGGGAGAAGCGAGAAGAGGAGAGGGGAAGAAGAGAGGAAGAGAGAGAGGAGAGACTGTTGAGTTTGTTGGAGAGAATAGTGGAGAAATTATAAATAAAAATGTATTTTGATAAGTGTAGTTTGAACTATATGCATATCGACATACAATGATGAACACTATTTACACAAAAAAATTTTAATCAACTAGACATTTGTAAAGAACTATACATACATTCAACAATTTCTTTTTAGATATTTACATATTCAATTGTTTTTGTTTTTATTTAAATAGGCCAAAACACAGATTATTCAAACATTTAATTAATAGTCGTGGTCCCGAAGAGCTGGTTCCCTTGGGGCGGAAAGTGCTGCTGCCATCCGTCCACGCAGCTCCTGTCCACGCAGCTCCTGTCCACCCTGCTGATCAGGCTGGTGCTGCTGATGCTGGTCCTGCTCATCATCAGGCCCTGGCTCCTCTTCCACTGGCTCCCAGAGATCACCATCGCTGACGCAGATGTTGTGCAGGATGGCGCAACAGGCAGTCACCTCGACTGCAAAGGTGGGTTGGACTTCCGGTGCCTTAAAAAAAATGGATCGCCATCTTGCCTTCATCATGCCAAGCGCTCTCTCTATTACAGATCGTGTCCGTGCATGGTGCCGGTTGAAGCGGGCTTCCACTGGGCTCCGAACAGGCTCTCTGTATGGAGTGAGGAGTGTGATGGGCTGACGGAGGCAAGGGTAGCCACCATCCCCAAGGAGGACGTGTCCATTTGGGGGATAGAGCCGGTGGACGTAGAGGGGGCTGTTTTTAAGCACTCGAGAATTGTGCACAGATCCGGGGTAGCCAACAAACAAATCAATAAATAAGCCACGGTGATTACACACAGCCTGCATTTGAATGGAATAAAACAATTTCCTGTTAAAATAACACTGTGCATTCTCTTGAAGGGGCTTTATTCTAATGTGGCAGCCGTCGATGCTCCCCACAACATTATTGAGAGCAGCTGATCCAGCCAGCAACTGAAACCCAGCTGCAACTTGGGGAAGTTCCTCCAGGGAAGGGAAATGAATTATTTGGCCACGCATTTGAAGGATCTGGTTGGCCACCCTGTGGATCACATCGTGGACTGTGGACTGGGGCATGTCAAATGCCCTGGCGACAACACGGTACGCGGTGCCACTGGCCAACCAAAAGAGGAAGACCAAAACCTCCATGTCCTGGCTCCAGCCCTGGTGATGAGCACTCCTCAGGTGGCTAACCAGACGGGTGATGGTGGTTCGAGTGAGACGAAAATCGGGGCGAAGGTCAGACTGGCCATTTAAGTACATGCTGAGTAGGGGTACATGGTGGTTCAGTCGGCAGTACACCCTAAAACAAAACAAAAATTCTCTTAAACTTAATATGATACTTCTAGATTCATTTTTTAATTCTGTATCTGCACTTTTAGTTATGAGTGCAGACACAGGAATAAGTACTCATTTTTCATTTTGAGATTTAAAAATGTAAATAAAAATGAAGAGTATATAGCTGAAGTCATGTTCTTTTGTGCCCTGGCATTGATTTTGCCAAATGTATTGTGTGTTGCAGGGAGCTGGAGCTGCCCTGAGACAACTGAAGTAGAAACCCTCACTACATCACTCGCACCTAATAACACACAAAAAAATCACAGAAGCCCTGTGCCCCATGGCCACGCAAATTCTATTATTGTTTAATGATTAAGTACTCATTTTTCATTTAGAAAAAATGAGTACTTAATCCATTTCCCTTGCTATGGTTTTGTGTTCTTTCAACCAATAAAATATTTTAATGTTCTTGCATTTTAAGTGAGTGTGTCTATACAATGTGTTTTCTTGTTGAAATATGTCTAAATGTATATGACTAATGTGTTTCTCATTGACTGAGAATAGTATTTTGAATTAGTAAGTACACCAAAAGTACTATAATTTACCCAGTAGATGGTGCTAATGCTATATAGACAAAGGACGAATACAATACTTACACGACGCCCTGCTAATGAACGAAGAGCCATTCTCCTCCTCGCCCTCATCGCCTGTCTTCGCCTTCTCTCTGTTTGGCGGTGTTTAATTCGCATTATGATAACTTGTATAATAGTTATGAAAAACACCGCAAAATTCAGTGGAGGTGCCATTTCACCGGTGTTAGAGGAGCCGGTCAGGTGGCGGGAATATGAAAGACGTCAACCAAAATTCATAAATATGAATATAAATTGTAAAAACATTTTATACATCAAATATCAATATTAGACAAATATTGATATTTTAATATACTTTTATTTATATATAAAATTATATTGATCCAATGACATGTGACAGGGGTGTGATGTGGGCCGCGGCTAAAAATAGTGTGCAGCTGTCCGAATCGCCAACAGAATGAGTGCACTGACTCACTCACTCAGTCGCTATATAGTCCCGAACTATATAGTGAGTGAGTGAATAGGGTATAGTGTGGACATTCGGATACAGCCTCGTTGAATATACTCAAAAAGATTTATTCTCAATGTAATTATTTAAGTTGGTGGTGTGTTGTTCATCAAAACAAACTCCCAAACAAGTTATTTCAAATTAACAGATGAGCTTGTGCTCAGCTTTAATTGCATGTCCAACAAACATCTGTTATCACAGGAAGTGCTCTCTTACTTTGTGCTCTCTGACTGACATCCACTGACTTGACTCACTAGGGACACCATCAGGCTGGTAAAATGCATGACATTGAATGCATATCAAGACATCCCCCTTTCTTTAAAGTCAGAATCCTTACACAATGCAAAGAATAAAACATTGTAAACATGTTATTTAGCTTAGCTCACTGTTACTTTTTTTTTTTATATCACCAAGTGCAAAAACAGATTTTTTTTTTTTTTTTTTTTAAGATCGTTTTTTTTTCTTTTTAAGTGATGACCAGTGATCACACGGAAAAACAACAATAAAAACAATAAAATGTGGTTAACACATTCACAACATCAGTCTATCAGGCTTCTTAGTCTGACGTCCAGACCTTCTCAGAACTGGTGCTGAAGATGCCTCTTCTTCAGTAGATTCCTTTACAGCACACATGTCAGAGCCAAGGCCCGCGGGCCACATCCGGCCCGCGAGAAGGTTTTTTACGGCCCCTGGGATGATCTTGATTTATTATTAGAACCGGCCCGCAGACCGCAGCAAGCCGGCAGCCCGCAGATCTTTTACACGCACCAATACTACATTTCCCACAATGCAACGGTGACGCACCGAGCAGTAGGCTGCTTCATTTCAATATTTTTTGGCACAGCAGTCGTCAGCATCACAGTAAAATTTACTTTCAGATACCCATCAAAAATGGCAAAACGGGGGGGCGCTAGCGAGCGCGATGGAGTAAAGACGCACCTTCCAGAGCTCCTGCTAATTTAGTAAAATTCCAACTTAAAAGACACGCAAGTTACCTCCCTGCACGATAAATCTCTTTCTAAACGTGTTACCTATTGCTACGGTGCCAGATACACCACGCACGGTGCATTTATGGCCGCAAATCTACGAAAATACAAGTTTGAGGCCTCCTCCAGCCCAAAGCCCAGCGCAGCCTCGGTGAAAAGTTTGAGTGACCCAGCTCCCTCCGCCCACGCACCCGCTAGCCAAGCAACGAAAGCTCCAAAGGCTAGCTCTAGCATCATGGACCCAGAAACAATCAAAGCGGACATCCTAGCCTCACTACGCCAAGACTTCTCAGCGATTATCAAAGGTGAAATGAGAGAAGCACTCCGCGACAACTTTGAATCACTTAAAACGCAGATTGAAGACGTAAAAACTGAGATTAAGAACAAGACCGCAGCTCTCCGGGCGGAGGTAGACCAGGTAAAAGCTAACGTGAGATCAGTAGAAGACCACATGTCCACCATGTCTGACGAGATGATACAAGCACAGGGTCAAGTGTCTGATCTCCAAGCAGAAGTAAAGAGGCTTAAGGAGAAATGTGAAGACATGGAGGGGCGCATGCGGAGGGGAAATATCAGTGTCGGGGGTGAGTGACACTGCATGAAAAGTTAGATTTTCGTCACCCTAAACTGCAGGAAATCACGCTCTTTTTCGGGTATCTCAGGCAGTTTTCAGAAGGCGCAGTTAGGGTGCCCTGTCCTCCAAACTGCCGCATCCGTACCATGCTAATGTCCCTACTTTGCATATGAATGCAGCGAAACACTGCGGCCGTCCGAGCGCTAATGGCCCTAATTAGCATATGAATGCAGCGTCTGGCCAGGCTGCTATTCAGCATTGGCAGATACCACTACTTTCAAACTCGTGATTGGCTGAAAAATCACACGTGGCCAGCCCACGTGGGATTACTCCCCATTGGTAGCTTACTCCCCATTGGATGAAATCACTACTTTCAAATAAGTATAATCTCTCGTGATTGGCTGGCAGATCTGTCACTATTGGTCACCCTGCCTCATAATTAATGTAATAATATTTATATAAATATTCGTATTATTTATAGAAGAAATGAAAATTTTCCAGGAATATGTTCATACAAAGAAAGCTTTATTAAAACACACACACACAGCTTTATGCTCACACATAGGTAATTAAAAAATTACAACTCTGAACTGTCCAATAGCCTCCTCGGGGTTGTAATTTGGCAGGGTTCTAGATAGACGCTTAATGTGCGTGGCTCTGTACTTCCGCGCCGCCTCTAACCAGGACTGCAGCTTGACAGAGTTCAGAAAACTCCGGCTTTCGAAAAGACTGCGACCGCACAATCCATCCAGAGACACCGTCCACAACGCCTTCTTCTTCATTGGACATTAGGTCTACCGTGGCGGACTTCCAGAGTTCCACTTTGTCACTTTCTAGCACACTCGATTCCAGCGGCTGAAAGAATCAGTAAATATTATTAGCCACATCAAATCCTTTTTCCCCATCTAAACATAGTGTCTAAAGCAGACCTGGAGATTCTTATCCATGCATTTGTCTCCAGTAGGTTAGACTACTGTAACAACAGCTGCATTCAAAATGCAGCAGCTCAAGTCCTAACCAGAACCAGGAAGTACGATGGTAAGGCAAGTTTATTTGTCTAGCACAATTTATACACAAGGCAACTCGAAGTGCTGAGCAAAATAAGAAAGCATTAAAATAAATAATCACAGTACATTAACAAAGATAAATATAAAATCCCTCAGTTGTAGCACAGCTAAAGTGACAGCTCCTCTCTGACAATGTTTAAAACCAGGTTAAAGGGAGAAACAGTAAAACACTTACACACAATGTCGTCTTTATCAACATCGTGGAAATGTGGACTTATTGTTCACATTGTATTGCAGATATTGTGTTAAGCAAATAGGAGGTCACCGTCTCATTACGAGGCTAGATTAGTCTGAAAACAAAGTGTACAGTTATGATTGGTATCTATACATATCCATTATCTACACAAAACGTGTAGGTAAACCAAATTCAATTTCCATGGATACATTAACAATACTTACATAACCTTTTTGAGAAAATGGATCCTTCAATGAAAAAAGTGTGATAATTCTAAGAGCATAGCTTTTTTGTTTTCGGGAAGGCATTTGTCTAAGGAGAAAAAAACACTCATGGTCAAGGGACTTCATGGTTACATAAAAAGGCTAAATTAATAGTATCTACAAGTACATATTTTCACGGGGACCAAACCAAGAGATAATCTACAGGAGAACATCTACCTAGGTCATTTATAAAAGAGATCAGTACTATTTATCTTACAATGGGGAATCAATAACAGTGCTGAGAGAAACTGAATTGTTACGTGATTATTGTGAAAGGTCTTTCAAGTGATTTTCATTTTATTTTGAGTAAATATCCTTCCACTTGTAAGAAGGAACTTTTGAGTAATAACTGAGGGATACAACATACCCATGTGTTTCACTCATGTCACTGACGAGAAGGTCGACAAGTTGTCTTCGAGAGCGGTGACTTAGTGATCTCACAGAATTATAATCTTTAAGGATCTCTCGGTCACCAGGGTTTTCCTGCAGTTCCACCATCTACAAACACGTGGAAAATGTAAAATGACAATCTACAATTGTACCAAAAATCTTAGGATACAAAATGCAGCAGTACCTCTTTTGATGTGTACCCTTCTCCTTTTCCCATCTCCTCTGCTGTACATATGTGCATTACAACACCAAACACAATCATATGTCATTTCTTTTTGTTATTGCTTTATGAACTTACACAGGAATCGAGGTGCCGGACAATCTTGGAAAGCTTAGCGCCAGCAGACCCCCTTTTGACCTTAAAGAGCTTGATGAACTGTGTCGTTAGGTAATCCAATGCTTCAACAAAATCATTGCCCAGTTTGGAGCTGGTGATCTGGTTAAATTCTGCCAGGACCTGCAAAAAAAAAAAAAACATAAAACACTTCAAGTTAAATGCATAGATGTAAAAAATATGTACACACCTGTCTCTCTGTATAAAGTGCTGGCCAGCGCGCTTTGACATTTTCCACAGGTGGGACAGAATTGACTATTTCTTGTTGTCGGACTGCAACTGTAAGCAAAAAAAAGAATAATCAATATATATAAAACAATATCACATGATTTTTGCTCAAATGTGTTTAAAGGAGGTCTAGATTCACTCAATAACATTATTAAGCAATGGACTTAATAAACAAAACAAAAAAAAATGAACAGAAAGACAACAGTGACAAATGAGATGAAAAAGTACAATAATAAAAGTGAAAGTCTTAGCGCTCAAACAAAGACAGGAACAGTGCAAAACAAATGATATATGTTAGATATTCCACAGAACCCTAGTCCACAGTCTCCTGTACATCAGGCTCTGCCATGAGCACAAACTGCTTTTCCTTCGGTTCTTTCGAAGCAGTCTGCTCTGAGCGCCTCGTCCACGCTCCTGCAGCAGTTCCATGCTTTACAGAAAGTTATCACACACAGAGCAATCACATATATATGTGATATATATATCACATATATATGTGCAGATCAGAACTACATTGGAGCTTATATTTACACACACACATACATGTATTGTACACACACATACACATACCATAGACTGTATATATTAACTTGAGCGGAAGCCTGCGAGACGCGGCGCGTCACTCGCTGCTCTGACCATGTGAACGAGCAGTCTTTTGATTAAAATGCTTTAACCCGCAGCACAGCAGAATGGGAAGATTAAAAAAGCAGTTCTCTGTGCGCAAAGGTGCCGAAGCTGTTGCGGGTTTTGGTGCTGCTGTCTCGGCTATGACCCAGTAGAACGCAGAGCTGCACTTATGAAAAGTATGCGGCTCGAAATGGCTGTTATTTCAAAGAACATGGACTATTTTAAACTACGTGGTTAACCGGTTTCAACCGGTTAATGAGTCTCGTTAGTCGGTCATGAAAATTCATAGTTTTTTACATCCCTAGTCGTTAGGCAATCCAATGCTTCAACGAAATCATTGCCCAGTTTGGAGCTGGTGATCTGGTTAAATTCTGCCAGGACCTGCAAAAAAAAAAAAAAAAAAACATAAAACACTTCAAGTTAAAACACTTCAAGTTAAATGCATAGTTGTAAAAAATATGTACACACCTGTCTCTCTGTATGAAGTGCTGGCCAGCGCGCTTTGACATTTTCCACAGGTGGGGCAGAAATGACAATTTCTTGTTGTCGGACTGCAACACGCTGTAAGAAAAAAAAGAATAATCAATATATATAAAACAATATCACATGATTTTTGCTCAAATGTGTTTAAAGGAGGTCTAGATTCACTCAACAACATTATTAAGCAATGGACTTAATAAAAAAAACAAAAAATGAACAGAAAGACAACAGTGACAAATGAGATGAAAAAGTACAGTAATAAAAGTGAAAGTCTTAGCGCTCAAACAAAGACAGGAACAGTGCAAAACAAATGATATATGTTAGATATTCCACAGAACTCTAGTCCACAGTCTCCTGTACATCAGGCTCTGCCATGAGCACAAACTGCTTTTCCTTCGGTTCTTTCTTCGGAGTCTGCTCTGTGCACCTCGTCCATGCTCGCCATTTAGACTGAATAAGTACAAATTAGAAATAGATTATAAACGGGTTGACGAACTTCCCGCTCAAGATGGCGATAACGCGTGGCAGCGCTCTCTCATCGACATCTACACATCCACGTCCACATTCCTCACCACTGCGAGCAGAACCGCGAGTGGTACCATTGTGTTTGAACCCGACCCGAGCACAAACACTGTGTCCCTCTGCTCCAGGCGCGTTCGAACACCGGTGCCAGTGCCACGGACATGCAGCAGCCCTATATTTTCTATAAAACTCATGTAAAATGTCTTCTGACTGATGAAAGGGCATACTATGTAAAGTATAGTAACGAACAAAATGGCGGTACGTCGGCAGATTACTGATAAGGTTCGCTGAGAGCCTAATAAATACATACACCTTTGACAGTTTGATTAGTTAGCAGCGAAATGTCATGAAAAATATCAATGCAAAGTAAATAAAAGTACCTTATGATGGCTAGAAAACGAGTCCTCCAGACGGCCCCAGTCCACGTTGTGGAATCCCATGGTGCGCATGCGTGTCACAGTATTGCACGTGACGTAAGCGGAAGTCAGCTACGGCAACAAATCGGGACCAAACTTGGTACACTTTATTAAACATGTAATTCCAGGCCAGTAGACTTCAGTAATTCCAATAATTTGAATTTAGTTCATAATAAATACGCAACCTTTTCAAGAATCTTTGAAAAACTCAAAGTTATTTGATATACTTTACAGCACATTCAAACATACATTTTATAGTAATCAAACTCATAATGTGAATGTGATTTTTTTGATAACAGTACAATATTTAATTACCTTTTTTGTGAAATCATGTCCCACAGAAGTTAGAAACACGACAACTTTTTTGTCTTTGTCAAGTACTACATGTTTGTCACATTGTATAATAACATTTATTATGAATAATAATGATTTTAAAAAGACAAATGGTGAGCAACAGTTCATTGGACAGTATAAGACACCGTTTTTTATGTTTGTTTCTTAATGTATGTTTGTGTGTTTTATTGTTTGTTAAAACATTTTAAAATAAATTTAAAAACATGTAAAAAATAAAATTAATACAAAGTGCATTTGAGCTAGCAGTTGCCACAAGCCCTGAAAGACAAACCTAATGTTGTACTTAAAACAATTAAGTTTTCTCTAACCAGCCGTCTTGAGTTATCATTTTAATTGAAAGTACTTCATTATATTTACTCAATGGTGTTGAAAAAAGTGAAGAAATTTTTTTTTTAAAGTAAATTCTACTTAATGTTATTAAGTAAAACCAACAATAGCCGCTATTCATTTTTTTGAGTGTACCTTTATAAAAATGAACAACGTGTCTTAACACTTACCGTACATTCAAAAGAGTCCTCTCTTCACGTTCCACGAGACTCCACCGTCGACTTCAGGCAAAGTATTTCCTTGCGTTTTGCGCATGCGCGACATGCGCATTCAGTTTGTGAAGCCCCAAGTTTTGGTTGTGTAAAGAGAGTGATGATAACACCAACAGCCGTTTGTGTGTGTGTATATATATATATATATATATGTATATATATATATATATATATATATAGGGTGCTACTTTGAACCGAGAATATAACACATATTTTCAGTTGGTTCATACTTTTTCTTTTAGGTATGTACATAATTCAGTTTTGATGCCTTCAGTGTGAATCTACAATGTTCATAGTCATGAAAAAAAATAACAAATCCAAACTTTTGGTCTGTACTGTACATACATATATCCTTTGATGAGCACTTACACTT
This sequence comes from Knipowitschia caucasica, assembly GCA_964034765.1. Taxonomy (NCBI): domain Eukaryota; kingdom Metazoa; phylum Chordata; class Actinopteri; order Gobiiformes; family Gobiidae; genus Knipowitschia; species Knipowitschia caucasica. The sequence goes on from OZ035842.1 coordinate 3,395,947, forward strand.
TCAACATGTCTTTTGTCCATTGGATTTATTTAATTGATTTTGACATGACAAGCTATAATCAATCATGATCAAATATTTATCTGATGTTGTGTGTGTGTGTGTGTGTGTGTGTGTGTGTGTGTGTGTAAACAGTTTGAGCATTTACAAAATCCGGGTCTACAGTGTGTGACCTGATCCAAGGTGCAGACTGACTGAAAGTAGTTGTGCAGCATGGATCAAGTTATGCTCCCCCTCAACCCTGATTAGCATTTGTATAGCTCACAGCATTCCCATTTACATGTTAAAGCCTCCTGTGGAGGAGGGAGGAGGGGACAACAAACTGCCGAATCCCAGAAGTTTCACAGTAATATACAGGGCCGAAAAGAGACGAAAATCACACTTTTCATGCAGTGTGAGGTGCAGGGCTCCAGTACACCAGAGGCGGTCTCCTCTCTCTTGAAAGAAGTATTTCGACTTGACAGAGAGGTGCGTGTGGAGCGCTCTCATCGCATCGGACCTGTGCGTAATGCTGGGGACAGACCACGCGTCATCATTGCCAGGCTCAACAGCGAGGGGGACGCCGAGGACATCCTGAGGAGAGCGCGCAGCGGAGGTGGTCAGCTCCGGTACAGAGGAAGCCCTATCGCCGTCTTCCCCGACTACACAACCAGGCGCGGGCAGCCTTCACTGAAGTCAGAAGGATGCTCCGTGATAAGCCGGGAGTCCGGTACGGAATCCTCTTTCCTGCTAGGCTCCGGGTCACACACAACAACGTGGAGAAGGAGTTCGTAGATGCAACTAAAGCCATGGACTATGTCAAGAAAATCATTCTGTTTCCCCGAGAGGACGGCGAACAGAGACTGAACTGACATAAACGAGGAGGTAAAGTTTTGTGAGTACTTCATATAACAAAGTGTCTATTATTTCCAAGTAAAGCAGAGCCTGGTTTTCATTTTTTCTAGCTTATTTTTGTGTATTCACACTGTTAGTTGTGTAGTGGGACTGCTCGCACGGCCTATACCCTGAACTGCTTGTAAGTTCACCTTTGATGGCAATATCAAAATGTAGGACTTCTGCGCTCAGGGACCTATTACAAGTTTACAGTTTTTTTGTTCCTGTTTGGATCCCAATGTTCCACAGGGATCGATTGATAGGTTTCAAATCACAAGAATCCTTATTTGCAATCAATGTTTATTATTTATTTGCTTTGTTATGCTATGCAAAAAGATCAAAACAGCTTAGAGAAATGCATCTCTCTGTATATACTAAGGTAAAACTCTCCCAACCATACGCTCAAAAAATCAATAATGAACTCTCTCAAGGTCATTAGTTATAACGTTAAAGGACTCAACGGGCCAATTAAGAGAAAAAAAATTCTTGGCCAACTCAAAAAAGAGGGTTGTCACATTGCATATTTACAGGAGACACACCTTTCTGATGGTGAGCATGACAAGCTTAAGAGATCATGGGCAGTGTTTTATTCTTCCCACTGCTCAGGTAGAAGGAGAGGAGTGGCCATCTTAGTACATAAACAAGTGAATTTTACCCCTCAATATATTCACAAAGACCCTGAGGGTAGATATATCATGGTAAATGGAGAAATTGATGGGGTGCAGGTCTCACTTTTCAATATCTACGCTCCAAATGAGGATGAAGCCAAATTCATACAAAATATCTTTGACATACTGCTTCAAAAGAGTGTCGGTGTCTTATTACTCGCTGGTGATTTTAATTGTATGATGTCGCCCTACATGGACCGCCAGCCCAGTTCCAAAAGCCCTGCTTCTCAAATGAGCAGAGTACTGAAACGTCTCACCACAGAACTGGGCCTGATCGATGTTTGGAGAAATCGGTTTCCAAGGGTCAGAGACTTCACCTTCTACTCACCTAGGCACTCCTCTTATTCAAGAATAGACATGTTTTTCACTCCAAAAGCTGAAGAACACCGAATCGAGGACATCAACATCTTACCAATTACATTGTCCGATCATGCCCCTCTGGTTTTAAAATGGGATGTGTGTCAAACACCAAAAGTTAAACACTGGAGATTGAATGCTTCACTCCTTAACGATAAGGAATTTTGTAATTTTATTACTAGTGAATTAGACACTTATTTAGAATTAAATTCCACACCTGAGATATCACCTCTTATTTTATGGGATTGTGCTAAGGCCTATCTTAGAGGCCGTATAATATCATTTGCTTGTGCCAAGAAAAAGAAAAATGAGGCTAGACGGCGAGAGCTAGAGGGTAAGATAACAAACCTAGAACAAAAACATAAAAGAACTCAAACCCCAAATCTACTCAGTGAACTCAAATCATTGCGGAAGGAACTTGACAGTCTGATTACAGAATAAATAGAGGGTAACTTGAGATTCACTAAACAAAAATACTACGAAAATGGAAATAAGGCCAGTAGATTGCTAGCACTGAGACTTAAAAAGCAGCAATCTGCTAATACGGTTCAAAAATTGAAGAATGGGGGGGCGCTGTTGGACACCATGGAGTGAAGACGTGCTTCTCGAGGCTCCGCAACAACGGGGACAAATATTTTATTTTAAAGCACACCGCCACTTATAAATCAGCCTCGTATATGGGTATTATAATGCACGTTTAGTCCCTTCGTCGTTTGACACCTTTTCGGCCACTGAGCTACTTTTTGAGGACTTTTTACAACAGGCCGCGGCCGTCACCTCGAGCCCTGCTAGTTAGCATTGGCAGCAGCTAGCTACAGCTAATAACGCCCGACCCGAGCCCGACACCAACTCTGTTCTTCTCCTCTGGCTTGAAATGTTGCTCTTTGCATTGTGACACCAGGACCGATACTACTGCGTGCACGGGTGAGCATTGAAGAGTGATTTTCGTCCTTGGATGGTATTTGGTGCTACAGCTAAGCATTAGCAGTGCGCGCCGGTGTCGCTGAACTGTGACGTCATCGTGTGCTCAAACTTTGTTTCTATCGGGACTGTCTTAGACTTTTTTAGTTGTTTAAAGTCGTGATATCCCCGTGAAATGGATAATAAGAACCAGAAGGCGACTCGCCAGAGACGCACTACTGTTGACACGAGCTCTGGGTCGGGTGCTCCGCGTCGGGAAGAGGTGCAGCTGGAGGAGGACGAGCATGGTTCAGATGCTCCGCTCAGTGAGGCAACATTCACCAGAGCGCTGCAGGGTCTGAAGCAGGACATTTGCGGTACATTTGACTCGAAGATGGATACCCTTACCCTCACATTAAGGTCAGAAATTCTATCTGTGAAGGCTGAGCTCAAAGCTAATGTGAACTCCATCCAAACTTTGGTGGAAACTCAGGGGGCCACCATTAAAGACCTCGAGGTTTCCGCCACTTCTTGCAGTGACGAGTTGACGTCACTTCAGGCCTCTGTATGTGATTTGGCTGAGGAAGTAAAACAACTACAGTCTAAATGTGAGGATCTGGAGGGAAGGTCAAGGAGGAACAACATTCGTCTCATCGGGCTGGCTGAGGGACTGGAGCTGCCTAATACTAGAGAATTCATCTCACAACTTTTGCGCGACCTGCTGAGGTTGGAGGAGGTGCCACTTCTGGACCGAGCTCATAGATCTAGCAGGGAAAAACCAAAAGAAGGGGCCCCACCTCGACCAATAATCATCAGAGTGCACTATTTTCACGTGAAGGAACAGATTCTGCGGCGGGCAGGAGCTGCTGCACCTCTTCTTTATCAGGGCAGGAAAATTTTCATTTTTCCAGACTTTACGTCAGCTGTGGCCAAGAAACGTTCTCAATTTGTGAACGCTAAACGTCTCCTACACTCCTGCCCTGGCATCAAATTTGGTCTGTTCTACCCTGCTGAGTTGAGAATCACACTACCGGATGGAGCTGTGCGTAGATTCTCCGATCCCAAAGCTGCCACAGACTTTATAAGTAAGACACTGGGAGTAAGGGCTGCTGACTAACATGGTTTGAGGCTGGTGTTCCTTCCTTTTGATTTACATTGTTAAAACGACAATCTAACTGGAAACCGTTGGTTTCATAAAGATGTAGGGTGTGCTTGTTAGTATTTTCTATTTTTTATATATTTTTTGAACTACTTTATACTTAAATATATTTTTCAGATTTTTATATTTTATTAGTTCATTGTATTATTTGTGTTTGTGTTTACAAAAATATAGTTTTGAAATTTGTAAAAATATGTTTACTTTTGTACTTGAATGTTATTTTGATTAATACATTTTGTTCCTGTTTTGCACTGGAGGGAGCCTGAGTTCTACTGGGTTTGTGGATGCGGGGTAAGAGGTACCTAGTAGGAAGTAAAGGGGGTTATGCGCGCATCTTGTTTGGGAAGATGCTTCAGCAACTAGGGGTAAGTTCTAATGTTGTTCTTCTGTTTTGTTTTTTTCATGTGTCATTTGGTCTTCATGTGCTAGCAATGGGTCATTCTTTTTTTTACTCTCTATACAGATTGAAAGATGTCACATTCTAATGTTGGTAATCTGCAAAAAGGTCAAGTTTTTAAGTTTTGTAGCTGGAATTGTAAGGGTTTAAATCAACCCATTAAAAGGAGTAAAGTGCTTCATCATCTAAAACATTTGGGTTCTCAAATTGTGTTTTTACAAGAAACCCATTTAAAAATTTCAGATCACTCGAAACTCCGGAAGGGCTGGGTTGGCCAATTATATCATTCAACTTTCCAAGGTAAATCTCGAGGTGCTGCCATTTTGATTCATAAATCAGTACCATTTGTGTCTTCTAACGTTATTTCTGACTCAAATGGTAGATACATTATTGTTTGTGGGAGCATCTTTGATACAAAACTAGTGTTAGCTAATGTTTACGCACCCAATTGGGACGATCATAATTTTTTTAGTTCTTTTTTTACCAAAATTCCAGATTTATCCTCACAGTTTCTTGTCTTGGCTGGCGATCTGAACTGTTGGTTGGATCGGCTGGATCGGTCATCGAATAATCCTAACAGGCAATCGCATTCCTCTAAAGTTGTCAATAATTTTCTTGAAGAATTTTCTGTCATTGATGTCTGGCGCTTTCTTAACCCCACTCGTAAAGAATACACATTTTTTTCCCCGGTTCATCATACATACACTCGAATTGACTACTTCCTTTTGGATAGACGACTGATTCCTCACATTCGATCTTGTTCTCACAATGCTATTGTAATTTCAGATCATGCTCCAGTGGTGTTGGACCTATTGGTGGGAGGTGGCTCCTCCTCTCTTGTTCCTTGGCGCTTAAACACACGTTTGTTGTCTGATGACAAGTTTGTTGCCTTTGTTACGTCTAAAATTGACCTCTTTATTTCCACAAATGATACTCCGGGTACTTCACCTTCTCTCCTGTGGGAGACGTTTAAGGCCTTTATACGAGGACATATAATATCATACAGCATTTTGAAATTAAGCAGAGAAAGACTAAGTTGTCAGAACTCACAACTCGAATTTTGCAGTTAGATGAATTATACGCAGTCTCGCCCTTACCAGAAGTGTTCAACGAAAGAAGTCTTTACAGTCTGAGTTTGATCGCATATTGTCAGTGCAAGTTGAGGATTTGCTTTTGAGGTCACAACATGCCCAATATGAATATGGAGATAAGGCCAGTAAGCTACTCTCTCACCAACTTCGCACCGCATCCGCGACACATCTCATCCCACAGATTCGAACTCATAAAGGCGTGTCTTCTGATCCACAAATAATTAATGACCATTTTCAAAAGTTTTATTCGTCCCTATATGTGTCTGAATGTGCACTTGATATTTCGTTGTTTGATTCCTTCTGTGATAATCTTGTTTTTCCTGTATTAGACCAAAGTCATAGTCTTAAACTGGAGGAACCAATAGCTGCTGAAGAAGTTTTCCGTGCTCTTAAGAATATGCAAAGTTCGAAATGTCCTGGGGAGGATGGATTTCCCGTCGAATTTTATAAAAAGTTTACTCTCAAATTGACTCCTCTTCTGTTAAATATGTATAGGCACTCATTCGAAACCGGAACTCTCCCGGCATCCCTACTACAGGCTTCTATCTCTTTGATCCTGAAGAAGGATAAGGATCCTCTATCTTGTGGCTCTTATCGTCCAATCAGCCTTTTAAATGTGGACTATAAGATTCTTGCCAAACTTTTAGCCCTTCGTTTAGAGAATATTTTGCCACACTTGATCAGTCCTGACCAGACTGGATTTATTAAAGGGCGTTATGCCTTCTCTAATATTAGACGTTTGTTCAATGTGCTCTACAATCCCGCGGACCCTAATGAAGCAGAGTTTGTGATCAGTCTAGACGCGGAAAAGGCGTTTGATAGAGTGGAGTGGGGTTACCTTTTTTATGTGCTACAACGATTTGGTTTTGGTGATAAGTTGGTTTTCATGGATAAAGCTCCTGTACACTTCTCCACTTGCCTCTGTCAAAACAAATTCTATTTATTCAAAACACTTTCCTCTTTTTAGAGGGACGAGACAGGGGTGTCCCATGTCCCCCTTACTCTTTGCACTTGCAATAGAACCTTTAGCCATTTCACTTCGATCAAATGCAAATATAACAGGGGTCACAAGATTTGGCGTTGAACAAAGGCTTTCCCTATATGCAGATGACTTGCTTCTTTATGTTTCTAAACCAGCGTCTTCGATTCCCATTGTTCTTTCTACTCTTGATTGTTTTAGCCGCATTTCCGGATACAAATTGAACCTTGGTAAGAGTGAAGTTTTTCCTTTGAACTCGGTGGCTCAAGAATATTCACTTGCTTCTCTCCCATTTAGGGTTGCCCTTGATGGTTTCACCTATTTGGGTGTTAAGGTCAAATATAAATTGTGTGAACTTTTTAAGTTTAACTTTGAGCCCCTTGTTGACAAGGTCAAACAAGATCTGGACAGATGGTCTTTGCTTCATTTATCTGTTGCTGGGAGAATTAATACTGTTAAAATGAATGTGCTTCCCAAGTTTTCTTTTCTCTTTCAATGTGTCCCTGTTTTTATCCCCGCTTCTTTTTTTATCAAGCTGGACCAAATCATTACCGGCTTTATCTGGGATCATAAACCATCTAGAATTCGCAAGTCATATCTTCAGAGACCGAAATATGTGGGTGGAATGGCATTGCCTAACTTCATGTTCTATTACTGGGCTGCCAATATCAGGATTCTTACTTACTGGCTAAAGACAAATGATTTGGACAATGCCCCGGCTTGGTTGATCTTGGAAACCTCATCCTGTATACAATCATCTTTATCTGCTTTGGTTTATACTCCAAAAATGCTACCTGGAGCCGACATCTCTAACAACAAAATGGTGAGACAGACTCTGAAGATCTGGTTTCAGTTTCGCCGTCACTTTAAATTAAATTTCTTTTCTCTACAGTCTCCTATCTTTAAGAACCCTCTATTTCGACCTTCTATGATTGACAATGCCTTCTCTCTTTGGTTCTCTCATGGTATTAAGACAGTTAATGATCTTTATGAGGAGGGTACTTTCGCTTCTTTTGATCAACTGTCTACAAAATTCGACCTCCCAAAGAGCCATTTTTTCCGTTACCTACAAGTCCGAAGTTATGTTAGGGGAAAAACTTCACTCTTTCCTTCTAAACCTCCTGTTCATGATTTCGATAATCTTCTGTTACCTCCCAAACCGACAAAGGGTCTCATATCATGTCTGTATGAGAGATTGTGTTGTTTTCGTAAATCCCCAATTCTTTCAATTAAAGTGGCATGGGAAGAGGACTTAGGTTTTGTATTTTCAGATGACTTGTGGGACAGTATTCTTTATTGTGTACATGGTTCATCACTATGCGCCAGACATGGACTGATTCAGTGTAAGGTCTTACATCGCACTCACTGGACTAAGGCCAGGCTCGCTAAAGTTTATCCAAATGTAAGTGCGGATTGTGATCGTTGCCATCAAACACCGGCCTCACTGATTCATATGTTCTGGACGTGTCCATCGCTTCATCATTATTGGACAAACATTTTTGTAGCCTTGTCTGGGGTTGTTGGGGTGTCCATCCGGCCTGATCCACTAACTGCATTGTTTGGTGTACTCCCTAATGGGGTTATTCTTCCAAGACATAAAGCTGATCTGATTTCATTTCTCACCTTGCTGGCAAGGCGTAGAATATTACTGTGCTGGAAATCAGTTCTGCCTCCTTCATTTGAAATTTGGATTAAGGATGCTCTACATTTCAGTAAACTTGATAAAATTAAATTTACCCTTCAGCCAGTGTAAAGGTCAACGGAACAATATCAAACAGATTCCCACTAGAACGCGGCTGCAGGCAAGGATGCTCATTATCACCCCTGCTGTTTGATCTAAGTATTGAACCTCTAGCACAGCTAATCAGAGATGACGTAAACATTACAGGATTTTTAATAAATGGTGTACATCACAAACTGTCCATATATGCCGATGACGTATTACTATACATCTCAAATCCAACGACAACCATCCCTCATCTAATGGAAATAATCCACTCCTATGGCTACCTCTCTGGGTACAAAGTCAATATTGATAAAACGGTAGCAATAGACATAGTGGGAAACATATCAAAACATTTCAAAGATCAGAGTGGTTTTAAATGGCCAAAGGAAGGTATGAAGTATTTAGGTATTCAAATCCCACTCTCTTTAACAGAATTATACAAGGTAAACTACAGGGTTTTAATTGGGAGGATTAAAAAAGACTTGGAGAGGTGGACGGTCCTGCCTCTTTCTTTCATGGGGCGCATAGAGAGTATACGTATGAACATTTTATACCTCTTCCAAATGCTGCCTATAAATATTCCTAATTCTACATTTGATGAACTGGATAAACTCTTTTCCAAATTTATATGGCAGGGTAAACGCCCTAGAATTAAATTGCAAACATTAAAATTGCCAAAGTCACAAGGTGGAGTTGCACTACCCAATCTCAAGCATTACTTTTGGGCAGCTCAAATGAGACCCTTGGTTGTTTGGATGCAGGACCTGTCTTACACTCAATGGCTTAATATTGAAAAGAGTTTGTGTAATACGCCTATTAACAATTTGCCTTTCCGTAATGTCTCACTGAGGGAAGTACAAATGTGCGAGTGGACTAAGGTTACATTTAAGATCTGGAATAAAATTAAGCAGTCATATGGTCTTCCAAGAGAAATTTCAGTCCTCTCAGATATCTCCAGCCTCCAGGGATTTGCCCCATGTCTAATCGATGCTAGCTTTAAAATGTGGTCAACCTTTGGTCTTGTTAAGGTGAGCCAGCTGGTGGGCAGCGGTTGCCTGAAATCTTTTGAGCAGCTCAGGAGTCAATTTCAGCTTCCCTCTTCAGATTTCTTCCGATATCTACAGTTAAGGAGTTTTTTGACCAAACACAGAGAATGGAACAAAGTCCTACATCCCTCAGTTATTGAAGAACTTCTACTAAAAATATATCAGGGAAATTGTTCTCCAAAAACGTTAAGTCTTTTTTACAAAGCACTCTCAAATTTGAATTTCAATAATACTTCATACATTAAAGCAAGATGGGAGGCTGAGATTTGCACTCAAATGACAGATGAGATGTGGGAAAATATTTGCATTGAATCGCACCTAGTCACAAATTCTGGATTATGGAGAGAATTTAAATGGAAAATAATCACAAGATTTTTTAGGACACCAGAAATCACATCCAAAATGAATCCTTCTAATCCTGACACCTGCTGGCGCAATTGTGGTACTTACCTGGGAACTCACACCCACATATTTTGGACATGCCCAAAGGTGAATTTGTTTTGGAATGATATATTTACCACACTCAATACAATATTTCAGCAACCGCTTATAAAAGAACCACAGCTTGCCATCTTGGGGGCGGTCCCGGATGGCTTTGGAGGAAATAGCAGAAAATATCTTTTGAGAATTTTACTGACTGCTGCACTTAAGTGTATTACTATCAAATGGTTGAGTCCAGAACCACCTACTTATACTATTTGGATTGAGAAAGTAAGAGAGATATATCACATGGAGGAGATCACATACTCCCTAAGATTGCAGAGAGAACTTTTCATGAAGAGATGGAGGCCCGCTGTGGGCTTATTTGCTGCATAGCTTTGTTTGTGTTTTTGTGTTCTTATTTTTGCTTAATTTCCATTGTATATGACTGACGTACTTTACATGTGCATTGGTGAATTTCTGCAAAATGTACATGCTATGCATTTCCATTGCACATGTTGTAACATTTATAAAACTCAATAAAAATAAAGTGAAAAAAAAAAAAATGGCAAAACGGACACAGTTTTCGGACCCCAGAAACAAAGAGAGAGCGTTATTTGTCACCTCCAGGCTCTCTCTCTACAACCCTCAAATCAGGTCAGAAATCTAGGAGTGATAATGGACTCAGACTTAAATTTCAAAAGCCACATAAAATCTGTAACATCAGCAGCTTATTACCACCTAAAAAACATTGCTAAAATTAAAAACATAGTGTCTAAGGCAGACTTGGAGACTCTTATACACGCTTTTGTCTCCAGTCGGTTAGACTATTGCAATGGCTTGTTCACAGGTCTCTCCAAACAGGCTGTAAAACAGCTGCAGTACATTCAACATGCAGCAGCTCGAGTCCTGACCAGAACTAGGAAGTACGACCACATTAGTCCAGTTCTCAGGTCTCTGCACTGGCTTCCTGTTCCTCAGAGAATAGACTTCAAAGCAGCTTTACTTGTGTACAAGTCTCTCCATGGTCTCGCGCCAAGGTACATCCATGACATGTTTGTGCCATATGAACCGACCCGGACTCTGAGGAGCACAGGGACTGGACTCCTGTTAGTGCCCAGAGTCGGTACTAGACATGGGCAAACTGCATTTCAGATTCATGCGGCTAGAGTCTGGAACAGTCTTCCTGAGAATGTGAGACAGGCGTCTACTCTGGCATCTTTTAAATCTAGGCTCAAAACAATTCTGTTTAGCTGCGCATATACAACTGAATGATTTTATCTTTTCATCTTTGTTTTTATCTTTAATCTTTTTAATGCACTGTGACTATTTATGATTTTAGTCCCATCTGTGATTTTAATGTTTAAAGGTTTTTAATTTTTGTGATTTTATTTTTAATGTTTTAAATATATCTTGTGCTCTTAATGTGTTTGATTTATGCATGATGTGATAGGGGATGTGAAGCGCTTTGCGTTGCCTTGTGTAGGAAAGGCGCTCTACAAATAAACGTTGATTGATTGATTGAAAACGGAAGGTGGACACTGAGAACCGGGGGTTTCAAACAAGGTGGGAGTCGGAGTATATATTCACGGAGGTAGCTGGAAAACCTGTGTGTCTTCTGTGTGGAGAAAGTGTGGCGGTACTGAAAGAGTATAATCTGAGACGACATTATGAAACAAAACACGCGGACAAAAACAAGAATATGGACATGGAACAAAGGCTACAAAAGGCAGAGGAATTAAAACGAGGCCTCAAATCTCGACAGGCTCTGTTCAAAAAGGCCAAATCACAAGGCCAGGCTGCTGTCAAGGCCAGTTTTATTTTGGCAGAAGAGATCGCTAAATCAGCCCGGCCATTTACGGAGGGGGATTTCATCAAAAACTGCATGATTAAAGTTTGTGACGAAGTTTGCCCAGAAAAAAGGCAACTCTTTTTAAATGTGAGTCTGAGCAGAAACACCATTGCCGAGAGAGTAGACCAGTTGTCCATCAATCTAAAAAAGCAGCTTGTGAAAAAGGGAAAAGATTTACACAATACAATACAATACAATTTATTCTTGTATAGCCCTAGGTCACAACAGAAGTCATCTCAGAGGACTTAACAAAACCATTGAAATCACCAACACAGGTCAGAGAATCAACAGTTAAAACACATGAAGAATACAGTATAAAGCACACACAGAAGAAAATGTCCATACATGTTGTAGAATGCTAAAGTGTCCTGATCATCACCAATCCTTTCTGTTGGACACTAACTGTCCAACAAGACCCTCCTGATTTCATTGCATATTCCTTGGCTGTGGATGAGAGCACCGACATTTCTGACATTGCCCAGTTCAATTTTGTGCCCTCATGTGTGTGGTGTGGGTCTGAGGGACAGAGATGAGATCCTTTATTCATCCCACAGTGGGGAAAATTCAGTGTTGCATCACCAGTTACATGACAGTAGGAATGAACAATCACTCTATAATAAGAATATAATAATAACAACAACAATAATATTAATAATGATAATAATAATAATACAACAAATATATGTTTGTTTATATATTTTACATCTAATTTATTGTTTTATTATTTTTTTTAAATCATCATGAAACTATCCATAGAAATGTACTTGTTCAGAAACATACAAAATAAACAGATGCTATTATCTTAACGACTGAGGATGGAAGCAGTATTAGTTTAATATTAGAAAAATAATCTGTTTAATCTACGAAATTCTTCAATCAATAAATAATCCCTGGTTTCAGTTTCGTTGTAAATGAACAAATAAATATACTTTTAGTTTAATATTAGAAAAATAATCTGTTTAATCTACGAAATTCTTCAATCAATAAATAACCCTGGTTTCAGTTTCGTTGTAAATGAACAAATAAATATACTAAAAGTAAAAGAAAATATTATTTAAAATATAAATACCAATAAACAAACGTTATTATTGAAAATAGTGTATTTTAAAAACATGAATAGGATGTTGTCGTTAGGCCACGTGACCAGCAGGGGGCAGCATCTTCCGTGCTCAGACCGAAGAGGAAGTCTGACACTGTAGCCACACCCTAATCCTGATACTAACTCATAAACAATCTAAGGTCTGCTTGATGTAGAAGGGAGCAGGTCTAACGACCCTGCTGAGGCTAACGACCCTAACTCATTAGCATGTCACTGACCTTGTCCCAAGTTAGGGCGTTGTTTTTAGGATGTCGTCATAGATGCGAGGCAAAACAAATCTTAACCCTCCTCCTCTGTTAAGAGAAGGTTTCTGTTTCCTCACAAAAATGGCTTCTTTCACTCCTCTCTCAAACCAATTCTTCTCCAGAGCCAGAATTTTACCCTCTGTGTCATCCACCGTGTGGTTGGAGGCCTTGAGGTGGAGATGAACAGCCGACAGTGGCCCACTAGAGTTTTCTCTACGATGTTGGTAAAGTCGTTTCTGTAGAGTTTGTTTGGTTTCTCCAATATAGTGGTCAGTGCACTCCTCTTCACCATTACCACTTTAAATATTTGTTCAATGTAGGAGGACGACACAAGTATACGGCTGCTTTTGTTTGGCCCTCTCGATCATGGTTGAAATTGAAAAAAAAATTCCAATTACTTATTTGGTCAAATTAGTTTATTCAGAATGTTGCTCAAGTATTTTGCTTTAGGACTTGCTTCATATTCAGTTTTAAAATTAATGCTCAAATGTAGAATTTTTAAGAAGTTCATATTTTTCGCTGCAATGCATTCTGGGTAGCGTCACTGCTTCGCCACATTTTGTTTTCAATCAACTCAATATATTTTTGTTTTGAATCAACACAATATATTTGTTTTGTCATTAATGGACCCCCAGGCTTACAAGAGGATTTTCATGTTGAGCAAACTCAATACTTCTCCGTTGTCCAGTTATGCCAGAATATCAAGTTCAAAATTTGTTACAAAAATGAGTTAGGATTCTTGTATTAACTTTTAATTGAGACCGACATGTTTAAACTTAGTTGCGACCACACTAATTTAAGTAAAACTGGCAAAAATCAATTATTGAGTTTAGTTCAGTATGTAATTTGAGTTCAAAATACTAACCACCTGAATCATTTCTTTGAGTGTATACAGGTAAATGTGTCCGTGCGCATGCGCAGGTCCGGTGTTTTTCGTTCTGGGAAGTTATGGACAAAATGAGGAGCTCCGGTCTGAACTGGACTGTGGTGGTTCTGACGAGTCAACACAAAGACAGCGTGTACTCATTTCAGCGAGGTGTGTGTGTGTGTGTGTGTGTGTGTTGTGTGTGCGTGTGTGTGCGAGGAACGGCGGGGATGAGTGACTCTGGGTTTTTATCGTCTTTTAATGGATCTTTTGTATATATTTTATTACATTTTTATCCCTTTTTACCCCATCTGCCTTTTTATTGATCACACCCCCTCAACAGACTTTTAACCTGTGACAAATACATTTACGTTCATTTATTATTTCACAAAAATAAAATAGGGGAAAAAAGAGATAGGGAAAACAGTGTAAAACTTGGGTCTCTGGAACGTGCACGTATGCACGCGCGTGTGGGCTGGGTCTTGCAGAGCTTCTCCATCAGGTGCACCGCGCGTCACCGATTGAGCCGCGCCAATCCTCTGAGGGGGGTCAATCCTCAAAAGGAAGCCGGAGCACTGCCTCCTTAAGCTATTGTTGTGTGTCTGTGTGTATCATGTAGAGTTGCAGTTGAAACAGCAGTGTGTCTCTCTCTCCTGAGTCTCTGGTTCTGACGGTGTGTGTGTCCCTCTCTCTATGTGCGTCTGCCTGTGTGTGTGTGTGTGTGTGTGTGTAGAGTTGGAGCAGAGACAGCAGTGTGGATTCTTGCCTTCTGAGTCCGGGTCCCTGCTCCTTACGGTCCGTTTGTAGAAGTCATTTCTAAACACTAAAGATTCTTTATTCCTTAAATAATGAATTATAACTTGTTTGCACCTTAGGTAGAGTTTGTGACTTCCTGTTACTTACAATAAAATATAATCTCATTCAGAGATTCTGCTCCTAATGTCTGAGACGTGTGTTCTCTGAACTCTGACGTCAAGCGTCTCTTTTTTGATGGAGGTGGACTTGGAACTCCGTTAAATCCATGATACAGTTCACGTATAGTTTTGTTTGACCGCATCATCAGTCTCCGTAGAGACCGTCAAAAATTGCCATTGCCGACTATATTTCAAGTCGTCAAGGCGGGGTATTGGGTAAAGTTTTCAACTAGCAATAATCGCGCCTCGGATAAACCTCATAGGCTACGATACTGCCACTGCGCAAAGCTGACGATCATAGGTACAGAGGAGGGACTGCAGCTGGGGCCTGGGGCCCTCATGTGTGGTGTGGGTCTGAGGGACAGAGATGAGATCCTTTATTCATCCCACAGTGGGGAAAATTCAGTGTTGCATCACCAGTTACATGACAGTAGGAATGAACAATAACTCTATAATAAGAATAAGAATAACAACAACAATAATATTAATAATGATAATAATAATAATACAACAAATATATGTTTGTTTATATATTTTACATCAAATTTATTGTTTTATTATTTTTTTTAAATCTGAAACTATCCATAGAAATGTACTTGTTCAGAAACATACAAAATAAACAGATGCTATTATCTTAACGACTGAGGATGGAAGCAGTATTAGTTTAATATTAGAAAAATAATCTGTTTAATCTACGAAATTCTTCAATCAATAAATAATCCCTGGTTTCAGTTTCGTTGTAAATGAACAAATAAATATACTTTTAGTTTAATATTAGAAAAATAATCTGTTTAATCTACGAAATTCTTCAATCAATAAATAATCCCTGGTTTCAGTTTCGTTGTAAATGAACAAATAAATATACTAAAAGTAAAAGAAAATATTATTTAAAATATAAATACCAATAAACAAACGTTATTATTGAAAACTAGTGTATTTTAAAAACATGAATAGGATGTTGTCGTTAGGCCACGTGACCAGCAGGGGGCAGCATCTTCCGTGCTCAGACCGAAGAGGAAGTCTGACACTGTAGCCACACCCTAATCCTGATACTAACTCATAAACAATCTAAGGTCTGCTTGATGTAGAAGGGAGCAGGTCTAACGACCCTGCTGAGGCTAACGACCCTAACTCATTAGCATGTCACTGACCTTGTCCCAAGTTAGGGCGTTGTTTTTAGGATGTCGTCATAGATGCGAGGCAAAACAAATCTTAACCCTCCTCCTCTGTTAAGAGAAGGTTTCTGTTTCCTCACAAAAATGGCTTCTTTCACTCCTCTCTCAAACCAATTCTTCTCCAGAGCCAGAATTTTACCCTCTGTGTCATCCACCGTGTGGTTGGAGGCCTTGAGGTGGAGATGAACAGCCGACAGTGGCCCACTACACTCAAAAAAATGATTTTTGGGTGTAGTAATATATACTAACTCAAAAGTAGTAGTTTCTACCTATAATATCAACTTTCAGCAAAAACTAGTTAAAAACATAAATATTTACACAGTATATTCAGGTAATTAATTAATTGAGTGGAAAGAGTACATCTTACTAGAGATTTGCTCGTACCATTTACATGATTTATTGTCATAGCACCAAAACCTGAAAAAATCAAGTAACTTTTAACTATTGGGTGAAGTAGTGACGCTACCCAGAATGCAATGCAGAGAAAAACATAAACTTCTGAAAAAATCTACATTTGAGCATTAATTTTGAGGGTGAATACAAAGCAAGTCTTAAAACAAAATACGTGAGCAACATTTTGAACAAACAAATTTGACCAAATGAAAAAATTTAAATATATTTTTACCAACCATGATCGACATGGCCAAGTCAAAGTATGGCTTTACTTCCTGGGTTTGTCACTAAATCAAATGTGTAATGTATGTGTGCCACAGAGTCTGTACACTGTACCACTTGTCACTGAGCTCCATTTGAATAATAAATATTATGACATCCTAATGATACAATTGATGTGGAACAACCCAAAAAGCATGTAGATAATAATAATAATTTAAACAGAAAAATTAAGTAATATCTACTTATTCACTTCATAACAGAAAATGCAATAAACAAGTAAGATTTACCTAATAAATTAATATCTGATATTCCTGTATGAAAATAATTGCATAAAATTTACATAATATTCTCACAAACTTTAAGGTTAGTAGTAAGTACATTGTACTTGATACTGGCAAGTAAGTTATACTTGATATTACAGCATTAAAATTACTTAGAAATTTTGAGTGCAAATACTTACAATGATTTTATTAAGTAAATTCTACAAGTCATTTCTTTGAGTGTAGAGTTTTCTCTACGATGTTGGTAAAGTCGTTTCTGTAGAGTTTGTTTGGTTTCTCCAATATAGTGGTCAGTGCACTCCTCTTCACCATTACCACTTTAAATATTTGTTCAATGTAGGAGGACGACACAAGTATACGGCTGCTTTTGTTTGGCCCTCTCGATCATGGTTGAAATTGAAAAAAAAATTCCAATTACTTATTTGGTCAAATTAGTTTATTCAGAATGTTGCTCAAGTATTTTGCTTTAGGACTTGCTTCATATTCAGTTTTAAAATTAATGCTCAAATGTAGAATTTTTAAGAAGTTCATATTTTTCGCTGCAATGCATTCTGGGTAGCGTCACTGCTTCGCCACATTTTGTTTTCAATCAACTCAATATATTTGTTTTGAATCAACACAATATATTTGTTTTGTCATTAATGGACCCCCAGGCTTACAAGAGGATTTTCATGTTGAGCAAACTCAATACTTCTCCGTTGTCCAGTTATGCCAGAATATCAAGTTCAAATTTGTTCCAAAAATGAGTTAGGATTCTTGTATTAACTTTTAATTGAGACCGACATGTTTAAACTTAGTTGCGACCACACTAATTTAAGTAAAACTGGCAAAAATCAATTATTGAGTTTAGTTCAGTATGTAATTTGAGTTCAAAATACTAACCACCTGAATCATTTCTTTGAGTGTATACAGGTAAATGTGTCCGTGCGCATGCGCAGGTCCGGTGTTTTTCGTTCTGGGAAGTTATGGACAAAATGAGGAGCTCCGGTCTGAACTGGACTGTGGTGGTTCTGACGAGTCAACACAAAGACAGCGTGTACTCATTTCAGCGAGGTGTGTGTGCGTGTGTGTGTGTGTGTGTGTGTGTGTGTGTGTGTGTGTGTGTGTGTGTGTGTGTGTGTAGAGTTGGAGCAGAGACAGCA
Source organism: Knipowitschia caucasica (assembly GCA_964034765.1). NCBI lineage: Eukaryota > Metazoa > Chordata > Actinopteri > Gobiiformes > Gobiidae > Knipowitschia > Knipowitschia caucasica. The sequence continues at coordinate 3,413,748 of OZ035842.1, forward strand.
GTGTGGATTCTTGCCTCCTGAGTCCGGGTCCCTGCTCCTTACGGTCCGTTTGTAGAAGTCATTTCTAAACACTAAAGATTCTTTATTCCTTAAATAATGAATTATAACTTGTTTGCACCTTAGGTAGAGTTTGTGACTTCCTGTTACTTACAATAAAATATAATCTCATTCAGAGATTCTGCTCCTAATGTCTGAGACGTGTGTTCTCTGAACTCTGACGTCAAGCGTCTCTTTTTTGATGGAGGTGGACTTGGAACTCCGTTAAATCCATGATACAGTTCACGTATAGTTTTGTTTGACCGCATCATCAGTCTCCGTAGAGACCGTCAAAAATTGCCATTGCCGACTATATTTCAAGTCGTCAAGGCGGGGTATTGGGTAAAGTTTTCAACTAGCAATAATCGCGCCTCGGATAAACCTCATAGGCTACGATACTGCCACTGCGCAAAGCTGACGATCATAGGTACAGAGGAGGGACTGGAGCTGGGGCCTGGGGCCCTCATGTGTGGTGTGGGTCTGAGGGACAGAGATGAGATCCTTTATTCATCCCACAGTGGGGAAAATTCAGTGTTGCATCACCAGTTACATGACAGTAGGAATGAACAATAACTCTATAATAAGAATAAGAATAACAACAACAATAATATTAATAATGATAATAATAATAATACAACAAATATATGTTTGTTTATATATTTTACATCTAATTTTTATTTTTTTTTAAATCTGAAACTATCCATAGAAATGTACTTGTTCAGAAACATACAAAATAAACAGATGCTATTATCTTAACGACTGAGGATGGAAGCAGTATTAGTTTAATATTAGAAAAATAATCTGTTTAATCTACGAAATTCTTCAATCAATAAATAATCCCTGGTTTCAGTTTCGTTGTAAATGAACAAATAAATATACTAAAAGTAAAAGAAAATATTATTTAAAATATAAATACCAATAAACAAACGTTATTATTGAAAACTAGTGTATTTTAAAAACATGAATGGGATGTTGTCGTTAGGCCACGTGACCAGCAGGGGGCAGCTTCTTCCGTGCTCAGACCGAAGAGGAAGTCTGACACTGTTTACGGAAGTGAGAGGCTTTAAGTGCAGAATTGTGACTCAAAACCTAATAGATCCATGCTCAAAACATGAACATATACAGGTGAATGCATTGGCAAAACTTAATAAATTTGAGGCAACATTTTGCATGCATCTTTTTAAGTTTTGCGAACAAGACTGTGTTTTAAGTATTCTTTGTAAGTCTTTTATCATTGGTCCAGCACAATTTTTCCAATTGTGGATCCAATGTGGATAACTTGGATAATTGAGTTATAAAGACACTTTGTTAAGTATATTCAGCAAGTGTTTAAGCATCAGTTCAACTCAATTTTAACAATATCACCAACTTAAATAATTACATTGAAAATAGATCTTTTTGAGTATATTCAACGAGTGATTTTTAGTCAGGAATACGTAATCTTTATTCAAAAACCATCTTTCACAGATCAGATTCACAAAGCGGTTTAAAATTGTTAATTTCATGCAGTAGTCTCTCACTCCACATATATATGGGAGTGGACCAGCACAGTCCCCGGTAAACATTACCACTTTAAATATTTGTTCAATGTAGGAGGACGACACAAGTATACGGCTGCTTTTTTTTGGCCTTCTCGATCATGGTTGAAATTGAAAAAAAAATTCCAATTACTTATTTGGTCAAATTAGTTTATTCAGAATGTTGCTCAAGTATTTTGCTTTAGGACTTGCTTCATATTCAGTTTTAAAATTAATGCTCAAATGTAGAATTTTTAAGAAGTTCATATTTTTCGCTGCAATGCATTCTGGGTAGCGTCACTGCTTCGCCACATTTTGTTTTCAATCAACTCAATATATTTGTTTTGAATCAACACAATATATTTGTTTTGTCATTAATGGACCCCCAGGCTTACAAGAGGATTTTCATGTTGAGCAAACTCAATACTTCTCCGTTGTCCAGTTATGCCAGAATATCAAGTTCAAATTTGTTACAAAAATGAGTTAGGATTCTTGTATTAACTTTTAATTGAGACCGACATGTTTAAACTTAGTTGCGACCACACTAATTTAAGTAAAACTGGCAAAAATCAATTATTGAGTTTAGTTCAGTATGTAATTTGAGTTCAAAATACTAACCACCTGAATCATTTCTTTGAGTGTATACAGGTAAATGTGTCCGTGCGCATGCGCAGGTCCGGTGTTTTTCGTTCTGGGAAGTTATGGACAAAATGAGGAGCTCCGGTCTGAGGTGGTTCTGACGAGTCAACACAAAGACAGCGTGTACTCATTTCAGCGAGGTGTGTATGCGTGTGTGCGTGTGTGCGTGTGTGCGTGCGTGTGTGTGTGTGTGTGTGTGTGTAGAGTTGGAGCAGAGACAGCAGTGTGGATTCTTGCCTCCTGAGTCCGGGTCCCTGCTCCTTACGGTCCGTTTGTAGAAGTCATTTCTAAACACTAAAGATTCTTTATTCCTTAAATAATGAATTATAACTTGTTTGCACCTTAGGTAGAGTTTGTGACTTCCTGTTACTTACAATAAAATATAATCTCATTCAGAGATTCTGCTCCTACACTCAAAAAAATGATATTTGGGTGTAGTAATATATACTAACTCAAAAGTAGTAGTTTCTACCTATAATATCAACTTTCAGCAAAAACTAGTTAAAAACATAAATATTTACACAGTATATTCAGGTAATTAATTAATTGAGTGGAAAGAGTACATCTTACTAGAGATTTGCTCGTACCATTTACATGATTTATTGTCATAGCACCAAAACCTGAAAAAATCAAGTAACTTTTAACTATTGGGTGAAGTAGTGACGCTACCCAGAATGCAATGCAGAGAAAAACATAAACTTCTGAAAAAATCTACATTTGAGCATTAATTTTGAGGGTGAATACAAAGCAAGTCTTAAAACAAAATACGTGAGCAACATTTTGAACAAACAAATTTAACCAAATGAAAAAATTTAAATATATTTTTACCAACCATGATCGACATGGCCAAGTCAAAGTATCGCTTTACTTCCTGGGTTTTTCACTAGATCAAATGTGTATCGTATGTGTGCCACAGAGTCTGTACACTGTACCACTTGTCGTTGAGCTCTATTTGAATAATAAATATTATGACATCCTAATGATACAATTAAAGTGGAACGACCCAAAAAGCATGTAGATAATAATAATAATTTAAACAGAAAAATTAAGTAATATCTACTTATTCACTTCATAACAGAAAATGATATAAACAAGTAAGATTTACCTAATATTTTAATATCTGATATTCCTGTATGAAAATAATTGCATAACATTTACATAATATCCTCACAAAGTAGTGATGGCAATATGAAGCCCCATGAAGCCTTGAGGGATCGCAGCCTATTACTCGGCCCATGAGTCGAAGGCTCGAGGTGAATCATGCTCCACTACGCCATCATGTGGACAAAGAAATACATAACACTCTTAAGTGCTTACAATGAATGGTGAGATCTAATGTTAAAATGTATATTTACAATCTATGGTCTAACGTGTTGTGTTTGAAATGATGCTTCATGAACTATGAACTATTTGAGTCTTTCAGTCAATTGTGTTGATACAACAAACACATCCAAAGTAATACAGTTCTACAGAAAGTGATTAATGGAGGAAAAACTACCAAGAGGTGGATTAATTAAACACAACAAACCATTTATTCCCAATAAATAAATACATTTACTTTGTGTTGCAGGTATCGGCCGGTACAATATCTGCTGACAGTTTATTATTTTTTTATTTGGGGAAGGATTGGGATTGAAACTGAAATTAAAAGAAAAGAGACAGTCACACTCAACTTCGCTCCAGGCTCTCTGCTTGCCGACTCATTTACTTGTTTTTTTCACACAATATAATACAATACTCATTTAAGTATACATATTCAATACAATTCACATGGAATATTCATTTTCACAATATTCACTTATCACATTCAAATCCAGATCTGATAATAAGCACAGGAATATAGTTAATTGTATAACAGATATCCTTTAACACATTAGATTTATTCTAATACACATGCCAACTTGACGGAGCTGCTTCGCTTAGACTTCACTTTTTATAATATTTCTAATCAATAACATAGTGGTTACTTCAAATACTTAACCAGGATAATAAAGAGAACACAAACTGACGGTGAGCCCATCTCTCAATGTAAAATGTAACAGCCCAAAGCTAATGGCTAAAAGCTAACGGCTAACGCACAACCGTTTGCCTAAAACTATACTTTTTCAGTAAAAACGAATACATTAAACACCTTTTGTGTGGCAGTAACGCTCTTGTGTGATAGTACAAACTCGCAAATATAATGCTTGGGTGTTACAGTACCAACCTGAAATTAAAAGAAAAGAGACAGTCACACTCAACTTCGCTCCAGGCTCTCTGCTTGCCGACTGACGCGAAGCAGGAGCGGGCGCCTTAAAACTGTCTCCTTACCAGCACTGCCCTCTAGTGGTAGGCGTCAATACTATCTATTTTAAATTTATTTAATTATACGGAATAATGTGACCACACATAGTGGGCGTCACATTTGCAACACAAAATGTATTATGGGTAGACCAGGATTCGAACGCTATATCTTCTGCTTCGGAGTCCGTCATATACCGACTGCGCCACACAGCTGTTATGAAATGTATTATCCAGCGTATTATTACTAATAACTTGAAGCCTTGATATATGAGGTTTTACTAAAGTGAAAAGTTTTTAATTGTATTTCATATGAAGTAGTTTCTCTATACTTAGTACAGGACTGCTCCACATCACGCACACACACGTACGCACACACACGTACGCACACAGAGGCAGACGGGGACAGCCAATACAGTCTATGGTACACTCTAAAAAAAAATGCATTGGCAAAACTTAATAAAATTGAGGCAGCATTTTGCATGCATCTTTTTAAGTTTTGCGAACAAGACTGTGTTTTAAGTATTCTTTGTAAGTCTTTTATCATTGGTCCAGCACAATTTTTCCAATACCACCAACTTGGATAATTGAGTTATAAAGACACTTTGTTAAGTATATTCAGCAAGTGTTTTAGCATCAGTTCAACTTAATTTTAACAATACTACCAACTTAAATAATTACATTGAAAATAAATCTTTTTGAGTATATTCAACAAGTGATTTTCTGTCAGGAATACGTAATCTTTATTCAAATACCATCTTTCAAAGATTAGATTCACAAAACGGTTCACAATTGTTAATTTCAGGCAGTAGTCTCTCACTCCACATGTATATGAGAGTGGACCAACACAGTCACTGGTAAACATGTCCACCTTAAAGTATCTGTTCAATATTGAAGGGTGACACAGGGAGTATAGGACTGCTTTGGCTTGGCCCTCTCGATCATGGTTGATAAAAATAAATACAATTACTTATTTGGTCAAATTAGTTTATTCAGAATGTTGCTCAAGTATTTTGCTTTAGGACTTGCTTCATATTCAGTTTTAAAATTAATGCTCAAATGTAGAATTTTTAAGAAGTTTATATTTTTCGCTGCAATGCATTCTGGGTAGCGTCACTGCTTCGCCACATTTTGTTTTCAATCAACACAATATATTTATTTTGAATCAACTCAATATATTTATTTTGAATCAACTCAATATATTTGTTTTTTCATTAATGGACCCCCAGGCTTACAAGAGGATTTTCATGTTGAGCAAACTCAATACTTCTCCGTTGTCCAGTTATGCCAGAATATCAAGTTCAAATTTGTTACAAAAATGAGTTAGGATTCTTGTATTAACTTTTAATTGAGACCGACATGTTTAAAATGAGTTGCGACCACACTAATTTAAGTAAAACTGGCAAAAATCAATTATTGAGTTTAGTTTAGTATGTATTTTGAGTTCAAAATACTAACCACCTGAATCATTTCTTTGAGTGTACAGCCGCGGATCACAAAGCACCTGTCAAAGCAATGCACTCTCCGAACTATATGAACCGTGACGTGGTGCGGCCGCTACGCGAGGCTTCGAACGTCACCACACACGTGACCAATACACGCCTCGACCCACACTTCACAAGAAACGCCCCCAGATTACTCGGTCCACGCTTCGAAGACTCGGTCCGCTCAGCACATCACTAACACACACCGTCAGAACCAGAGACTCAGGAGAGAGAGACACACTGCTGTTTCAACTGCAACTCTACATGATACACACAGACACACAACAATAGCTTAAGGAGGCAGTGCTCCGGCTTCCTTTTGAGGATTGACCCCCCTCAGAGGATTGGCGCGGCTCAATCGGTGACGCGCGGTGCACCTGATGGAGAAGCTCTGCAAGACCCAGCCCACACGCGCGTGCATACGTGCACGTTCCAGAGACCCAAGTTTTACACTGTTTTCCCTATCTCTTTTTTCCCCTATTTTATTTTTGTGAAATAATAAATGAACGTAAATGTATTTGTCACAGGTTAAAAGTCTGTTGAGGGGGTGTGATCAATAAAAAGGCAGATGGGGTAAAAAGGGATAAAAATGTAATAAAATATATACAAAAGATCCATTAAAAGACGATAAAAACCCAGAGTCACTCATCCCCGCCGTTCCTCGCACACACACGCACACACACACACACACACACACACGCACACACACCTCGCTGAAATGAGTACACGCTGTCTTTGTGTTGACTCGTCAGAACCACCACAGTCCAGTTCAGACCGGAGCTCCTCATTTTGTCCATAACTTCCCAGAACGAAAAACACCGGACCTGCGCATGCGCACGGACACATTTACCTGTATACACTCAAAGAAATGATTCAGGTGGTTAGTATTTTGAACTCAAATTACATACTGAACTAAACTCAATAATTGATTTTTGCCAGTTTTACTTAAATTAGTGTGGTCGCAACTAAGTTTAAACATGTCGGTCTCAATTAAAAATTAATACAAGAATCCTAACTCATTTTTGTAACAAATTTGAACTTGATATTCTGGCATAACTGGACAACGGAGAAGTATTGAGTTTGCTCAACATGAAAATCCTCTTGTAAGCCTGGGGGTCCATTAATGACAAAACAAATATATTGTGTTGATTCAAACAAATATATTGAGTTGATTGAAAACAAAATGTGGCGAAGCAGTGACGCTACCCAGAATGCATTGCAGCGAAAAATATGAACTTCTTAAAAATTCTACATTTGAGCATTAATTTTAAAACTGAATATGAAGCAAGTCCTAAAGCAAAATACTTGAGCAACATTCTGAATAAACTAATTTGACCAAATAAGTAATTGGAATTTTTTTTTCAATTTCAACCATGATCGAGAGGGCCAAACAAAAGCAGCCGTATACTTGTGTCGTCCTCCTACATTGAACAAATATTTAAAGTGGTAATGGTGAAGAGAATCCGTGTACCCTTCGATCATTAGTTATTCCGTTTCAAAACAAAATCAGAAAAACAAATTTTCCATTCGTTTATTGGTATTTTCCTTTTCCTAAATCAAATTGGAAAATCAAATCGTTTATGCTTCAATATCAATGTGTTTGTTTTGGCTCTAGTTGTTTAAATTCTCAAAAGAATTATGGCATTACTATTATTTCGTTTTATTATTATTTGCGACACCGGAAGAGAGAAGAGACCTCAGATCAGAGCCGCCGTTCAGCAAGTTTTAGGAGATTTTGATGGCTTCCCTCCAGCCTTATACACATTTAATTAGGAGACTTTTTAAAAATGGGGCAACACATGCAGAGATCAGTGATGCTTTATATTGCCACGGAGCGAATGGTTGCTCAGAAATATCGGTGAGGAGATTCTGCTTGGAAAACGACCTTAGACGTCGAAATCATGTTTCCGACGCAGATCTGGAAACTGCAGTGATCTCTTCAATTCATCAGGTATGTGCAGTATGAACCTACATTATTACGGCCCCGTTCCTTTCAGTAAAACGACTGTAGTAAATGCACACTGCGTAAATGCGCTACTTTTGTAATATGTAAACAAAGTCCTGCCATTTGGTCTGTGATACACAGCTTTCATTTGCGCTTTCCCATACGTACATGGCCTTCTGTGCAGACTGTGACAAGGGCTTTAATATTTGAATTAAAGTCTAGAAACATATGCATATTACAGACAGGCCCGTCATATGGACGAAAGTTTATGACTGGATATTTGACGTCCATTGGAGTACGTGCTGGTGAACGCCGAGTGGGGAGAGTATTGAGAGAGGTGCACCAGCCTTACCACAATTTGCGACAACGTGTAAGTGCCAGATGCAAATGTGTAAGCTTGTCACAAGTGTAAATATTGTGACACAATGTGTTGAGAATGGTGGTATGTATATTTGTTAATATGTATGGTTAATATCTACTTTAAAGGGTGCTCGGAACTTGAATCCCATCCCCTACCATGCAGAATACATGGGACACAAGATTCACCTGGACCAGAATGAAAAGTTGGTGATGTTTGGTGTCACCCATGTTGTGGCAGTGGATGGCTACAGCTCAAAAATTGTTGCATATGCCACAATGCCTGTTAAAAATAACCTCACTATTTATGAAGAAGTGTACAGGTTGGTAAAACTATGCTTAGCATTTAGACTCTGAAACCCCTTATGTCCCACTCTTCTTTTCACTGTGACTCATCTATCTTTGTACTCACTCACCTTTCTCTCACCTGTACCTGCATCCCAAAGAGTGAGCTGTTTGTGGCACACTCCTTTGAATTTTTTTTGGACCTCACTCTCTTACACACATTTTCTCTATTCTCTACTGTTTGGTAAGCTAGTAATGTTTTTATTTTTTTTTTTTTTTGATAGACCTGCAGTGGCGACACATGGTATGTGGGATCAAGTGCGTGTGGACCATGGGAAGGAGTTTTACCTATGCCTGTATATGCAGGAAATCCTTTCCAAATACCGCTTCAATGTTAGTCGGCAGCCCTATGCCCAGACTACGTCAACCAAGGTGCTTACTATACTCTTGTCATTCATTGATTGGCTGTATTATGACAGACACAGTACTAGGGCGGAGTAATTCATTGCAAATTTGTTATCTAAGTTAGGTGCTCTAACATTACATGTAATTATGAAATTATAAGTAGTGACTTCTTAATTTTAATGTAAATAATAATGTTTAATCTAACTTATTAGCAGCAAAAAAGTTTCAAAAAGTGCTAATCTAGATTTAATGATATAAATATTATTTATAAGCAAGTCCATGACCACTTTTTAAAACCTTTTCTTATTCAGCTTGCATGTAAAGGAACATACACACTCACTATTTTTCTTTTGTTCCTTGTAGAATCTTAGGGTAGAGCGAATTTGGCCGGAGGTGAACAACCGTGTGAATTATCCATTGAAAGCGGCTTTAGTACACCTCGTGGACCAGGAAACCCTGGACATGCAGGATGACCGCATAAAATTTTGTGTGTCAAACTTAACCTGTCTTCTCAGCCAGATTGGCTTACAGCGAGTTGTAAATGCATGGAATGCACACAGGATTCCAGGTAAGCAACCATGATAACTTATGGTTCCCTAAAGTCAAATTTGACTTGCACACATAGTACACTATTATAGTACAATTATGGAGCTTGAAAAACTAGTGAAATGTTACAGGTCCCTTTACTAAACACTTGCATAAATAAATCTAAATTTTACTTATTGAAAACGAATCTATAAAATATGACTTAATGTAGGACTTCTTTAAACAACATAAGCAAAGAATAATGAACAAAATGAACAAATAAGACTTAATACAAAAACATACATTTAAATGATTATAAATGACAGAACAAACACACAACCCAACTCTCTGCACACACGCATGTGTTCAGGTAGGAGGGTTTGATGGAGAAGTGGGTGGTCAAGGGCTGTAGATTAAAACTACTACATTTGAACTCCCCATGCAGGTTCCTGTTAAAATTTTTATGTCTGTGTTCTTCTTGTTTGAAGATCACCGTTAGTGCAATATAATTCTGTGGCCCTATGCATAAACCTGATATACACATGAATGTTAATCAAAACTGAGGTTAAAAGTAACACTATGTTCATTAATGAAATGTATTCAAGTATTTGTGGTCTATCAGGTTCATGCATGGGGCCACAGAATTGCCTTTTCGATCATGGCAATTAATCGTATAAATGTTTTATTTCTAGGACGAGGAGTACCTAATGATTTGGCGTCTGGAGGAAGTTCTGCCAAAATTGCACAAGACCTTTTGCCCAGTGCCTCTGTTGCTGCTGCTCACTATGAACAGGATTTGGGCTCTTCCTTAACAACTGAATCAGTCTTTGGTGTAGACCCATTTCAAAATGAAATGGACAGGATTCATGCTGAAGAGGACTTTAGGGTCGCTTACCCAGATTTGTCTGTTATTGTTGACAATGTTGCTAATTTCGAATATACAGATTTTAATGAAGCACTTTTTTGCTTGCTCCGTGCAACTGAAAGGCATGCTTAAGTAGGCGGGTAGTATTTTATAAGTATGTGTACAGTACACAATAAAAAATGTACTTCAGTAAATGTCAATGTTGTAAAAGCTGCATGTTCACATAAAATAGATTTAGTTTGTTAAATGTACCTTATTCTTCAGAATTAAAAAATTTATGGAACCGTCTTTGAGTATGAAAGTAAATTTGAAACGCTTGTTGTAGAAATTCTGCACATAACAAGAGTAAAATAACATAAACAACCCAGAGCTGTAATTCCAAACAAAGTGTGAGTTTATTCATTAGTAAATGTGCACAATTACAATGAACAACAGAACCGATACCAATACCACCGGGCAGCCGTCCGAAATCGACTGCCCCGATTGAGGAAATGACTGTACATTAAATAGACCAGAGTAAACAAACACATATCTACTCTAGATATTACATAAATGAAGTCAACATTGATATGTGTTGCTCAAGGCTTCTCTTTACGCCTCCTAACGCTGATACAACTCTGATATATGTAACAATCTGCTTTTGACCTGAACATATTGTTCTATGACCAAGGTCAAAGACATGATGCAGCACGTCTCCATCTATCACTGACCTGAGCCAACAGAGCACTATGGCCTGTATCTGAATCCAGAGTTGACTATTAGTTAATAACTTACACTCATAACAATTTGGTGTTAATTCAGATTGCTTTACTAAAATATTTCTATAACAATCCTATCTCTTGATAAATATAAAACCTTGGTTTATCTTAATCAACTTAAAATAGTAATAGAAATCACAATGATTATGAATTAACACAAAATCTGAACATTTGAGCAAACACACACAATAGTTAACTAACTTTATTACAATATTAAAACCCACACTTATATACTTACTTAGATGAATCACCTGACTGGGTCACAGACGTCTGCCCAGGGGAGACGAGGCGTTACTGGACCCGATGGGTCATCAGCCGACCCTCACCTCTCCCAGAATCGACGCTGTGCCCGCACAGTAGACACTCCAGCAGTGCTGGGTGCACTCTCTCTCTCCCTGAGAGTAGAACCTGAGTATGTGGATTTAAAATAGACCTGGTCCAAAGATGGTTCCAAGTCCAAGCCAGTCCAAGTCCATTAGACCCAATCTATTGGGTCTAATGCTTTGTCATTAGATCTGATAACACTTAACCTTAAACATGGATGCCTCACACTTTTCTGACCTCCTGTGCTTTCCACATGGGGTCAGAGTGGGTGGGAGCATCAGAGTTAGTGCCCTGATTGTCAATGCTTGAAAACCCTAGCATGTATGTGTACCACAAACCAATGCTAAGTTATGCTAATCCTGAAACGTACACAAAACAGTTTCAAAAGCCCGTTTTGACGCAATGCTGAGATAGCCTCTCTCAGTCCACCCCCATCCTTGGGGTGGGCGTCCCGGCCTCCAGGTCAGACCAGCCGATCGTCCCAGTCTCTGACTCCGCTGCGTGAAAAAGCGGGGAACAATGTACCTGACCCATGGCTCAGAGCTTCTGTCTGTGTAACACCTGGTCAGAAGGCAGACCAAGTTTTGTCGTGGGGACCCTCAAGGTGGTCCCTTCCTTCGGCCGTTGGGGAGCAAGCCTTCCTGCTTCGGCTCCACTTCTGCGTTGGAAGTCGGGCACTGCCGCCCCCACTTCTTTGCTGCATCCTTGCGTTGGAGAAGGTCCTCAGATCCTTCTCGTTGGTCCCCTTTGGCTCTGGGCAGCTGGGGTCCACCTGCGGTGGGCTGGACCCATGATGGGGCGTCGACCCTCGCGGTGGGGTGCCCCCGGCACTTTTGGTTAGAGCTCCTCCTGGCATTCGCCGGACTCAGACCCTTCTCTGGCTCGACCCCCGTGGCCAAGGCGTGATGGCGCTCTGTGTCTCCCTCTCGGAGATGTGATCCCTCCTCATGGAGGGGTTGGTCACGTTTCTGAAACAATGTTTTGGCAAAAGGGTTATTTGCCCCCCCCCCTGCCTGTCCTCTGGGTCTGCGCTGCCAGGGCTTAGCCTCAGTCTATATTATAATAATAATAATGGTCTCCATATAACTTTACTCATGCGTTATCAGTTTGAGTTTTCAAAACACTCCTCTCTCCAGCCTTGGAGAGCAGATAAGTGCATTCTGCTGCTGTCTGCTCTCCTACATGTGCAAGTCTCTCACACAAGTCAGGCCTCACTAACTAATTATTCTATGTTGGTAAAACAACAACCTATATCCTAAAGATCAAATAAACTTAAGTGTTTTGATGATTGTTTATCAAGATGAAAACTCATGGAGACCTGCAGGTGTTCAAAACCAGGCCTGTGGGCCAATTGTGGTCCGCCAGACATTTTAGTGTCTTCTGAAATGATTCTCAATTATAATTAAGTATAAACTGGCAGTCTTAATTGCAAGGTTAATTTGAACCCCAAGGCATTATTCCTAATTTTTTAAAACAAACTCCCTCTGGAAAATTACCATATACCTTCTAATGTGTTGGAAAAACCACCTGAATTGTTAACTTAACAAACTTTGTTAAATCTATTAAACTATTCTAAATACCTTCATAATGTTAAAGAAAATTGTGTATCCACAAAATGGGAAGATTCAACACTTTATTACTTTTGGCCTTGGTGTTTGTTTTGTCTGTCAGACCTCTGCTCTTATCACCCTCAAGAGTCACAGCCTTACAGAGCTTTGACAAACTGAATAATATCCTAATACTCAAAGCTATACTATACACTTGAATTTAAACAAAAAATATTAACAAGTTAAAGTTTAAAATAAATAAAACTACACTAACCACCTGGTGTATGTGGGGTCTCTACCATTTAACAACTAAAAACTATTAAAAACTTATCCAAACATATGGTAAATACTGTTTTATGTGAAACCCATATATGACACACACAACACAATCCTCATTTATCGACCATGTCCCCCTTACTTTTACTGTAAACATGTGTCTGTAAATACATATATGTGTGTGCTACTGTATGTGTATGTCAAATACACAAAATGAATGTAATGAGTGGTATGTGTTCATATGTTCTTTGGGTAGGAAACAGACTTATAATATACTTGGTTTTATTACGTGTACTGTAGTATCATCACAGTGTTAAAGACTTACCATTTCCATATTCTTGACCTAGAGAGTGTTCTAGATTTATTTCCAGATGTGTAAATACAAGTATACATTCATTTACACTAGAGTACACAATACTTTACCTTGTACCTTTACCGAGCCAAATTATTTTACATTTAAAAGTATAGAGTTGTGCTACACTTACTATTCACCTGTCTTGTGTTGTAATGTCCCACTGTGGGACGTCTGAAAATCTCTTAATCTTATCATTACTGACTGTTGCTAAAATGAAAACTGACTAAAACAAGTGCAGTCTAAAGTCACACAATGCTGCATTTACAAAAATACAGGAAAAAAAACAAAACCAAAAACTGGGGTCCCCCTTTGGCCTTCGTGCACCTATTGAAGGAAAAATATAAAACCTTAGTATTACAAAAATATGCATTTGCCAAGTCTATCACTACAAAAAAAAGTACTTGGCTTTAAACATTTTTGGAGTCCTCATGAGGAAAATAGATAAACGATTTGGACCTATTTTGCTCCTGGTCTATTTTGTTTATTGCCATAATGGCTTTGTTTACACCTCTGAAATGTACGATTACTCCAGCCTCTGCCAGAGTTATTTAACATGCCTCATTTTCAGAGCAGTCGCTCTGACGTCTGATACTGTCTCTCTGTGACGTAGAAGTCGAACTCTCCACGTCTCTATGTTTTGGCTGGAAATGTCTTTTCAGCTGTTTTATGACAATCACACACTTTCACACTTCTGTTCCCAAGATCTACAAGCCCCTCCCTCTCTGAGGCCTTAGGCTCTAACAGAAACAATGTGTAATGTTGTGTGTGTGCTGTGGGTCATTATTGTCCTTATCTCTCTCATACTATTCTCTCTCTCTCTCCCTCAGATACATTCACACCAAACTCTGTTTTCTACATCACAATCGAGCAATGCATATTTCCAAAGTTATGAAGCCTCCGGTCGTCTGACTAAAACATTACATTTACTAAATTGATTGTGGGATTTGGTGACAATTTACATTCAAATACATTATAGACAGACTTCTGTCAGAATACTATTATACTCCAAGGGATTTTTACCATCTTATTTCTTATTTTTACACACCACAGATTTAGTCTTGACTGTGGAAAACAACTGGGCAATTTGAAAAATACAGAAACTGTTTAACTCACAACCTTCGGATTATTCAGAACATTTCAATGGATTTATGAAAAATTCCTTTGTCATGTTTCGCCTCTAAAGAAAATAATGTGTCCTTCACCCATTCGGGGACGTTATGTAATAAATAAAGTCCTTAATCAAGGAGTATGTGGCCCACGGAATTGATTAAAGTAACCTATCCCCCACTCTATTTTTCTCTTCTTTTTTTTTTCCCTCTGACAATAGGGTTTGTCAAGCTACTCTAAACTTTAGAATAGTCTAAATTTGTGCATACGTCAATGATCACATCCATCCCCAAATGAGTGCTTGTGTTTGTGTTGTCCTGCCTTCTGGACATGTGTAGATGTGTGTTTGAGTCATGTTTTGTTTACGATACCCGGACCATGGTCTGCCTCGTCCAGATCGTCCGTGGGACCCTCCCAGACCCTCGTCCTCCAGTCAGTCAGTCCCATATCGTTCATGCTGGTTCTTTGACTGCTGCTGTGGGCGGGGCTTCCCTTGTCAGTGGGAAAGTTTCTTGTGAACTGCCCTATCTCTTCACAGGGATAGAAGCCTGTGGTCCTCTCTCTACACAGGGAAAGAAGCCTGTGTTCCCATTCTCTGCAGGGATAGAAGCCTGTGGTCCCACCTGTATCAGGGCGGGTGATGGGCGGAGGGGGGGGGCAGAGTTCTTGGCATGACTGGTTTGGGCACAGGGGGCCGGGGACAGAGTTCGTGACTGGTTTGGGCACAGGGGGCCGGGGACAGAGTTCTTGGCTTTCATGACTGTTTGGGGCACCAGACTTGTCCATGTTGGGCTTTGTGGGTAACTGACGAGGGTTCTGGTTCAGGAAGGGGTTTGTCTTACCCTCCATATCATTGTCCTCCATCAGAGTCGGAGGTTTGGGGACGTTTAGTCACACGTCCAGGGTCTAGGTCGGGGTCCACACATCTGACCGGCTCAGAAGCATCCACGATCCCAGGGTTATCTATGTGAAAATAGAAAAAAAAAAGATACGGCAGTAACTCGCCCTTTGATAGATTGCGTGTGCTTGTTTGCGTGCATGTGTGTGTGTGTGTGTGTGTGTGTGTCGTTGCGCCTATACGGCTCTTGATAGAGTATTCAGGTGGTTCGATTGGGTCTCTTACATACATTCATGCTCTCATTCTGACTTTCCATTTGCTCTCCACACAGACTTGTATTTCTTTGTTTATCAGTCACTCTCACAGTCATTCTCGGTCACTCCAGTTCAAGTCTTATCACTCCTGGCTCGCTTCACACATCTCATGTCACTTTCATACCAGTCTGTGTCGCCCAGGACTGTACTGGTTCTGGGCTCTGTATGTGTTTGTAATGTGTGTATGGTTACATTTTCCCCAATGTAATTAACCAACTAATTAGTTTAAATCAACTACTCTTATTTTCTTTTCTTTTACTCCCTCTACTTCATCCGTTCACATACTCAAACACTCATGTTTTGTCAAGAATTTGTACACAGTACGCCAGACTCATTATTACATACGTCAGAATCTATTTGGTAGGTTTCATTTGCAAATTTTCTAAATGTTTGTAGTTTATATACTTGATTTAAGCTTGAAGACCTACTGTCCGGGAAACCCTATTTTTCCAGACCATACATTTGAACATTCAAGGGTCGTCACCGCGGTTTGTGGGACCTCGTCCCTGTCAGACGATAATGGTCCCTGATTTTGACCCATCTTGGCTCACTATGGCCGTCCCTATTCTCCTTACTATGCCCTCACTAGTCCAAGTCAAGCTAGTTAATACACAATTAACCCTTAACTTGCTAGTCCAAAGTACCCTCTGGCTTCACTAGTCCAAGTCAAGCTAGTTAATACACAATTAACCCTTAACTTGCTAGTCCAAAGTACCCTCTGCTTCACTAGTCCAAGTCAAGCTAGTTAATACACAATTAACCCTTAACTTGCTAGTCCAAAGTACCCTCTGGCTTCACTAGTCCAAGTCAAGCTAGTTAATACACAATTAACCCTTAACTTGCTAGTCCAAAGTACCCTCTGGCTTCACTAGTCCAAGTCAAGCTAGTTAATACACAATTAACCCTTAACTTGCTAGTCCAAAGTACCCTCTGGCTTCACTAGTCCAAGTCAAGCTAGTTAATACACAATTAACCCTTAACTTGCTAGTTAAAACATCTGTACACAGGAAAACCACTGACTCTGAGAACAGGACAGCCAAGGCCTCTCACTGGGTGAAAATGGGGCTTTTAGTTTTGCGCGGAGAGATAAAATACGGGGTTCTTTTGACAGTTTGAAAGAATACAGCTCTTACCAGTAGTAAGTAAGTAAGCTTTATTTATATACCGCCTTTCACAGACCAGAGCCACAAAGCGGTTTACAATTGTTATTTTTTGGGCATTTGTCCTCTCACTCCACACAGAGATGGGAGCGCGGTCGCCAGTACAGGAGGCACATGCCAGAACTATTGTACATATTTTTAGTGGTAGGGGAAACCGGAGTACCCGGAGGAAACCTACGCAGACACGGGGAGAACATGCAAACTCCACTCAGAAAGGCCCTGGTCCGGCCGGGATTCGAACCCAGTACCTTCTTGCTGAGAGGCGAGAGTGCTATCCACTCAGCCACCGTGCCGCCCACTGGTTGTTTACGTTTGTCCGTTTGATAACCATGCGCTGGACGGCATCGCCTCGGCCCGGCGCCAGGAATCTTCTGTATCTCAAACACGCGAGGAGAAGACCATGCCAGAGGCTGGGGAGGCCACCCTTCCTGGGCCGGGTCCGCGGCGAAGCCCCTCCAGACGATGGGACTGTTCGTTGACGCCAAATTGTTGTAGAAATTCTGCACATAACAAGAGTAAAATAACATAAACAACCCAGAGCTGTAATTCCAAACAAAGTGTGAGTTTATTCATTAGTAAATGTGCACAATTACAATGAACAACAGAACCGATACCAATACCACCGGGCAGCCGTCCGAAATCGACTGCCCCGATTGAGGAAATGACTGTACATTAAATAGACCAGAGTAAACAAACACATATCTACTCTAGATATTACATAAATGAAGTCAACATTGATATGTGTTGCTCAAGGCTTCTCTTTACGCCTCCTAACGCTGATACAACTCTGATATATGTAACAATCTGCTTTTGAACTGAACATATTGTTCTATGACCCAGGTCAAAGACATGATGCAGCACGTCTCCATCTATCACTGACCTGCTGCCAACAGAGCATTATGGCCTGTATCTGAATCCAGAGTTGACTATTAGTTAATAACTTACACTCATAACTATTTGGTGTTAATTCAGATTGCTTTACTAAAATATTTCTATAACACGCTGATACTCGTATTTTTACATACTTTAAGCTCAGTCATAGTTTACTTATTGTAGAAACAGGTTTGAGTCATTCGTAGACTGTAGGACATTTAGCTTCTCAGTGGACAAGCTTGCTTGTGAAATGTCCCACATTGTACTAGAGTACAGATGCCTCAAGAACTTTTATATCTGTACTAAAGTAAATTAATTGAATACTTCTTCCTTCAACAGACTCACTGGGAAAATATCCAAATGTGTTAATACACTATAGTAACTGAATTGTGTTAAAATACACAGGATTTACAGCCATGAATTGAAATGTATTTATATCAAATGTTAGAACATTGGTAACAAAACTGGCATAACTTAAGAATACTCTATACAAGCATTTTCCCAACACCTCAGTAAAAGAAAATTGTAATAGGTGTAACAAGGGGGGAATAAAAAATATACAATCACATAATAAAAAGTGATCATGATAAATGTGGATTAATATGGTATACTTAGTATTGCACATATCCCCAAACATAATGTAAACTTGGTAAAAACATTTTGAACATTTAAAGGGATATTTCAGGATTTTTGACACAGGGCCTCATTTCCTAATTATCCAGTGTTGTTGATTTCTGGGGATTTTTTTTTCTTCTTAAATTCATGCAGTTCTTATATTTGAAGAGTCTGGTGGTGCTAGGCTAGGGCTAGGCCAAAGCATTTCTATGGTATCAGTTAGCTTGCATTAAAACAAGTCTGACCCACTCCACAGTGCACCTGAGGAAATCACTTATAACGCCACACTAACCATATAAAGGTCTGTCGATAGAATAATTTGAACAATTTTGCATTTAAAATAACATTTGAGCAGCATCAGCTTTGTGGTTGTAAGCTAACGCAACGGAGTGATCTGCCAGAAAATAGTCCCTCAAAATGCGGTATTGCATGCGATACAAGGCCAGTTATATCTCAAAAATTATTCTATTAACACAGACATTTATATGGTTAGTCTGGTGTTATAAGTGATTTTCCTCCGGTGCACTGTGGAGTGGGTCAGACTGTTTTTAATGCAGGGTTGCTGATACCATAGAAATGCTTTGGCCTAGCGCCACTAAGCTCTTTAAATATAAGAACTGCATGAATGTAAGAGAAAAATATCGCCCTATGTCAAAAATCTTGAAATATCGCTTTAACCATACCAATTTAACGTGAAGTCAATGATCATTCAGGAAATAATATTGTGAAGTGCTGTGAGGGCATCGTCCAGCCCCACAACAGACTGGATGTGGAAAGAAAAATCATCGGTCCGGCACTTGGGACAGTGTGCATGACCATCCTGCCACTGATCCAAACAGGCTCTGCATCCAAGTACGGTGGTACAACAGCTTGCAAACATTGGATCCTTCATGGGGTCTGTAAGATATATGCAGTACAAGAGTGAGAAGGAGCTTTGTTCAAGCCTTATGTTCAATTAAAGATGGAAGTATGACAAAGTGACAGAGACCTATATGTAGAAATTTGAAATCACAAGGACTACAAGAAATTAGGGAATAGGCAAGGTTATGAGGAGCAGATGATTCACTGAAAACTTCAGAACATAACAATAAAAGTCAAACAACAAATACAAGTACCTCTACAAATGACACAAGAAAAGGCTGCTTTTACAGCAGCAGCCTGGTCTTCGCTGAGGCTGACAGTTGTGTACTTGTTTCCTCTGACAAATGCCACAAGGTCTTTCAGTGACTTGGATACTTCCTGCAAACCTTGGGATGCCAAAAGGACCTCCTCAATTTGGTCCAACACCTCTGGAAGGGCACTACTGTCACCATTTCGACTGAAAATGTATAACATGGTATATTTAACACTCAAGTAACAATTAAGAAGCAAATGTAAAAGCTACTTTACCTTTCTCTCTTTCGCTTATTCCCCCTGAGCCTTTGTAGTTGTTCTTCTGGAACAGCGTAAATTTTCCTTGCATTCTGTTTCCAGAAGCCAGGTCCTACAAAGTAAAAAATACTTAGTTCAGACTTGTTTTTCTTTAATTTACTCAATATCTGTATTTTTATTTTATTTTATTGTACCCCTTGTTCCTTCACAGTCCATTATCTCATTATGATGGCTGTCTATCAGCACAATGGACTGCTCTTGGCCAAGGGCCTCAAACACTTTGGCCTTAATTGTTGGGAGAGATGACTCAAATTCTGAAAATTTGAGGGTTACGGTTTTATGGGTTTCTAGTCTTCCATCAACAAGCTCGGCTATAAAAACATTCCTACAAACAAAGGATCAAGGTTATGCACCAACTGGATAAAAAAGTTGAAATACAATTTCCAGCACTTTAATAAATGTAGTTTTACCTTTGTAACATCTTTGGTCCAGCTGCTTTTGAAGCCTGAAAACCTGCTGGACTAGTGGTACTACTAGCACTGAATGGGCGGCGAAAAGCAAAGCGGGCAGGAGTTTGCTGGTTGGAGGTAGATGGGGGGCCTTCACCAGGTTCTCCATCATTTGTGCTTTCGCCGTACACTTCATAGTGGCCACCACCCAGTAGTTCCAGGTTGTCAAATGCACCGCCCTGATCGGGCAATATTACCTTGTTGTGGTCGTCAATCAAATAAACGGTGTCAGCACGGACCTATTCGCAAACATAGAAGGGTGTAATTAAGTTATGATTATATAGATACTTGTAATGTGTGCTGATGCAAAGCAGACTTCTGTCTTTTTTCATTTTTATAACTACTAAAATTCAACAATGTTCCGTACTTAACTTGTTTTTAAATCATACATAGTTCCAAGCTTAAATTGTGCTAATTACACGTGCCGCCAATAAATCCATGGCCGGCACGTGTACGCGTAAAAGTGTCTTCTCCAAATAAACATAGTTAAAAACAACTCACCTGAAATATCATGGCAATTTTGTTGGTGGTAACGTCATCTGGACTAAAAGAAATCCGTCTACCGCGTCTGAATAAAACGTGATTATCCATTTTGCTTGTCGCGCGAGTTGTTGTCTTGTAGTTGTTTCCGCCTCTCACCACTCATCATTTCCGGTAGCATATCAAACAAAATAATGGAAGTTGTTTTAGTTGTGTTTGTTTCCACTGCATAACAAAGAAATGGGTGAATATTTCATTTAGAATGTTTTGATTTTCCAATTTGATTTAGAAAAGGAAAATACCAATAAACGAATGGAAAATTTGTTTTTCTGATTTTGTTTTGAAACGGAATAACTAATGATCGAAGGGTACACGGATTGAAGAGGAGTGCACTGACCACTATATTGGAGAAACCAAACAAACTCTACAGAAACGACTTTACCAACATCGTAGAGAAAACTCTAGTGGGCCACAGTCTGCTGTTCATCTCCACCTCAAGGCCTCCAACCACACGGTGGATGACACAGAGGTTAAAATTCTGGCTCTGGAGAAGAATTGGTTTGAGAGAGGAGTGAAAGAAGCCATTTTTGTGAGGAAACAGAAACCTTCTCTTAACAGAGGAGGAGGGTTAAGATTTGTTTTGCCTCGCATCTATGACGACATCCTAAAAACAACGCCCTAACTTGGGACAAGGTCAGTGACATGCTAATGAGTTAGGGTCGTTAGCCTCAGCAGGGTCGTTAGACCTGCTCCCTTCTACATCAAGCAGACCTTAGATTGTTTATGAGTTAGTATCAGGATTAGGGTGTGGCTACAGTGTCAGACTTCCTCTTCGGTCTGAGCACGGAAGATGCTGCCCCCTGCTGGTCACGTGGCCTAACGACAACATCCTATTCATGTTTTTAAAATACACTAGTTTTCAATAATAACGTTTGTTTATTGGTATTTATATTTTAAATAATATTTTCTTTTACTTTTAGTATATTTATTTGTTCATTTACAACGAAACTGAAACCAGGGATTATTTATTGATTGAAGAATTTTGTAGATTAAACAGATTATTTTTCTAATATTAAACTAATACTGCTTCCATCCTCAGTCGTTAAGATAATAGCATCTGTTTATTTTGTATGTTTCTGAACAAGTACATTTCTATGGATAGTTTCAGATTTAAAAAAAATAATAAAACAATAAATTAGATGTAAAATATATAAACAAACATATATTTGTTGTATTATTATTATTATCATTATTAATATTATTGTTGTTGTTATTCTTATTCTTATTATAGAGTGATTGTTCATTCCTACTGTCATGTAACTGGTGATGCAACACTGAATTTTCCCCACTGTGGGATGAATAAAGGATCTCATCTCTGTCCCTCAGACCCACACCACACATGAGGGCCCCAGGCCCCAGCTCCAGTCCCTCCTCTGTACCTATGATCGTCAGCTTTGCGCAGTGGCAGTATCGTAGCCTATGAGGTTTATCCGAGGCGCGATTATTGCTAGTTGAAAACTTTACCCAATACCCCGCCTTGACGACTTGAAATATAGTCGGCAATGGCAATTTTTGACGGTCTCTACGGAGACTGATGATGCGGTCAAACAAAACTATACGTGAACTGTATCATGGATTTAACGGAGTTCCAAGTCCACCTCCATCAAAAAAGAGACGCTTGACGTCAGAGTTCAGAGAACACACGTCTCAGACATTAGGAGCAGAATCTCTGAATGAGATTATATTTTATTGTAAGTAACAGGAAGTCACAAACTCTACCTAAGGTGCAAACAAGTTATAATTCATTATTTAAGGAATAAAGAATCTTTAGTGTTTAGAAATGACTTCTACAAACGGACCGTAAGGAGCAGGGACCCGGACTCAGGAGGCAAGAATCCACACTGCTGTCTCTGCTCCAACTCTACACACACACACACACACACACACAGGCAGACGCACATAGAGAGAGGGACACACACTTACCTGGCAGGGGCGAGACCATGATCATGAAGGTGGTTCACCCAAGGCTCAAATGGTGTCAAGAGTGTTATAGCTGTGCGGTGTATGGAGCATAACATTACTTGAGAGTGGCCCGTCACCACGCAACATGGCAACAGCAGATCCAAATGCTCGCCGGAATGTGGTCCGTTTTGATTTGTCAGAGGACCTCGAAATGGACCGTCTTACCTTCAGCAGGCAGCTCCTGCAAAAAGTGCTGGAAGTGTCCACCCATCAGTTGGACTTTATCTTTGCTTTTCCGGGAAGGCAGCGTTTTGAGTTGGTTTTTACAACATCCAAACACCTTGAGACATGTCTTCAAGTCTTCTACAGGAAGAGGACGAACAGCCCATTTCTGCAAAAAGTAACGGTCACACCCCTTATGGAAGTGGAAAGGAAAACTGTCCACATTGTCATCTGGTCCGAACGGGTCAGAGTGGAAGATGTCAAGACTTGGGCCTCCTTCTACTGTAACGTCCTCCAAGCTACAGAGGTGGTCGACATCGACGGAGTTAAAACAGGCACAAAACGACTGGAAGTGACGCTGAAACGGGAAACCGGTGAAATAAAGCATCTGCCCAATTCGATCCAGCTGGGGGCCTACCGCGGAGCAGTGTACTACGCAGGCCAGCCCAAACGCTGCCGACGATGCGGGAGCCTGGATCACTTTGCCGCAGAGTGTCAAGTAACACATTGCAGGAAATGTAATGCAACAGACCATGCTACAAACCAGTGTCTAGCACCCATGAAGTGTAACCTGTGTACAGCAGACACACACCGGTTTAAAGACTGTCCCAAAGCCTATTCCAACCGGTTGAAAGGACAAATCACCCCAGCGCTTTCATACCCAGAGATCTTTGATTGGAGCGACGAACAGCGGGAAGATACCCAGAGCCCAGTTGCCGACACAGTGGAGATTCCGGATCCGGGAGAAAAAGAGAAGGAACTCAAAGTCGACACCCCTGCATCATCTACGACCCCCCCGGAAGTCCGTCTGCTTCAACAGAAGACTCTGGGAGCCGAGAAGATCCTCGACGGAATCCTGGCACAACTCCCTGCCCAACCACCTGCCAGGGCCCCGGACGACGGAGCACCAGGCGTGGAGGAGACCAGAGACCAAGTGGGCCAGCATACTTCCTCAAGTGACCAAGACCTCATCCTTTCCCTAGACCTCCAGAGAATCCCAGAAGCCAGCTCCCCAGTAAAAGAACCACTGTCATCCCTTGGAGACCTGTTCCTCCCACTCCCCGACAGTCTGAGGGGACGACAGACATCGCTGAAGCGGCCCCAGGAGTCATCAAGCGAGGAATCGGGACATCTGGACAAGCCCCAAAAGGTATGGCCAGCCCCCTCCATTCCATTCCTTGACCCAGACCACCTAAACCTTTTCTCCACAATTACCCAAATCCGGGACCCAGAAGGGCCCCTTTTGGAGACCAAAAAGAAGAAAAAGAAAAAGAGGACCAGTAAATGAAGGACATGAAACTTAACTTAACAACACGTATGGCTCCCTTGGTATTCTCATCAACTAACACTAGAGGTATTAATGACCCACTAAAATGCAAAGCAGTGCTTGATGGTCTCTACGCATCACCTGGGGACATTTTCTTGCTTCAAGAATGTAACATACCTTACCAACAAAAATACGAAACATACAAAAGTAGATGGAGCTATGGAGAATCAATATGGTCTGGTCTTGTGTTAGATCACAATGCCACAAATATCAGTTTTAAATGTTTTTTGTACCATTTTAAGGACTATGTACTAAAGGAAATGCAGGATTGTGGGAAAGAGCAGGCGCTTAGGAGCTGGGAGGTGCCAGCATTCCTAACGGACTTGACTCTCTGGTAACACCCCCAAAAGCAGTCACGGTCTACTATATTGATGAAATGTCTATTATGTTGATTTAAAAAATTGTAAGTATAGATTGTTCGTGAATGTTTCTACCTTGTCAAAAGAAAATAAAATGCGTCTAAAAAGTGAAAAAGTGGCTCAATCGGTGACGCGCGGTGCACCTGATGGAGAAGCTCTGCAAGACCCAGCCCACACGCGCGTGCATACGTGTGCGTTCCAGAGACCCAAGTTTTACACTGTTTTCCCTATCTCTTTTTTCCCCTATTTTATTTTTGTGAAATAATAAATGAACGTAAATGTATTTGTCACAGGTTAAAAGTCTGTTGAGGGGGTGTGATCAATAAAAAGGCAGATGGGGTAAAAAGGGATAAAAATGTAATAAAATATATACAAAAGATCCATTAAAAGGCGATAAAAACCCAGAGTCACTCATCCCCGCCGTTCCTCGCACACACACGCACACACACACACGCACACACACACACACCTCGCTGAAATGAGTACACGCTGTCTTTGTGTTGACTCGTCAGAACCACCACAGTCCAGTTCAGACCGGAGCTCCTCATTTTGTCCATAACTTCCCAAAACGAAAAACACCGGACCTGCGCATGCGCACGGACACATTTACCTGTATACACTCAAAGAAATGATTCAGGTGGTTAGTATTTTGAACTCAAATTACATACTGAACTAAACTCAATGATTGATTTTTGCCAGTTTTACTTAAATTAGTGTGGTCGCAACTAAGTTTAAACATGTCGGTCTCAATTAAGGGGGTCTAGCCCCCCTTGGACTGCCACCCCCCCTTGGACTGCCACCTTAATGTGGTGGGGGAGTTTGAGCACTCGGATGATCCTGGGAGCTATGCTGTCTGGGGCTTCATGCCCCTGGTAGGGTCTCCCATGGCAGACAGGTCTCAAGTGACGAGTCAGACGAAGCGCAGTCCGAAGCCAACCATGGACAGCACGACAATGAGAACCGTGACGTCGCCCGGCATGGCGCAGCCGGGGCCCCACCCTGGAGCCAGGCCTGGGGTCGGGGCTCGCAAGCGAGCGCCTGGTGGCCGGGCCTTAGCCCACGGGGCCCGGCCGGGCTCAGCCCGAAGGGATGACGTGGGCAGTCCCTCCTGTGGGCCCACCACCTGCAGAGGGGTCCGTGGTGGCGAGGTGCAGAGAGGACTGGGCAGCAGTCGAAGGCGGAGACCTCGACGACCCAGTCCACACACCCAACATCTGGCTCTTGGGACGTGGAACGTCACCTCACTGGGGGGGAAGGAGCCCGAGCTTGTGGGGGAGGTTGAGTGATACCGACTAGAGATAGTCGGCCTCACCTCCACACACAGCTTGGGCTCTGGAACCCAACTCCTTGAGAGGGGTTGGACGCTCCACTTTTCTGGTGTTTCCCGCGGGGAGAGGCGGCGAGCTGGGGTGGCCATACTCATTGCCCCCCATCTCAGCCGCCACGTGTTGGAGTTCTCCCCGGTGAATGAGAGGGTCGCGTCCCTCCGCCTCCGGGTGGGGGACAAGTCTCTCACTGTTGTGACGGCCTACGGGCCTAACGGTAGTGCAGAGTACCCGGCCTTCTTGGAGTCCTTGGGAGGGGTACTGGACAGTGCACCGCCCGGGGACTCCGTTATTCTCCTGGGGGACTTCAACGCCCATGTGGGAAATGCCAGTGACACTTGGAGAGGGGTGATCGGGAAGAACGGCCCCCCTGATCTGAACCCGAGCGGTGTTCAGTTGTTGGACTTCTGTGCCAGTCACAGTTTGTCCATCACGAACACCATGTTCGAGCACAAGGGTGTCCATCAGTGCACGTGGCACCAGGACACCCTAGGCCGGAGGTCGATGATCAACTTTGTTGTCGTATCATCTGACCTTCGACCGCGTGTCTCGGACACTCGGGTGAAGAGAGGGGCGGAGCTGTCAACCGATCATCACCTGGTCGTGAGTTGGATCCGCTGGCAGGGCAGGAGGCCGGACAGACCTGGCAGGCCCAAGCGTGTAGTGAGGGTTTGCTGGGAACGTCTTGCTGAGCCCCCTGTCAGACGGACTTTCAACTCACACCTCCGGGAGAGCTTCTCCCAGGTCCCGGCAGAGGAGGGGGACATCGAGTCCGAGTGGACCATGTTCTCTTCCTCTATCGCCAATGCGGCGGCTCGTAGCTGTGGTCGCAAGGTCTCTGGTGCTGGTCCCGGCGGCAATCCCCGAACCCGGTGGTGGACACCGGCAGTAAGGAATGCCGTCAGGCTGAAGAAGGAGTCCTATCGAGCAATGATGGTTCGTGGGACTCCTGAGGCCGCTGTCCAGTACCGGCAGGCCAAACGTGCCGCGGCCCGGGCTGTTGCAGAGGCAAAAACCCGGGTCTGGGAGGAGTTCGGAGAGTCCATGGAGCATGACTATCGGTCGGCCTCAAAGAGGTTCTGGCAAACCGTCCGGCGCCTCAGGAGGGGGAAGCAGTTCTTTGCCAACACCGTGTATGGTGCGGGTGGAGGGCTGCTGACCTCGACTGGGGATATTGTCGGGCGGTGGAAGGAATACTTCGAGGTTCTCCTCAATCCCCCCGTCACGTCCTCCGTCCAGGAGGCAGAGGCTGAGGATGTTGGGGCGGATACTTACATCTCCCTGGCCGAGGTCACCAAGGTGGTTGGCAGCCTCCATGGTGGCAAGGCGCCGGGAGTGGATGAGATCCGTCCTGACTATCTAAAGTCTCTGGATGTTGTAGGACTGTCTTGGCTGACACGTCTCTGCAGCATCGCGTGGCGATCGGGGGCGGTACCAATGGAGTGGCAGACCGGGGTGGTGGTCCCTCTCTACAAGAAGGGGGACCGGAGGGTGTGTTCCAATTATCGTGGGATCACACTCCTCAGCCTCCCCGGTAAGGTCTACTCCAAGGTACTGGAGAGGAGGCTACGTCCGATGGTCGAATCTCGGATTCAGGAGAAGCAGTGTGGTTTTCGTCCCGGTCGCGGAACACTGGACCAGCTCTATACTCTCCATCGGATACTCGAGGGTTCATGGGAGTTCGCCCAACCTGTCCACATGTGCTTTGTGGATTTGGAGAAGGCGTTCGACCGTGTTCCCCGGGGTGTCCTTTGGGGGGTCCTCCGGGAGTACGGGGTCCGGGGTCCTCTGCTGAGGGCCGTCCGGTCCCTGTATGACCGGAGTCAGAGTTGTGTTCGCATTGCCGGCAGTAAGTCAGACCTGTTCCCGGTGCATGTTGGCCTCCGCCAAGGCTGCCCTTTGTCACCGGTTCTGTTCACTGTATTTATGGACAGAATTTCTAGGCGCAGCCAGGGGCCGGAGGGGGTCCGGTTCGGGAACCACAGGATTTCATCTCTACTTTTTGCGGATGATGTCGTCCTGCTGGCTCCAACGAAATAGGACCTGCAGCATGCACTGGGACGGTTTGCAGCCGAGTGCGAAGCGGCTGGGATGAGAATCAGCACCTCCAAATCTGAGGCCATGGTGCTCGACCGGAAAAAGGTGCCTTGCCCTCTTCAGGCGGGTGGAGAGGTCCTTCCTCAAGTGGAGGAGTTCAAGTATCTCGGGGTCTTGTTCACGAGTGAGGGGAGGATGGAGCGTGAGATTGACAGGCGGATCGGTGCAGCGTGCGCAGTGATGCGGTCGCTGTATCGGACCGTTGTGGTAAAGAGGGAGCTGAGCCGAAAGGCGAAGCTCTCGATTTACCGGTCAATCTTCGTTCCCTCCCTCACCTATGGTCATGAGCTTTGGGTAATGACCGAAAGAACGAGATCGCGGATACAAGCGGTCGAAATGAGCTTCCTCCGCAGAGTGGCTGGGCGCTCCCTTAGAGAAAGGGTGAGGAGCTCGGTCACACGGGAGGAGCTCGGAGTAGAGCCGCTGCTTCTCCACGTCGAGAGGAACCAGTTGAGGTGGCTCGGGCATCTGTTCAGGATGCCTCCTGGACGCCTTCCTGGGGAGGTGTTCCGGGCACGTCCCACCGGGAGGAGGCCCCGGGGAAGACCCAGGACACGCTGGAGAGACTATGTCTCTTAGCTGGCCTGGGAACGCCTTGGGGTCCCCCCGGACGAGCTGGAGGAGGTGTGTGTGGATAGGGAAGTCTGGGCGTCTCTGCTTAGACTGCTGCCCCCGCGACCCGGCAACGGATAAAGCGGAAGAAAATGGATGGATGGATGGATGGATGGATGGTCTCAATTAAAAATTAATACAAGAATCCTAACTCATTTTTGTAACAAATTTGAACTTGATATTCTGGCATAACTGGACAACGGAGAAGTATTGAGTTTGCTCAACATGAAAATCCTCTTGTAAGCCTGGGGGTCCATTAATGACAAAACAAATATATTGTGTTGATTCAAAACAAATATATTGAGTTGATTCAAAACAAAATGTGGCGAAGCGGTGACGCTACCCAGAATGCATTGCAGCGAAAAATATGAACTTCTTAAAAATTCTACATTTGAGCATTAATTTTAAAACGGAATATGAAGCAAGTCCTAAAGCAAAATACTTGAGCAACATTCTGAATAAACTAATTTGACCAAATAAGTAATTGGAATTTTTTTTTCAATTTCAACCATGATCGAGAGGGCCAAAAAAAAGCAGCCGTATACTTGTGTCGTCCTCCTACATTGAACAAATATTTAAAGTGGTAATGTTTACCGGTGACTGTGCTGGTCCACTCCCATATATATGTGGAGTGAGAGACTACTGCATGAAATTAACAATTTTAAACCGCTTTGTGAATCTGAACTGTGAAAGATGGTTTTTGAATAAAGATTACGTATTCCTGACTAAAAATCACTCGTTGAATATACTCAAAAAGATCTATTTTCAATGTAATTATTTAAGTTGGTGATATTGTTAAAATTGAGTTGAACTGATGCTTAAACACTTGCTGAATATACTTAACAAAGTGTCTTTATAACTCAATTATCCAAGTTATCCACATTGGATCCACAATTGGAAAAATTGTGCTGGACCAATGATAAAAGACTTACAAAGAATACTTAAAACACAGTCTTGTTCGCAAAACTTAAAAAGATGCATGCAAAATGTTGCCTCAAATTTATTAAGTTTTGCCAATGCATTCACCTGTATATGTTCATGTTTTGAGCATGGATCTATTAGGTTTTGAGTCACAATTCTGCACTTAAAGCCTCTCACTTCCGTAAACAGTGTCAGACTTCCTCTTCGGTCTGAGCACGGAAGATGCTGCCCCCTGCTGGTCACGTGGCCTAACGACAACATCCCATTCATGTTTTTAAAATACACTAGTTTTCAATAATAACGTTTGTTTATTGGTATTTATATTTTAAATAATATTTTCTTTTACTTTTAGTATATTTATTTGTTCATTTACAACGAAACTGAAACCAGGGATTATTTATTGATTGAAGAATTTCGTAGATTAAACAGATTATTTTTCTAATATTAAACTAATATTGCTCCCATCCTCAGTCGTTAAGATAATAGCATCTGTTTATTTTGTATGTTTCTGAAGAAGTACATTTCTATGGATAGTTTCAGATTTAAAAAAAAATAAAAATTAGATGTAAAATATATAAACAAACATATATTTGTTGTATTATTATTATTATCATTATTAATATTATTGTTGTTGTTATTCTTATTCTTATTATACAGTAGAGTTATTGTTCATTCCTACTGTCATGTAACTGGTGATGCAACACTGAATTTTCCCCACTGTGGGATGAATAAAGGATCTCATCTCTGTCCCTCAGACCCACACCACACATGAGGGCCCCAGGCCCCAGCTGCAGTCCCTCCTCTGTACCTATGATCGTCAGCTTTGCGCAGTGGCAGTATCGTAGCCTATGAGGTTTATCCGAGGCGCGATTATTGCTAGTTGAAAACTTTACCCAATACCCCGCCTTGACGACTTGAAATATAGTCGGCAATGGCAATTTTTGACGGTCTCTACGGAGACTGATTAATTGGTCAAATAAAAGTACGTAAACTGTAATATTATTAAAAAGATCTGCTCTAATCCACAATAATCTGAATAAAACTGTGTTTGTCCAAGAATGTGACTGTGAAGAATTTTATTTTAAATAAAACTTACTGTTTCTGAGGAGAAAGTGCATCAACATTGAATAGCCTCAAAAAATATGTTAAAATCACTGATTATCTACTGATACTTTGTTCTGGAT
This sequence comes from Knipowitschia caucasica, assembly GCA_964034765.1. NCBI lineage: Eukaryota > Metazoa > Chordata > Actinopteri > Gobiiformes > Gobiidae > Knipowitschia > Knipowitschia caucasica. Next base: position 3,444,622 of record OZ035842.1, read on the forward strand.
AAAAATACACATAATACTTTTGTATATTACTGATTTTGGCCTTTTTAAATTGAAGCTCAAAACGTATTTCTTCAGACTGGCTTTTAACTCTTTTATCACTCAATAGCAGGTGACACTTTTATAATGTTTTTTTTTTTACTGTTTTATTGTTTTAATGTATAAATGTTTTAAATCCCTAAGACCTCCCTCCCTGTGGGTTTCCCTAGTTCTCCTCCAAGGTTTCTCACTTTTTCCCACTGGGTTTTTTAAGAGTTTTTCCTTGTCGATGCAGGAGGGTCTTGTTGGACAGTTAGTGTCCAACAGAAAGGATTGGTGATGATCAGGACACTTTAGCATTCTACAACATGTATGGACATTTTCTTCTGTGTGTGCTTTATACTGTATTCTTCATGTGTTTTAACTGTTGATTCTCTGACCTGTGTTGGTGATTTCAATGGTTTTGTTAAGTCTCTGAGATGACTTCTGTTGTGACCTAGGGCTATACAAGAATAAATTGTATTGTATTGTATTGTAAATGGATTTTATGTAATTTTATTGTGAAGTACTTTGGTCGCCTTGAGTGTTGTTAAGGGCTCTATAAATAAAATGGATTGATTGATACTAAACTAGACTTACTGTTTTTACCTCAGACCTATTTATGAGTCTATCATTCACACCAAGTGGGCGAAGTGTCTTGCCCAAGGACATAACATCAGTTTATCCTGTGTCTTGTCCTGCTTAGCTTCGGATAGCTCTCACAGGCTTCAACACAGAAGGAAAGCTGTGTCCCTCTGCCCCAGGGCAGCTGTGGCTACAGCAGGGCCTCATGGAAAGAGTAAAGCATATAGGATTCTGTCAGACCTCCGAAAGCTAAGCAGGACATGGCTTGGTTAGTCCTGTGATGGAAGACTTATAAATCTATTCGTTCATGATAATGATGCATTTCCAAGTCTCTGTCCTGTCCCCCAGACCCACACCACACATGAGGGCCCCAGGCCCCAGCTCCAGTCCCTCCTCTGTACCTATGATCGTCAGCTTTGCGCAGTGGCAGTATCGTAGCCTATGAGGTTTATCCGAGGCGCGATTATTGCTAGTTGAAAACTTTACCCAATACCCCGTCTTGACGATTTGAAATATAGTCGGCAATGGCAATTTTTGACGGTCTCTACGGAGACTGATGATGTGGTCAAACAATACAATGATCATTCTCTGCTCAGTGAGGACTCTGAGTACGAGCTCCTGACTTTAGAAGACTTGACAAGGCAAGTTTATTTATATAGCACAATTCATATACAAGGCAATTCAAAGTGCTGAACAAAATAAGAAAGCATTAAAATCCTAATTAATCACAGAACATTAAAAAGAAAGCTAAACATATAAAATCCCTCACTCTGCTGGACAACACTGGAATTAAGGTTTTCTCAACATTCAAAATGCAGTGGCTCAAGACTCTCCACTTGATACGATTCTCATACTGCTGCTACTCAGAGTGAACTTGTTTGTAGAAGTCATTTCTAAACACTAAAGATTATTTATTCCTTAAACAATAAAAAATAACTTGTTAGGACCTTGAGCAGAGTTTGTGACTTCTTGTATAAAATATAATCTCATTCTGAGATTTGAACAGATTCTGTTGTTAATTTCTCCTGTGTGAGATAAAAAGTATATCTTATCTGATATGTCTGTTTCGATGGTGACGGATTTTAAACATCCATGATACAGTTCACGTATAGTTTTGTTTGACCGCATCATCAGTCTCCGTAGAGACCGTCAAAAATTGCCATTGCCGACTATATTTCAAGTCGTCAAGGCGGGGTATTGGGTAAAGTTTTCAACTAGCAATAATCGCGCCTCGGATAAACCTCATAGGCTACGATACTGCCACTGCGCAAAGCTGACGATCATAGGTACAGAGGAGGGACTGGAGCTGGGACGTACGCGCCTCCTTCATGGTTGAGTCCGGTTTACATTCATAGACACTTTCACTCGGTCAAATTATATTCAGATGTGCTCCCGTTTCTACATTAGCCCTGCATCTTCACATAGACGTCACTTTTGAGCACATAGTGTTTAGTCAATCGTTTGTGTGAACGTTTTTTAAAAAGCAGCTAAGCGCGGTGCATCATGGGTAACGACTCCGTACTAGATTCTCTATGCCACGTACTTAAACTATTCACGAGCATTTATACAAAAGGGTTAATTATTTCAATTAGTCGATTGCAATTTCAGATTACTGGGGCATTGTGTTGTTCACTAAACTCATTCATAACTCCGAGAGCTCATGGTTTGGTGCCGTTACCCAGAATGCAACTCGAAGGTAAAGTGCCGTTTGAGTAAATCGCCACGAGAGGGCGGGAGAGAGACGTCAATTTCGCAGTCAGTGGTCCTCGGGTTCCACAGGTCTATGGGACGCATCCACCGGAAGAAATCTTTTAAATAACTGAAAAAAATCACTGGATCCACATCAAATATTCTGAAAATCATCAAAAACAGTCGATTGTGGAAATTTATTCTGAGGTTCAAATCACAACAACAGGCGTCATGCAGGATTTACTCTAGACATTTCTTGAGTGTGTGTGTGTGTGTGTGTGTGTGTGTGTGTGTGTGTGCGTGCATGCGCGTGTTTTCTCTCCGACATTGGTCTCTCTCTCTCTCACACACTGGTTTCTCCCTCTCGCTATCTTACACACACACACTGGTCTCTCTCGCTCTGTCTATCTCTGTGTGTGCGCGTGCGTTTCTCTCTTACACATTGGTCTCTCTCTCTGTCTCTCTCACACACTGGTCTCTCCCTCTCTCTTACACACACACACACACACACTGGTCTCTCTCTCCCTGTCTCTCTCTCTCTGTCTGTCTCTCTCTCACACACACACACCCAAAGACAAGACTATTACTGTAGTTTATTCATATTTGGTTTTAACGTTTAAAAATGAATGTTGGTTCGTTGTGAGCTCACTGGACTCAGAGTATTAACTCGTGACAAGTACATGTGTAAACTCAGCTGATGCATTTGTTGGAATTATGTTTTTGTGAACTGCATTATAATGTAGAATGTGATGTTAAAGAATTGTCCATAATAACAAACAAACAAAAACATAACAATGTAGTCTATGAGAAAAACCAAAACCTTTTTAGTGGAGCCGAAAAACAATACATAAATACAATGCATACATCTATAAATATACACTCTCCATTCCCTTTTTATTAAGATATGCAACTTATTCTAGATTATTCTACATGGGGGGGGGGCACACTTCCAGCAATATCTTTTGCTTAATTGGAGTGTATATATGCTTTATGTCCCGTCATTGTCGCCTCCGTCTGAATAAATCTGTATTAAAACCTGTGTCTAATTTTAAATCATCACAGACAGACGTTGGTGGAGCTGCTTGGCGTCTGAGGATCAGCAGACGCTCACAGCCCACTCCCGTCTGCTCCAGTCTCTGCTCCAGTCTCTGCTCCAGTCTCTGCTCCAGTCTCTGCCTCAGTCTCTGCTCCAGTCTCTGCTCCAGTCTCTGCCCCAGTCTCTGCCTCAGTCTCTGCTCCAGTCTCTGCCTCAGTGTCTGTTTCAGTCTCTGCTTCAGTCTCTGCTCGAGTCTCTGTTTCAGTCTCTGCTCCAGTCTCTGCCTCAGTCTCTGCCTCAGTCTCTGCCTCAGTCTCTGCTGCAGTCTCTGTTTCAGTCTCTGCTTCAGTCTCTGCCCCAGTCTCTGCTTCAGTCTCTGCTTCAGTCTCTGCCTCAGTCTCTGCTTCAGTCTCTGCTTCAGTCTCTGCCACAGTCTCTGCTCCAGTCTCTGCTTCAGTCTCTGCCTCAGTCTCTGCTCCAGTCTCTGCTCCAGTCTCTGCTCCAGTCTCTGTTTCAGTCTCTGCTCCAGTCTCTGCTTCAGTCTCTGCTTCAGTCTCTGCTCTAGTCTCTGCTTCAGTCTCTGCTTCAGTCTCTGCTCCAGTCTCTGCCTCAGTCTCTGCCTCAGTCTCTGTTTCAGTCTCTGCCCCAGTCTCTGCCTCAGTCTCTGCTCCAGTCTCTGCTCCAGTCTCTGCCTCAGTCTCTGTTTCAGTCTCTGCCCCAGTCTCTGCCTCAGTCTCTGCTTCAGTCTCTGCTTCAGTCTCTGCTCCAGTCTCTGCTTCAGTCTCTGCTCTAGTCTCTGCTCTAGTCTCTGCTTCAGTCTCTGCCTCAGTCTCTGCTCCAGTCTCTGCTTCAGTCTCTGCTCTAGTCTCTGCCCCAGTCTCTGCCTCAGTCTCTGCTCCAGTCTCTGTTTCAGTCTCTGCCTCAGTCTCTGCTCCAGTCTCTGCCTCAGTCTCTGCTCCAGTCTCTGCTTCAGTCTCTGCCACAGTCTCTGCTCCAGTCTCTGCTTCAGTCTCTGCCTCAGTCTCTGCTCCAGTCTCTGCTCCAGTCTCTGCTCCAGTCTCTGTTTCAGTCTCTGCTTCAGTCTCTGCTTCAGTCTCTGCTTCAGTCTCTGCTCCAGTCTCTGCTTCAGTCTCTGCTTCAGTCTCTGCTTCAGTCTCTGCCCCAGTCTCTGCCTCAGTCTCTGCTCCAGTCTCTGTTTCAGTCTCTGCCTCAGTCTCTGCTCCAGTCTCTGCTTCAGTCTCTGCTCCAGTCTCTGCTTCAGTCTCTGCTTCAGTCTCTGCCTCAGTCTCTGCCTCAGTCTCTGCCTCAGTCTCTGCTCCAGTCTCTGCCTCAGTCTCTGCTCCAGTCTCTGCTCCAGTCTCTGCCTCAGTCTCTGCTCCAGTCTCTGCTCCAGTCTCTGCTGCCCCATATGATCCGTGTTTCTGCATCGTCTCTCACACAGAGCACGCTGTGCTCAGAGGAAAGCAGAGTTTTGACACAAGTCTGAACTTTCAAGTTAGATTAAATGTAAAGTATAAATGTGCACTTTAGTAGTATGGGAAACAGGACGAAAACATACCAAGCCACAAAGAATACATACAGATTCCATTTATCTTGTTGAGTGAACTGTAAAGTATTTAGTAGGATATACTAAGTTTGTTAAACTATTTCATCAGTCTCCGTAGAGACCATCAAAAACTGCCATTGCCGACTATATTTCAAGTCGTCAAGGCGGGGTATTGGGTAAAGTTTTCAACTAGCAATAATCGCGCCTCGGATAAACCTCATAGGCTACGATACTGCCACTGCGCAAAGCTGACGATCATAGGTACAGAGGAGGGACTGAAGCTGGGGCCTGGGGCCCTCATGTGTGGTGTGGGTCTGGGGGACAGGACAGAGACTTGGAAATGCATCAACATCAACATAAACAAATAGATTAATCAAAACCATCTTTTCCACAAAAGAAACAGTTTAATGTTTCCAACCATTTGATGGATCTCTTTTTGAGTCACTATTTCTACTTTTATGCTTGAAAATGAAATCTACCTTTGTGGAGCATCGCTTTGTGTTTTAGGCCCTTTTACCATCAAACTGCATTTCAACCATTGGTTAAAGAGCTATATTTGTAAACATGTAAACATAAAAACAGACGATTTGTGTTATTAGTGTCTGACATCTTCAAAAAGTCCTACAGAAAAACAATCAGTTTTCTTTGATGTTCTTTCTCAGAACATTAATCGGTTAAGACATAACTATCGCTATCAAAAATTGCATAACTATTATAGTTTTTAATTTCAACCATTTAATCAGTCTCCGTAGAGACCGTCAAAAATTGCCATTGCCGACTATATTTCAAGTCGTCAAGGCGGGGTATTGGGTAAAGTTTTCAACTAGCAATAATCGCGCCTCGGATAAACCTCATAGGCTACGATACTGCCACTGCGCAAAGCTGACTTTAAATGAGTAAGAGGAGCGCCTGGTGTTGGGACGTACCAACATCTCTCATGGTTTTGTGAAGGACGGGGAGGGGCTAAGGAAGGGGAGGGGCTGCTATGTCGATACTCTGTTGTAAATGTGTTTGCGGTTAGACTGTATATATTAAGGCAGACGCCACATCAAAACCACATCAACATCCGTATCACTAAACCTTGCTACTAGTTGCTCGTTCTGGTTTTTATTTTTTTTGAAGCCTGGATATTCAGTCACGGTATATGTGTGAAATAATGGGGTATGAAGATCAAAAAATCAACAAATCAACGAGTTATGAAATACATACTTCAAAACGAGTCATTGTATTTGTGATTTTGTTTATACAAAGGGACTATACTGTAAATGTACAGTTTCCGAAAAGAGAGAATGCAGTTCTAGTCCTGACCAGCAGAGGGCAGCCTATGAATGACGCAGTAGTTCAGCAGACTTCGTGTTGTGAGTGCCCTAAACAGAAGAGTGCCCTCCCATAGGTGAGTGCACTCGCAGGATATTCTAAGAAATGGGACACCCCTGGATCTAGGGGATGATATGCAAACTGAAGCAGCAAACTTGTTCCATGTCACACACATTATCGATGCGTCTGATTTCACCACAGATAAGATCTGACACAGATATGACAAAGTATTTATTAAAGTGAGACGTTCTAATTGTATTTCATATTAAGAAAATTAGGCCATAATTAGGTACAGGACTGTTCCATATCACACGCACACGTAAGCACACACAGACAGACAGACAGACACACACACACACACGGAGAGAAACAGACACACACATACGCACACACAGAGACAGACACACACGTACGCACACACAGAGACAGACACACACGTACGCACACGCGTGTACGGACACAGAGACAGACAAGTACAGCCGCAGATCACAAAGCTCCCGTCAAAGCGATGCAGTCTCTGAACTACATCATGGATCTATAATAATAACATGGATCTTTAATAATAACATGGATCTATAATAATAACATGGATCTATGATAATAACATGGATCTATAATAATAACATGGATCTTTAATAATAACATGGATCTATAATAATAACATGGATCTATAATAATAACATGGATCTATAATAATAACATGGATCTATAATAATAACATGGATCTATAATAAAAACATGGATCTATAATAATAACATGGATCTATAATAATAACATGGATCTATAATAATAACATGGATCTATAATAATAACATGGATCTATAATAATAACATGGATCTATAATAAAAACATGGATCTATAATAATAACATGGATCTATAATAATAACATGGATCTATGATAATAACATGGATCTATGATAATAACATGGATCTATGATATTAACATGGATCTATAATAATAACATGGATCTACAATAAAAACATGGATCTATGATAATAACATGGATCTATAATAAAAAACATGGATCTATAATAATAACATGGATCTATAATAATAACATGGATCTATAATAATAACATGGATCTATAATAATAACATGGATCTATAATAATAACATGGATCTATAATAATAACATGGATCTATAATAATAACATGGATCTATGATAATAACATGGATCTATGATAATAACATGGATCTATAATAATAACATGGATCTATAATAAAAACATGGATCTATGGTAATAACATGGATCTATGATAATAACATGGATCTATAATAACATGGATCTATGATAATAATATGGATCTATAATAATAACATGGATCTATGATAATAACATGGATCTATGATAATAACATGGATCTATAATAATAACATGGATCTATGATAATAACATGGATCTATGATAATAACATGGATCTATAATAATAACATGGATCTATAATAATAACATGGATCTATAATAATAACATATGGATCTATAATAAAAACATGGATCTATAATAATAACATGGATCTATGATAATAACATGGATCTATAATAATAACATGGATCTATAATAATTACATGGATCTATAATAATAACATGGATCTATAATAAAAACATGGATCTATAATAATAACATGGATCTATAATAATAACATGGATCTATAATAATAACATGGATCTATAATAATAACATGGATCTATAATAATAACATGGATCTATGATAATAACATGGATCTATGATAATAACATGGATCTATAATAATAACATGGATCTATAATAATAACATGGATCTATAATAATAACATGGATCTATAATAATAACATGGATCTATAATAATAACATGGATCTATGATAATAACATGGATCTATAATAATAACATGGATCTATAATAATAACATGGATCTATGATAATAACATGGATCTATAATAATAACATGGATCTTTAATAATAACATGGATCTATAATAATAACATGGATCTATAATAATAACATGGATCTATAATAATAACATGGATCTATAATAATAACATGGATCTTTAATAATAACATGGATCTATAATAATAACATGGATCTTTAATAATAACATGGATCTATAATAATAACATGGATCTGTAATAATAACATGGATCTATAATAATAACATGGATCTATAATAATAACATGGATCTTTAATAATAACATGGATCTATAATAATAACATGGATCTATAATAATCACATGGATCTATGATAATAACATGGATCTATGATAATAACATGGATCTATAATAATAACATGGATCTATAATAATAACATGGATCTATAATAATAACATGGATCTATGATAATAACATGGATCTATAATAATAACATGGATCTATAATAATAACATGGATCTATAATAATAACATGGATCTATGATAATAACATGGATCTATAATAATAACATGGATCTATGATAATAACATGGATCTATGGTAATAACATGGATCTATGATAATAACATGGATCTATAATAATAACATGGATCTTTAATAATAACATGGATCTATGGTAATAACATGGATCTATGATAATAACATGGATCTATAATAATAACATGGATCTATGGTAATAACATGGATCTATGATAATAACATGGATCTATAATAATAACATGGATCTATAATAATAACATGGATCTATGGTAATAACATGGATCTATAATAACATGGATCTATAATAACATGGATCTATGATAATAACATGGATCTATGATAATAACATGGATCTATAATAATAACATGGATCTATAATAATAACATGGATCTATAATAACATGGATCTATGATAATAACATGGATCTATGATAATAACATGGATCTATAATAATAACATGGATCTATGATAATAACATGGATCTATAATAACATGGATCTATGATAATAACATGGATCTATGATAATAACATGGATCTATGGTAATAACATGGATCTATGATAATAACATGGATCTATAATAATAACATGGATCTATGATAATAACATGGATCTATAATAACATGGATCTATGATAATAACATGGATCTATGATAATAACATGGATCTATGATAATAACATGGATCTATAATAATAACATGGATCTATAATAATAACATGGATCTATAATAACATGGATCTATGATAATAACATGGATCTATGATAATAACATGGATCTATAATAATAACATAGATCTATGATAATAACATGGATCTATAATAACATGGATCTATGATAATAACATGGATCTATGATAATAACATGGATCTATAATAATAACATGGATCTATAATAATAACATGGATCTATAATAACATGGATCTATGATAATAACATGGATCTATGATAATAACATGGATCTATAATAATAACATAGATCTATGATAATAACATGGATCTATAATAATAACATGGATCTTTAATAATAACATGGATCTATAATAATAACATGGATCTTTAATAATAACATGGATCTATAATAATAACATGGATCTATAATAACATGGATCTATGGTAATAACATGGATCTATGATAATAACATGGATCTATAATAATAACATGGATCTATGATAATAACATGGATCTATGATAATAACATGGATCTATAATAATAACATGGATCTATAATAATAACATGGATCTATAATAATAACATGGATCTATGGTAATAACATGGATCTATAATAACATGGATCTATAATAACATGGATCTATGATAATAACATGGATCTATGATAATAACATGGATCTATAATAATAACATGGATCTATAATAATAACATGGATCTATAATAATAACATGGATCTATGATAATAACATGGATCTATAATAATAACATGGATCTATGATAATAACATTGATCTATGATAATAACATGGATCTATAATAATAACATGGATCTATGATAATAACATGGACCCACGTCTCTGAAGCCTCAGTGAACGCCACAAGAGAGTATAAGTTATATTTATAGTTCCTGTGTGACGTTAGCGCTCCTGGTCTGTTGTTGCGCCCGTCATTTTGTATTACTTTGCAGCTTACTTTGTGGCAAAGTAAGCGGCTGTGGCTACTAATTGATAAGTTCTAATCGTAATTGCAACAAACATGGGCTCTTTTTCCAAACTGAAATGGTTATTTTGTGTTGGGTACAATGGGACTGATAAAATAGAATTCTATTATATCCCAAAGATCTAACAACATGAAGGAGATTTCACTAAATCACCAACTGTGGTTAGCCAGTATCAACAGGACGGATGAACCTACGAAACTTTATAATCTGCTCAGATCACTTCATCACAGGTAAAGCAGTTGTACTCTCAACATATTTTCAATTTAATCAATTATATTGCTGTTTACAAGCACGTTGCGCTGGTTTGTCTGTCCCAATTTAGCCTCACTATGCTACATGCTACATGCCAACCGCATTTAATCAATTTAATAATAAGTGGGTCACAGGCTAACGTGATGTTATTCATAAACCTTTAATGAACACCTTCAAACCCTGTTTTTGTGATGGGTTAATTTTGTATTACAATAAAAAACATATCCACACATCTGATTAATGGCTTCCATTGATTTATATTATTATTAAAACACTCTGTTTCAATTTAGCACATTTGGACTGTAGTCAGTTCATTGCTGTTCACCCGTTGTCTCATTGTCTAATAATTCATGGCGCGACGAGAGGACCTCTGAACCCGGCCCCCTCCATCTAGACCTCATAGCTTAAGTCCTGGATCTTTAGCCCGTCCATCCGTGGGAACGGGATCTCTCAATGTTGATCTCCCCGAGGTTTCTCACTTTTCCCCCACTGTGTTTTGTGAGTTTTTCTTTGAGTCTGTTGAAATTAGTGTCTAACTAGAAGGACTGTGGTGATGATCCAGGACACTAAAACATTCTACAACATGTATGGACCTTTATCAACATGTGTTCTATATTTGTTGTGTCTTAACTGTTGATTCTCTGATCTGTGTTGGTGATTTCAATGGTTTTGTTAAGCCCTCTGAGATGATACTGTTGGGATTTAGGGCTATACTAGGTGGCTGAGTGGATAGCACTCTCGCCTCTCAGCAAGAAGGTCCTGGGTTTGAATCCCGGTCGGACTATGGCCTTTCTGAGTGGAGTTTGCATGTTCTCCCCGTGTCTGCGTAGGTTTCCTCTGGGTACTCCGGTTTCCCCTACCACTAAAAATATGTCCAATAGTTCTAGCATGCGCCTCCTGTACCGGCGACCCTGCTCCCATCTCTGTGTGGAGTGAAAGACAAATGCCCAAAATTAACAATTGTAAACCGCTTTAAGACTCAGATCTGCAGTGAAAAGGCGGTATATAAATAAAAAACTTACTTACTTACTTACTTACAAGAATTAGTTGGATAAATGTAACTTTCTCTAGTCTGTAAAGATCTGTAATGTCGTGACCAGCAGGAGGCAGTCTCTCCTCACGCCTGGCCCCTCTCCATCCTGACACCGTTGAATCAGATATTAAAGCTCAGTCTGTGTCGGACAAGTCTAAAGCACCGATCTATCATAAATGAAGGCGTATGCTGCATTGATAGCTGGACATTCGGAGCGAGGAGCGGCGCAGGACTGTGGATGAGTAATGGGAGATTTTGACACCAGTGTGATAAGACATAATCACTATTCCAGACACATAAACGCTGCACAGAGAAGGTACAGCGCATTGATCAAAGTGTCACCACAAAGTGCACTTTCAACACAGCCGGGAACAGCCCCAGATTGTTTTATGACTTTGGAATAATGTTAAAGAAGTGGGCGATAGATTATGCTAAGTAAGAACAGAAGACGGAGTATTTGTGTGAACTTGCACATGTAGAATCTATAGCTCCAGCTTCTATCAATATGTTTTGCAACTCATCACTTCTTTATGCAAATACACATATGGTTTAGGTCTATTTCCTAGTCATTTTAATGTCTTCTTTATAGTTGTTCTGCCTGCGTTGTAGCAGTAGTTTATTTCAGTCAAATTGTCAGTTACAGAATACATTCTTAAATTTCTCCATGAGATCAATAAAGTCTATCTTATGTTACATTTCAACAGAAATCCTTATTCTTGTAAAGCCCTAAATCACAACAGTATCATCTCAGAGGACTTAACAGAATCGTTGACCATAGACCACATGGTATTGGTCCATACAGAGAGAGATCAATGTTCATGAAAATCTTCAAGAAAACCAAAACGAACAAACAGCAATCGACGTGGAACTGAATAATCTCAATGCGATACTTGCCTTGTATTTTTCTCTCTCTCTTTAGTACTCTTACAATTATAGCTATACATTATTTGCATGTTATACTGGATATTTATTGTAGAGCAGCATAACAATAAGTTTGATTTTCCTTGTAAAAGCTTTAACATAAAAGGTAGATTGTTTACTTGAGTCATCCAAACTATTCCTTATGTTTACTCCTCTTACTGAGATGCATCTGCTTTTGGTATTTGTTCTAACTGCGCAATCGTTATTGTCTGCTTTAGTTGTTGTCATCAGTACTTTGTGTAATCCTTTTCCTTACATTTTGTGTTGCGTTCCCTGGATTTTGCTTCTATTCCATTTAATAAAATATTGTTCTGCGTTTTGGGTTCTTTTCTTTTTGCCGCATGACAAAGTGAGGATTGCAGCCAAAATAAAACATTTATATTTCAACACACAACTCATCTCACATGAGCATGTAGCATCTCATGCAAACTGATTCAGGTTTGTGTGAGATGCAGCACAGGCTAAATTCAATCCATTGTATTTGTGTGTCGCCCTAAATCACAACAGTAGTTATCTTAGAAGACTTCACAAAGTTGTGGATTCCTCAACAACAGATCAGAGAATCCGTTCAAACACAGAAGTGGCAATGATAACAAACACCTAGAGAAGCCATTGGTCCACAGGGAGAGGGTTGACCACTGTCCAGAAATTCATTCATTTCATTCATTCATTTTCCACCCCTTTTTTAGTCAATTTCTGGGTCGTCTAACCCCAACCCCAACCCTAACCCTAACCCTGCCACCCAATGTTCATAGCTCCAGTCCCTCGCTGATCCTCTGCAGGTGGTGAGTTCACAAGATGGCTGCTACATTACTGGTCTCACAGTCTTGGTGTTTCAGCGGGAGCTTCAGGCAATGTGGGGTTAAGTGTCTTAAGTGTGTTGCACAGGGACACAACGACAGCAGACATTAGTGGGAGCAGGTCCCGAGGTGAGCTCGAGCCCATGACCTTCCAGCCCAAAAGGCAATGCTCTACCGACTGAGCTACTGTCCTGGTCCTGTTAATGAATTTTATTTTGTTCTCCCTTCAAAGCTCAGGTCATAAATATCACTCCTCATCGTTTCAGAACTCTTCTCAGTAAGAAAGAGCCGTACATTTATCTTCTGGGGAGGAGTTTGGGCCAGACATTCCTGGATGGATATAAAGCAGCTCCAGATCTGTGGGTCCAAAGCCTGTCTCCTTCAATGCACCTGTTAATATCACCACTCTGTGATGTAATAATAGAGCAATAGCTGTTTAACATTCAGGAGACACACACAGACAGTGGAGGGAGGAGAGGTGGCCTTCACAGGTGATCACTCAACTGGACTCAGGAGAAAGTGGGCCATGTGGAGACTGGGTAAACAGAAAGGGCGAGCGACCATAGCACAGACAGGGGTGCAGCAGAGAGAAAGAGAGGAAGTTGTTTTGTCGGGAGTTGAATCTGTCTGAATGTGTTTGTGCTCAGAGTAATGAGACTGGAGGTTTTTCTGACCAGAGGGAGGGGGCTCCATGAGACCAGAGCCACAGAGGACTGAGGAGACGCTGAGAGAGTCCCAGATTTGTATCCCCAAAGAAAATGACATGTGGTGAGTAAGTTTGACATTTGTCTGATTGTCTGTGTGGTGAGGAATAATAATAATTAAAGCTGCAAACAGCGCAGAACGGCCCTCGCTGCGCCGCACAAAGGTGGTGATGATGCTCCATCTGGATCCAGCCCTGACGAGAAACACTAACACTGTACGTGTCTATAATCAGTAAATGTGTGTCTCTGTTGAATATTATGAGAACTTTCATTTGTCGCTGTTAAAAGATGTAATTTACACTGTTTAAAATGATGCAAATCTGAGGCAAACCTTTGATTCAACACTTGTTCAGATGTTGAGCGATTTCGAGCTGGTTTCTTAAATGTGCAAAGTCATGTCATTGTCTTCCCCTTTATTAATCCATTTCTGGGTCGGGGGGGAGGGGGGGCTTCAGGTAATGTGGAGTTAAGTGTCTTGCCCAGGGAAACAACAACAGCTGACAGAACAGGTGACATGTGTGAATGTAATCATTTGAATAATTTTGTTGTACTTTAATTTAATAATTTTTTGCCAGAACTGATTTTTGGGGCAAAAGTTGGTGGTTTTCATGGATGGTAAGGGGGTTAAAATGAGGATCAAAGTGGGAAGTAATATATTTATATATTTAGTTGGAACAGAAACAATGTAGGTTTCAATGGCAAATGATAAATCATTAAGTGTTCGAGCTCGGGCACTGACACGTCCGTCTCTCAAGGCAACCTCTTGCATTCACTATAAAGGATCTCAGGCCTAATAATAATGCATTAGTTTTCTACAACAATTTTCAGGTCACTCAAAAACGCTTCACATGTCATTATTATTTCACTCCAATCACGATGGTGATAAAATACAACTGCAGCCACAGCTGCCCTGGGTCACACTGACAGAAGCGAGGCAACCAGTCTGTGCCATCAGTCCCTCCGACCACTACAAACCTTTCACACACACACCAGACTCATTCTAGGCAATGTGGGTGAGGGGTCTTGCCTAAAGACACAACCAAATTGTGGCACATATCAGCCACCCCACTGTGGCACCTGTTCCCAGAAGTCTCCCATCACAGTATTAACCAGGCCCTGCCCTGTACAGCTTCAGAGGTCTGACAGGATCTGACTTTAACATGCAAGTATAGCCACAATAACTAATTGTTTTCCATCTTTTTTTTCCCCGGAGCCTGGTCATGGAGGCTATCCACAGGTTCCCCAAGTAACATGTAGTGGACAATGCTAACCTGCTAGCTCCATCTCTCTCTGGCTCTCTTGACTTCCATGTAAAAGTAAACTCCTCTAAACTCCTCAGTAACAGTTTGTGTCACATTCACCGTTTCAGGCTTAAAAAAGTCTGTGATTTAGTTCTCTCTCTGATCCTGGAGTTTATATTGGGATATTGTCTTTGTAAATCCAGATTTGAGCCATATAAGAATGCCTTAACAACCACCATAGCAACACGTCTGTCCCTGTTACGTTGTCGGAACAAATGCCTATTTAAAGGCGCTATACCCGTTTCTGAAAGGTTTGATTGGTTAGCACCGCCCCCCAACTCGCTCAATGGCTTCTCATTTCCCCTACGCTCTCAGAACACAGAGCCATCTAGCTCAATTTGCGATCTGACGTGTATGCTAACATTAGCATTAGCACAACTTCTTGTAAGCTGTACAACAATCACTGATGAAATGATACTAAAGCAACGCACTGCTAACACAATATATAAGTAAAAGAATACTGCAAGTTTCGCACCTAAATGTATTCATTAAAACATTAGAATATATTCGAGTATTTAATTATAATTTATTATACAGCTCCTCACAGCAGCAGTAGAACACTGCATGGACTTGAATGTAATTCTACCGATCATTTTTTCTTGATAACAGAACTCTCAAATCAATAATGACCACTGCCCTTTGACAAGGCAATCTCTGTTTGTAATTCAGGTGTGTAAAATACTGCCATTACTCCGCAAGTACAACGAGAGAAGCTAGCGGAGCTAGCCGAGCTAGCCACGCTTAATAAACAAATACATATCTATCAATCAACACATTAAACGTTAATTGGACAATACATCCTTAAAGCTGCACTAACTGACTTTATTTTTGTATTAATTACTAAAATGCTATCCATGTCCATGTAGGGCATTGGGATATACATCATTTTGAAGAAAAAGTAGCGCAGATTTGTGCTGGCGTGACATTATATTTTAGATCGAGTTTTGATGAAACAAGGAAGAGAATGTGTTTCGGGTCGCAGATTGTGACCAATCACAGCGCACCACTGGCCCCCACTTTCGTGAGAAATCTACAGGTCCGTTAGCATAGACGGCTGAGTTAGCACAACAAGCCGAGGAGCTAACCTGAAGCTTCCGTGTCTTCGTCATCGGTTACTGCTTACACAGCGACACAGCCATCCAAAAGAAAGTCTCGTTCCTCCGCACTTCCCGGTTGTATCGTTCTATGGTCACGCCATCCACGTGAAAATCCATATCCATGTATTATCCATATTGGGAGACACTAACTCCGTCCCAACAGTGAGTGTGTGTGGGGGGCGATAGCTTCGTGGGTGCGGGGAGGGGAGCAGAAAGAGAGAGGCCAGCGAGTCCACGGCTTCAAAATCCCAAAGTCAGTTAGTGCAGCTTTAACACACATACACAGACTTTTTCAGAATTTCTTGTTATTGTTTTCATGACCAAATTACTATTTTAATGTGACAAAAAGCGATCGCGAAAATCCCGGAAGTAACCATTAACATGTAGTTCCAGGGAGCTAGCTAGCTTAGCTGTTACCTGCCTAGCACGTCCCGGTGGAACCTTTGGGAGCTAACTATTTTATTTGCAGTTATTGAATACATTTCGAATTATAAGGGCTGTCTAATATGTGTTCGAATATATATATATTTTGTTAATTTTAGAATTATATTCGAATTTTGAAGTCGAAGCCCTGGTGTTGAGCAGCGCTGTAGAGGCTAGAGGACACAGGCTGTAGAGGCTAGAGGACACAGGCTGTAGAGACTAGAGGACGCAGGCTGTAGAGACTAGAGGACACAGGCTGTAGAGACTAGAGGACGCAGGCTGTAGAGACTAGAGGACGCAGGCTGTAGAGACTAGAGGACACAGGCTGTAGAGGCTAGAGGACGCAGGCTGTAGAGGCTAGAGGACACAGGCTGTAGAGACTAGAGGACACAGACTGTAGAGACTAGAGGACACAGGCTGTAGAGGCTAGAGGACACAGGCTGTAGAGACTAGAGGACACAGGCTGTAGAGACTAGAGGACACAGGCTGTAGAGACTAGAGGACACAGGCTGTAGAGACTAGAGGACACAGGCTGTAGAGACTAGAGGACACAGGCTGTAGAGACTAGAGGACACAGGCTGTAGAGACTAGAGGACGCAGGCTGTAGAGACTAGAGGACACAGGCTGTAGAGGCTAGAGGACACAGGCTGTAGAGACTAGAGGACACAGGCTGTAGAGACTAGAGGACACAGGCTGTAGAGGCTAGAGGACGCAGGCTGTAGAGACTAGAGGACACAGGCTGTAGAGACTAGAGGACACAGGCTGTAGAGACTAGAGGACACAGGCTGTAGAGACTAGAGGACACAGGCTGTAGAGACTAGAGGACACAGGCTGTAGAGGCTAGAGGACACAGGCTGTAGAGGCTAGAGGACGCAGGCTGTAGAGGCTAGAGGACACAGGCTGTAGAGGCTAGAGGACACAGGCTGTAGAGACTAGAGGACGCAGGCTGTAGAGGCTAGAGGACACAGGCTGTAGAGGCTAGAGGACACAGCCTGTAGAGACTAGAGGACACAGGCTGTAGAGGCTAGAGGACGCAGGCTGTAGAGACTAGAGGACGCAGGCTGTAGAGGCTAGAGGACGCAGGCTGTAGAGACTAGAGGACGCAGGCTGTAGAGGCTAGAGGACACAGGCTGTAGAGACTAGAGGACACAGGCTGTAGAGACTAGAGGACACAGGCTGTAGAGACTAGAGGACACAGGCTGTAGAGACTAGAGGACACAGGCTGTAGAGACTAGAGGACACAGGCTGTAGAGACTAGAGGACACAGGCTGTAGAGGCTAGAGGACGCAGGCTGTAGAGGCTAGAGGACGCAGGCTGTAGAGGCTAGAGGACGCAGGCTGTAGAGGCTAGAGGACACAGGCTGTAGAGACTAGAGGACACAGGCTGTAGAGACTAGAGGACACAGGCTGTAGAGACTAGAGGACACAGGCTGTAGAGACTAGAGGACACAGGCTGTAGAGACTAGAGGACACAGGCTGTAGAGACTAGAGGACGCAGGCTGTAGAGGCTAGAGGACGCAGGCTGTAGAGACTAGAGGACGCAGGCTGTAGAGGCTAGAGGACGCAGGCTGTAGAGACTAGAGGACACAGGCTGTAGAGGCTAGAGGACACAGGCTGTAGAGACTAGAGGACACAGGCTGTAGAGACTAGAGGACACAGGCTGTAGAGACTAGAGGACACAGGCTGTAGAGACTAGAGGACACAGGCTGTAGAGGCTAGAGGACACAGGCTGTAGAGACTAGAGGACACAGGCTGTAGAGACTAGAGGACGCAGGCTGTAGAGGCTAGAGGACACAGGCTGTAGAGACTAGAGGACACAGGCTGTAGAGGCTAGAGGACACAGGCTGTAGAGACTAGAGGACGCAGGCTGTAGAGACTAGAGGACACAGGCTGTAGAGACTAGAGGACGCAGGCTGTAGAGGCTAGAGGACGCAGGCTGTAGAGACTAGAGGACACAGGCTGTAGAGGCTAGAGGACACAGGCTGTAGAGACTAGAGGACACAGGCTGTAGAGACTAGAGGACACAGGCTGTAGAGACTAGAGGACACAGGCTGTAGAGACTAGAGGACACAGGCTGTAGAGGCTAGAGGACACAGGCTGTAGAGACTAGAGGACACAGGCTGTAGAGACTAGAGGACGCAGGCTGTAGAGGCTAGAGGACACAGGCTGTAGAGACTAGAGGACACAGGCTGTAGAGGCTAGAGGACACAGGCTGTAGAGACTAGAGGACGCAGGCTGTAGAGACTAGAGGACACAGGCTGTAGAGGCTAGAGGACACAGGCTGTAGAGGCTAGAGGACACAGGCTGTAGAGACTAGAGGACACAGGCTGTAGAGACTAGAGGACACAGGCTGTAGAGGCTAGAGGACACAGACTGTAGAGACTAGAGGACACAGGCTGTAGAGACTAGAGGACACAGGCTGTAGAGACTAGAGGACACAGGCTGTAGAGACTAGAGGACGCAGGCTGTAGAGACTAGAGGACACAGGCTGTAGAGACTAGAGGACGCAGGCTGTAGAGGCTAGAGGACACAGGCTGTAGAGACTAGAGGACACAGGCTGTAGAGACTAGAGGACACAGGCTGTAGAGACTAGAGGACGCAGGCTGTAGAGGCTAGAGGACACAGGCTGTAGAGGCTAGAGGACACAGGCTGTAGAGACTAGAGGACACAGGCTGTAGAGACTAGAGGACACAGGCTGTAGAGACTAGAGGACGCAGGCTGTAGAGACTAGAGGACACAGGCTGTAGAGACTAGAGGACACAGGCTGTAGAGACTAGAGGACGCAGGCTGTAGAGGCTAGAGGACACAGGCTGTAGAGGCTAGAGGACACAGGCTGTAGAGGCTAGAGGACACAGGCTGTAGAGACTAGAGGACGCAGGCTGTAGAGACTAGAGGACACAGGCTGTAGAGACTAGAGGACGCAGGCTGTAGAGGCTAGAGGACACAGGCTGTAGAGACTAGAGGACACAGGCTGTAGAGACTAGAGGACACAGGCTGTAGAGACTAGAGGACACAGGCTGTAGAGACTAGAGGACGCAGGCTGTAGAGACTAGAGGACACAGGCTGTAGAGGCTAGAGGACACAGGCTGTAGAGACTAGAGGACGCAGGCTGTAGAGACTAGAGGACACAGGCTGTAGAGACTAGAGGACACAGGCTGTAGAGACTAGAGGACACAGGCTGTAGAGACTAGAGGACACAGGCTGTAGAGACTAGAGGACACAGGCTGTAGAGACTAGAGGACACAGGCTGTAGAGGCTAGAGGACGCAGGCTGTAGAGACTAGAGGACACAGGCTGTAGAGACTAGAGGACACAGGCTGTAGAGACTAGAGGACACAGGCTGTAGAGGCTAGAGGACGCAGACTGTAGAGGCTAGAGGACGCAGGCTGTAGAGAATAGAGGACACAGGCTGTAGAGGCTAGAGGACACAGGCTGTAGAGACTAGAGGACGCAGACTGTAGAGGCTAGAGGACGCAGGCTGTAGAGAATAGAGGACACAGGCTGTAGAGGCTAGAGGACACAGGCTGTAGAGACTAGAGGACGCAGACTGTAGAGACTAGAGGACGCAGGCTGTAGAGAATAGAGGACACAGGCTGTAGAGGCTAGAGGACACAGGCTGTAGAGACTAGAGGACACAGGCTGTAGAGACTAGAGGACACAGGCTGTAGAGGCTAGAGGACGCAGGCTGTAGAGAATAGAGGACACAGGCTGTAGAGGCTAGAGGACACAGGCTGTAGAGACTAGAGGACGCAGGCTGTAGAGACCAGAGGACACAGGCTGTAGAGACTAGAGGACACAGGCTGTAGAGGCTAGAGGACACAGGCTGTAGAGGCTAGAGGACACAGGCTGTAGAGACTAGAGGACGCAGGCTGTAGAGACTAGAGGACACAGGCTGTAGAGGCTAGAGGACACAGGCTGTAGAGACTAGAGGACACAGGCTGTAGAGACCAGAGGACACAGGCTGTAGAGACTAGAGGACACAGGCTGTTCACTGCTCGTTCTGTGAGCGGAGGAGAACAAACGTCCCGCTCAGACTCTACTCAGCACTTTTCACTGCTTGTAATTCTTACACAGCTGAATCAATTACTTCCAAGTTTTCAATTAAATTACGGATTATAATACAACTTGTATGTAGTAAAAAGCATTTTTATCAACTAAAAATCAGGTATAGCTTCTTTAAAGACATCGACTCCAGCTGATGTTCATCTCGGCTTCTGCTGCATTAAGGCCAACACTGTGGTGATGTCACACTCTGTCAGTCCACTCCTGATACATTATCTATGTCAAGTCGCTCGTCTCGATGTGAAGCAACAGCTGCTCTCTGATCTCGCACTCTCAGTCATTAATTACAACAGTTTTATAGACTTCCGATTGCACCCACTGACTTGATTTGAGCCTCTTTCTCTTTGGTAAATCTGACTCTAAAAAAGGCAAGTTGGTAAAAACATTGCATTTGGGCATGAAAGCCTATTTTGTATTTCTTACAATACAACTGAGTCCTGGATCTACAGCCTCAGTCCTGGATCTACAGCCTCAGTCCTGGGTCTACAGCCTCAGTCCTGGGTCTACAGCCTCAGTCCTGGATCTACAGTCTCAGTCCTGGATCTACAGCCTCAGTCCTGGGTCTACAGCCTCAGTCCTGGATCTACAGCCTCAGTCCTGGATCTACAGCCTCAGTCCTGGGTCTACAGCCTCAGTCCTGGATCTACAGCCTCAGTCCTGGGTCTACAGCCTCAGTCCTGGGTCTACAGCCTCAGTCCTGGATCTACAGCCTCAGTCCTGGGTCTACAGTCTCAGTCCTGGATCTACAGCCTCAGTCCTGGATCTACAGCCTCAGTCCGGGATTCGGGATACTCTACACATTTATTAATATTTCTGGACAGGCTGTAGATCCAGTGCTCCAGGAGGGGTTGTATCCCACTGGTCTAGCCCGGAGAGACCAGATGATAATGGATAAGGCGGTTACCAGGCCTCTCCCACGTCTCTTCACCGTCCTAAAGCCTGTGTACTTTTCCCATACTTGTAAATATGTGATAAATGTATTCAAACTGTAGAAAAACGCTCTCACTGATTGTAATCTAACTCAAAGAGGCAGAAATCACCGGTGATGAATGAGCTGCAGGTAATGAGCCTCTGCCCACTGTGCGTCGGACAAACTTCTCTCCCGACACAATGTTGTTCAGACAGAAGCTGCTCAAGACAAAAGAACAACAAATACACAATAACCAGGCCTCTGTACCGAACAGATAGTCTCTCTCTCTCTTGTCTCTTTCGGTTGTCTCTATCTGTGGTCTCTCTCTCTGGTCTCTCTCATTCTCTCTGGTCACTCTCTCTCTCTGGTCTCTCTCTGGTTTCTATCTCTGGTCTCTCTCTGGTCTCTCTCTCTGGTCTCTCTCTGTGGTCTTTCTCTCTGGTCTCTCTCTCTGGTTTACCTGGACTCTCTCTTTAATCTCTCTCTCTCTCTCTCTGGTCTCTCTCTCTGGTTTGCCTGGACACTTTCTTTAATCTCTCTCTCTCTCTTGTCTCTCTTTGTGGTCTCTCTCTTTTTGGTTTGCCTGGACTCTCTCTTTAATCTCTCTCTGGTTTCTCTCTCTCTTGTCTCTCTTTGTGGTCTCTCTCTCTGGTCTCTCTCTGCATGGTCTCTCTCTCTGTTGTCACTGTCTGTGGTCTTTCTCTCTGGTCTCTCTCACTCTCTCTGGTCTCTCTCTGGTTTGTCTGGACTCTCTCTTTAATCCCTCTCTCTGGTCTCTCTTTCTGGTCTCTCTCTCTCTCTGGTCGCTCTCTCTGCTCTCTCTCTCTCTTGTCTCTCTTTCTGGTCTCTCTCTCTCTGGTCGCTCTCTCTATCTCCCTCTGGTCTCTGGTCTGACTCCTAGGTATTTGTCATTATAAAAGTTTCCTATAGCTAATTCTCTGATCTGTTGTTATTTATGGCGAAACTCAAACACATAGAACTGGTCTGAATAACCCACAAAGGTCCGACACCACTTCCATTACAATAAATCGATCTATTCCATAATGATTTCACAAACAAAACTCTTCCCAGGCCTCTGTCCCCAAATCCGTCTGAAAGAACCATTTGTATTAATTTGCCTAAAATGACCTGGTTTATTTCTGCGTCGCTTGTTTTTGAAAGGAATACAGCAATTAAGGCGTCCCCTGCTATTCAGGCTGAATGTAATGTTCTGCTCAGAGAAGGAGACATTTTCCAATTAGCGTCCTGAGGCGAGCCTTTCACACCAACAGACTGGTGACTGTGAAACACATCTGTTTCTCTCTCTGGTCTCTCTCTCTGCTGTCTTTCTGGTCTCTCTGGTCCCTCTGGTCTCTCTCTATTAAGTCTCTCTCACTGGTCCCTCTCTCTCTCTGGTCTTTCTATGATCTCTCTTTCTCCCTGGTCTATTAAGTCTCTCTCGCTGGTCTCTCTCGCTCACTCTGGTGTCTCTCTCTCTGGTGTGTCAAGTCTCTCTTGCTGGTTTATCTCTCTGATCTCTCTCTCTCTCGCTGGTCTCTTAAGTCTCTATCGCTCTATCTCTCTCTTTGAACTCTCTCTCTCATCTCTCTCTGGTCCCTCTGGTCTCTCTCTCTCCCTCTCTCTGGACTCTTAAATCTCTCACGCTGGTCTCTCTCGAGGATATCTCTCTCTGGTCGCTCTGGTCTCTCTCTCTCTTGCTGGTCTATCTCTCTGATCTCCCTCTCTGGTCTCTCTCTGGTCTCTCAAGTCTCTCTCGCTGGTCTCTCTGTCTGAGCTCCCTCTCTCTCTGGTGTCTCTGATCTCTCTCTCTCTCTCTCTGGTCCCTCTGGTCTCTCTCTCTCTCTGGACTCTAAGTCTCTCACGCTGGTCTTTCTCGATGATATCTCTCTCTGGTCTCTCTCTCCCTGGCCTCTTAGGTCTCTCTCTCTGGTCTCTCAGTCGCTCTGGTCTCTCTCTTTGGTTGTATTTCTGGAGCAAATAACCACCAATGGTTCGGAGCCACTTACATTACAGTAAATCTATCTATTAAATACTTTTCTGGGCCTTAAGCTAAAACTGAAGACCAAGAAAAGGCTTGGATTGGAATTCCTCTCTGGTCTCTCTCTCTCTGGTCTCTCTCCCGACTAAATATTGATGACAAACTTATCCAACTGTAAAATCATAAAACAATCAGATAGCAGCAGCAGCAGCAGCAGATACAGGATTGTGCTGTTACCAGACCTCTCCAGTAGGGGGGTCTATAGGCAGTGTCACTGAAAAGGTCGTATTTCGCTTTTCTTCATTTTTCACAATCCATCTTATGTGTGATACTAATTTGGGACACACCTTACAACACTCAAAACTTAGAAATTATAGACTTTTCTTGCATTGAGCTGACGTCACCTCTGTTGAAACTCTTGGATCTGTGCTTCTTTCCCTGTGAGCCTGCCTGGGACCACAATATCTGAATGGACAAGAGATTTGTCAACAGCAAATCTATAACAACACCTTTTTCACAAAGGTCCCTCATTGAATTCCTTGTTTTGTCATTAATAATTTGAGAATCATAACAAGACCATTTTTAGATTAGCTCGGCGCAGTGAGTTCTGGCGCCTGGATCCCGGACTTTCTGATTGGTGAAATAGTGGAGGGCGGGGCATCGAAATGAAAACAATAACAAGATTTTGGGCTGTAAAACTACTTTTGAAATCCAAATATCTCGACTGAACTATACTGTTATCAGTTAAAGAAGTATTCGAAAAGAACGTGGTTTATTGCCTTTTGACAGATTAGGGCCATTTAGTAAGTAAGCCTTATTTATATACCGCCTTTCACAGACCAGAGTCACAAAGCGGTTTACAATTGTTATTTTTTGGGCACTTGTCCTCCCACTCCACACAGAGATGGGAGCGGGGTCGCCGAACAGGAGGCGCATGCCAGACACGGGGAGAACATGCAAACTCCACTCAGAAAGGCCCTGGTCCGGCCGGGATTCGAACCCAGGACCTTCTTGCTGAGAGGCGAGAGAGCTATCCACTCAGCCACCGTGCCGCCATTTAACGATGACTTGACATGAAAATCTTACAAATTGCTATACTTTAAGGTTATATTTCTCAGACTGACCTCCAGAGCCATGTGCTGAATTACTACCTGGTCTCGAATGTAGACCTTGGGTGGGAAGCTGATTCCACAGATTTGGAGCTTGGTTTCTCTACTGCTGACCAGAGTTTGCCGAAATTGGGCCTAAAGTTTGAATACTTACAGTCTATGGTCTGAACTCAGCTTGGACTTGGAGTGTGGGATTCTCCATGACCTGTATAATACTCAATTCTATGTTTCATCATTTCCAATTCAATTTGGAGAAGACATGTGATGCATACATTTTGACCTTTAAAATCATAAAGAGATTTTAACCTTTTCTAATTCATTTTGTAGGACTTGTACTTGTAGCATAGACACAGACACACACATATTTTATTATGACAAATAGCGCTCTGCTTCTTCTGGTGTAAAAAAGTATAGCTCTCCAATTGAAAAAGGTTGGAGACCTCTGTTGCGAAAGGCGTATTACCCTGTGTGGCCACCAGAGAGAGGCATGGAATCTGTTTCTTCACCTCAAATTTAGAAAACACCATCTCCAAACACATGGTAGTTATAAAGCATGATCCAATCCAATCCAGGGTATGAATAAATATGCACTGGTCCACTTTCATTACCTGATCACAGCCATGTCTAACATTAGTATTTGACTGTATCCCAAGATTCCACATAAAGCGCTAATTCTGAGATACTAAACACTAGTAAACTTCTGTCAAATGTGAATATTTATGGACTCATCAAACCTCAACCTTTGGAATCCAGACATAAAAATGTGTTGAAAAAGATATCCGTGCTATTTTTGGATAATAGGATTCAATGCCCAAATTTGGCAATGTAGGATAATAGCTTCTTTGAATTCTTGTGCACATATATTAGTCAGTCAATAAGTAAATCATCTTTATATGGCGCCTTGGGGGCTCTAAGTCACCGCTGAGTCCGCTTATTGGGCAGGGCCGCCTCTGTGCGTGCGCCACCACTGAAAACACATGATACAACTTGCTTTCTGCTCGGATCTATGCACACACACACACACACGCACACACACACACACATATACTATACACACAGACACACATACACATACTACACACATACTATACACACACACTGCTTGCCAGTGCGTGTGCGAAAAACCAGAGGGCGTGGTTTGTATTCCTGCTCATTTTCTCCTGCTCCAGGCGCACACACACATGCACACACACATGCACACACCCTCACCCCCTCTCCCTCTCTCCCTCTCTCCCTCTCTCCCTCTCTCCCTCTCTCCCTCTCTCCCTCTCTCCCTCTCCCTCTGTGTGGCTCCACGCTCCTCCTTCCTTCGCAGATCGCGTTGACAGCCGAAGAGTCGAGGAGGCTGCGAACCAGAAGCAGATCCCACAGGTGTGCTCGCTCCCCAGGCTTCTCCACACGGACACGCACATGCACACGCACCTGGATTTTTTTTTGTTTCCCCCCCCCCCTTGGACCATGTGACTCGCAAGGCACCTTCCTTGGGCGTGGAGTAGATCCGAGGCTGGACCACCACAGCCACACGGACTAATGTTGGAAGAGTTGACTGTCTGACTCTTTTCTTTCGCTTTTGGATTCTTCAGAAGTGCCTTCACTCCACGATTACACCCCACGGACTTACACACTTCTCACCCATTCCCATCGGGACCATTTCTCCGGAGAAGGACCTTGCTTTTGGAGGACTGGTTGGCTTGCCTTTCCAACCAACTCCACAAGCCTCGCCACTCGCCTCTTCCTACAAGGTAAGTTCCAGCAGAAAGAAAGTGTGTTGCAACCATGGATCTATAATAATATTGAAATCTAATCCAAATGCGGCTGTGTCTGTGTCCGTATGTGCGCGTTTTATTGTAGAAGTTTATTACGCTGTTATTGCACGCCCTCTGGCTAAGAGAGAAACGCGTGGAGGTGGATTTACTACAGCTCAGAGATGTGCTGTCTGTCACACGCACACGCACCAGCCCGTGTCGCCTGCAGCGGCTCTGAAGCGGCTCTGAAGCGGCAGTAGTACAGTAACAATCCCGTTACGCACTGGGTACAAGTATGTGGCGTTGTAAAGCGCGGTTTAAACTCATTCAAACATTTCCAAGGCGCCGTTTCTGCTCATAAACTTCAGCTGTAACTGTGAGACTGTTTCTGTAGATAATGGTCTGATAGAAGCAGAAGCGGCTGTGTTTGGGTTTGCTCATTCATAACCAGACACAGTTGAGTCTGTCTGGGTCTGACAGTGAAGGCGATAGAAGTGGACTTTGTGGATGTTTGTCTGTTGGTCTCTGTTGGTCTGTGTAGGTCTGTGTAGGTCTCTGTTGGTCTCTGTTGGTCTCTGTTGGTCTCTGTCGGTCTGTGTAGGTCTGTGTAGGTCTCTGTTGGTCTCTGTTGGTCTATGTTGTTCTCTGTTGGTCTCTGTCGGTCTCTGTCGGTCTCTGTCGGTCTCTGTCGGTCTCAGCAGGTCTCTGTAGGTCTCAGCAGGTCTCTGTAGGTCTCAGCAGGTCTCTGTAGGTCTCAGCAGGTCTCTGTAGGTCTCAGCAGGTCTCAGTAGGTCTCAGCAGGTCTCAGCAGGTCTCAGTGGTCCTCCTACAGCAGCCTGTACAAACTGCTGATGCTCCTGGTTTATTGCATGACTGAATGTGGAGCCATGAGGATATTATTTGTTAATGTAATATAGTCCATTTGCACAGCAGTGTGTGTGGTTCTGGCAGGTTCTACAGACAGCCCAAAGAGACTGGTCTCTCTCTGGTCTTTTTCTGGTCTCTTTTTGGTCTCTTTCTGGTCTCTCTCTGGTCTCTCTCTTGGGCATGGTGGCTGAGTGGATAGAACTCTCGGTTGGGTTTGAATCCCGGTTGGATCAGGATCTTTCTCAGTGGAGTTTACAGGTGCTCCGGTTTCCCTATACCACCGGCTTTGATGGTCCAGTGTGTCCGGCGTCTCGCTTCTGTCATCACTGCGTGTGAATGGAAAAATATATGATTTCTGAACATTGTAAAGCACTTTGGGTGACCTTGCTCTGTAGAATGCGCTATATAAATAAACACTTACTTTCTTTTTCCGGTCTCTCTCTGGTTACTATCTATAGTTTCTCCCCAGTCTCTCTCTCTGGTCTCTCTCTCTGGTCTCTCTCTCTCTCCGGTCTCTCTCTCTCTCTGGTCTCTCTCTCTGGTCTCTCTCTCTCTCTGGTCTCTCTCTCTGGTCTCTCTCTCTCTGGTCTCTCTCTCGTCTCGCTCCGGTCTAATTTCATGACTAATAATACGTTTTTTGAGGGTAACTTCTAATGTGAAAAACTGACAAATATTAAGCAGTGAATCAATCACTTTTAATTTTTTTTATAGTAAGTTTTTAACACTTCTAAATTATATTGACCAATGGGATAATTCTTATTCCAATGTCCGGAGCATTGCATGTCTTTTGACTGTCTCTCGGGTGGCACAGTGGCTGAGTGGTTAGCCCTCTTGTTTCTCAGTAAGAAAGCCCCAAGAATCCCGGTGAGTGGATTCTGCATGTTGTCTCTGTGTCTGTGTAGGTTTCCTCCAGGTGCGCCGGGTTTCCCCACCACTAAAAGCTTGTACAATAGTCCCTCTCTCTCTGGGGCCAGGACTCTCACATATCAGTGGGACTTTCACGGTTAGATTAATTATTCAGAAAAAATACATTTGGCTAAACTCGAGATTCCTCCACATTTCTGGTTCCCCTCTTGTCACTTTCTGCAGAACTATGGCGTCTCCTGGTTCTGGTGTCTCCTGGTTCTGGTGTCTCCTGGTTCTGGTGTCTCCTGGTTCTGGTGTCTCCTGGTTCTGGTGTCTACTGGTTCTGGTGTCTACTGGTTCTGGTCTCTACTGGTTCTGGTCTCTACTGGTTCTGGTCTCTCCTGGTTCTGGTGTCTCCTGGTTCTGGTGTCTCCTGGTTCTGGTGTCTCCTGGTTCTGGTGTCTACTGGTTCTGGTATCTCCTGGTTCTGGTGTCTCCTGGTTCTGGTGTCTCCTGGTTCTGGTGTCTCCTGGTTCTGATGTCTCCTGGTTCTGGTGTCTCCTGGTTCTGGTGTCTCCTGGTTCTGGTGTCTCCTGGTTCTGGTGTCTACTGGTTCTGGTGTCTCCTGGTTCTGGTGTCTCCTGGTTCTGGCGTCTCCTGGTTCTGGTGTCTCCTGGTTCTGGCGTCTCCTGGTTCTGGTGTCTACTGGTTCTGGTGTCTCCTGGTTCTGGTGTCTCCTGGTTCTGGCGTCTCCTGGTTCTGGCGTCTCCTGGTTCTGGTGTCTCCTGGTTCTGGTGTCTCCTGGTTCTGGTGTCTCCTGGTTCTGATGTCTCCTGGTTCTGGTGTCTCCTGGTTCTGGTGTCTCCTGGTTCTGGTGTCTCCTGGTTCTGGCGTCTCCTGGTTCTGGTGTCTCCTGGTTCTGGCGTCTCCTGGTTCTGGTGTCTCCTGGTTCTGGCGTCTCCTGGTTCTGGTGTCTACTGGTTCTGGTGTCTCCTGGTTCTGGTGTCTCCTGGTTCTGGTGTCTCCTGGTTCTGGTGTCTCCTGGTTCTGGTGTCTCCTGGCTCTGGTGTCTCCTGGTTCTGGTGTCTCCTGGTTCTGGTGTCTCCTGGCTCTGGTGTCTCCTGGTTCTGGTGTCTCCTGGTTCTGGTGTCTCCTGGTTCTGGTGTCTCCTGGCTCTGGTGTCTCCTGGTTCTGGTGTCTCCTGGCTCTGGTGTCTCCTGGCTCTGGTGTCTCCTGGCTCTGGTGTCTCCTGGTTCTGGTGTCTCCTGGTTCTGATGTCTCCTGGCTCTGGTGTCTCCTGGTTCTGGTGTCTCCTGGTTCTGATGTCTCCTGGCTCTGGTGTCTCCTGGTTCAGCCGCTCGTCACATTGATCTGTTGTTGTTATTGTTTATTGATGTGTTCATTTCCCTGTTGGACGTTTGAGCGTGTGACCAAACAGCTCAGTCTATATCTGTTATTGATTTACTTCAGGGATGTTTGGGTTTAAGTCATTTGTCTTTTTCCAATGCATTTAACTACCATAAGCAGCAGCAGTAGCAGCAGTAGTAGTAGCAGTAGCTGAAGCAGTAGCAGCAGTAGTTGCAGTAGAAGTTGTAGCGGTAGTAGTAGTAGCAGTAGCAGTAGTAGTAGTAGTAGTAGCAGTAGTAGTAGCAGTAGTAGTAGCAGTAGTATTAGTAGTAGTAGCCATAGCCGTAGTAGTAGTAGCATGTAGCAGTAATACCAGTAGTCGCATGGGAGTAGTAGTAGCAGTAGTAGCAGCAATAGCAGCAGCAGTAGCAGTAGCAGTAAAAGCAGTAGCAGTAGTCACCGTAGCAGTAGTAGCAGTAGTCGCAGGAGTAGTAGCAGCAGCAGTAGCAGTAGAAGCAGTAGCAGTAGTAGTAGTAGCAGTAGTAGCAGTAGAAGCAGTAGCAGTAGTAGTAGTAGCAGTAGAAGCAGTAGCAGTAGTAGTAGTAGCAGTAGTAGCAGTAGTAATAGCCTTGAGGCCAAAGCAGCAGACAGAAGTCATATATATAAGCAAGAGGGAGACCAGCGAGAGGGAGACCAGCGAGAGGGAGACCAGCGAGAGGGAGACCAGCGAGAGAGAGACCAGCGAGAGAGAGACCAGCGAGAGAGAGACCAACGAGAGAGTGACCAGCGAGAGAGTGACCAGAGAGAGAGAGACCAGAGAGAGAGAGAGACCAGAGAGAGAGAGAGACCAGCGAGAGAGAGACCAGAGAGAGAGACCAGCGAGAGAGTGACGAGAGAGAGACCAGCAAGAGGGAGACCAGCGAGAGGGAGACCAGCGAGAGAGTGACCAGAGAGAGAGACCAGAGAGAGAGAGCCCAGCGAGAGAGAGACCAGCGAGAGAGAGACCAGCGAGAGAGAGACGAGGGAGACCAGCGAGAGAGAGACCAGCGAGAGAGAGACCAGAGAGAGAGAGACCAGCGAGAGAGAGAACAGCAAGAGGGAGACCAGCGAGAGAGAGACCAGCGAGAGGGAGACCAGCGAGAGGGAGACCAGCGAGAGGGAGACCAGCGAGAGAGAGACCAGCGAGAGAGAGACCAGAGAGAGAGAGAGACCAGCGAGAGAGAGACCAGCGAGAGAGAGACCAACGGAGAGAGTGACCAGCGAGAGAGTGACCAGAGAGAGAGAGACCAGCGAGAGAGAGACCAGCGAGAGAGAGACCAGAGAGAGAGAGAGACCAGCGAGAGAGAGACCAGCGAGAGAGTGACGAGAGAGAGACCAGCAAGAGGGAGACCAGCGAGAGGGAGACCAGCGAGAGGGAGACCAGAGAGAGAGTGACCAGAGAGAGAGTGACCAGAGAGAGAGAGACCAGAGAGAGAGAGACCAGAGAGAGAGAGACCAGCGAGAGAGAGACCAGCGAGAGAGAGACGAGGGAGACCAGCGAGAGAGAGACCAGCGATAGAGACCAGCGATAGAGACCAGCGAGAGACCAGACCAGAGAGAGACCAGAGAGAGAGAGAGAGAGACCAGCGAGAGAGAGACCAGCGAGAGAGAGACCAGCGAGAGAGTGACCAGAGAGAGAGAGACCAGCGAGAGAGAGACCAGCGAGAGAGAGACCAGAGAGAGAGAGAGACCAGCGAGAGAGAGACCAGAGAGAGAGACCAGCGAGAGAGTGACGAGAGGGAGACCAGCGAGAGAGAGACCAGCGATAGAGACCAGCGATAGAGACCAGCGAGAGACCAGACCAGAGAGAGACCAGAGAGAGAGAGACTATCTATCTTTCTATCTATCTAAATGATGTTGTTTTTGTGTGTAATCCTGCTTTACCCTGGACCTGGAGCGACTACAATGAAAACAGCATTTTTCCTCCAGTGTCAGTCCCTCCCACTTCAAATATCACAGTGAAACATTGAGATAAAGTTCAACCTGCTCTTGATGCTTTGAAGTTGGTCCGATGCTACATTTCCCTCTGTCCAAAAATAGTGATTCACCACAACAAGAGGCTCCACTCTGAGCCCGGGGCCTATTACCCACAGAGGAAAAAAAAAACACATTGAAATGCTAGCTTTGTTTCTTACTCATGTTCCGCCAGTAGCACAGCGACTTTGCATTTGGCTTTTGGGATTGTTTTTGAGCGAGAATCATGACTCGAATGAAAAAATGGTTCTGGTGTTATTGACTGGCCCGAACAGACGGAATACAACCGAGGAGTTTTGAGAGAGTGTGTGCGCTTGTCTGTTTCACCTTTGTGGCAAACTGGAGAAAACATTTATCACCACTCTCCTGTGTAAAGATAAGGTGTCTCTATTTATTCAGCGTGGAGCAGATAAAAAGTGAATGAAGCATGGAGGGAGGGTGGGGGAGGGGGGGGGGGGGGGGGGAGGGGGAGAGGTGGGGGGTGGTTGGGTGGGTAGCAGACAGGGAGGGAATGATAGAGAGAGGAGGACTTTGAGATATGGACTTGGCATTGAGAGATGTAGCAGTCGTTTTCAAGGATTTTTCTTCATGAAATACTCACGATTTGACATTATGAAGTAGTTAACAGAGAGAGAGAAAGGAGAGAGAAAGGAGAGAGAGCGAGAGAGAGGGAGAGAGAGGGAGAGAAAGCGAGAGAGAGCGAGAGAGAGGGAGAGAGAGGGAGAGAGAGCGAGAGAGGAGAGAGAGCGAGAGAGAGAAAGAGAGAGCAGGAGAGAGGGAGAGAGAGCGAGAGAGAAGGAGAGAGAGAGACCACAGAGGGAGAGAAACCAGAGAGAAGGAGACCAGTGAGGGAGAGATGGAGAGACCAGAGAGAGATAGACCAGAGAGAGATAGACCAGAGAGGGAGAGATGGAGAGATAGATCAGAGAGGGAACAAGACCAGAGTAAGACCAGAAAGAGAGGGAGAGACCAAAGAGCAAGTGAGACCAGAGAGAGCCCAGAGAGAGACCAGAGAGAGACCAGAGAGAGACCAGAGAGAGAGACCAGAGAGAGACCAGAGAGAGACCAGAGAGAGACCAGAGAGAGACCAGAGAGAGAGAGACAGTCCTCTGAACCATCTACTAAAGTTTCCTGTACCTATCTCTAGTCCTAACCCAAACCATAGTGACCCCTAGTCCTGAGTCCAGACCTTAAGGCAAGTTTATTGAACTTGCCTTTAGGTCTTGAATTGAACTTGAATTGGACTTTGAATGACTCTGAATGACTCCGATCTAATGCAGTGGATTACTAAAGCTCAAACGCAACCACAACCTGAACTTTGTCCATGTTTTCAACCAAAACATTTCAACCAATCACGAGGCAGTGGGCGGGACTGCAATGATTTGAAATAAATAAATAAATACAGATGGCTGGATGTCAGGCTGGGTCAGGCGCCATGTCTCATAGAGGCAATGTAGTCTTTTGAATGTGTAATGAGATGTGGATGTATCAATAATGTTCTGATATACAGTAAGTTGTTGTACTGGTGACATGGCATCAGATAGATATTACTTGTTAAAGCTTTTGTCTTATCTATATTTGTATAAAGAGAGGTAGCTGCTAGTATAAAACCTAGACTCTTTGAACATTCTTCTAATTATCTCAAAACCAACCTTGTTAAACTGGCTGATTCTTTGTAATTTTATGATTATCTTCATATACAGTACTCCTTTACTAACACAGCATTTATTGTACATTTTTTTGTTATTTTAAAGAATGATTAGAAATAACAGAATTTAGCTTTTGATTTAAATTGTGACGGCATCGGAGATCAAATCAATTGCAGGTGAGGTATTCACAGATGTATGTATGGTTTACAATGTTATAATTATTTATATTGAGGTGGGTTTGTATTGATCCGTGAAAAGGTGGGAGGGGGCTAATCTTTTGGATTGATATGGGATTGAGTTTATTGAGTATGAGAGCGAGTGAGTGTTAGAATTTAGATTAGCTAGTTTAGTATGCTAGTTTAGATTCTTTGCGTAGGAGGTGGGGAGAAGGGAAAATTTTGCGTCTGACAGTTAAAAAATTCTTTGTGGTTCAGTTTTATATTTGGATGAAAGAAAGTTTTTTATATGATTCTGACAAACTAAATCAGGCAAATTCAGACAAATCTTGTGTCAAGACAGATACAAGTCCGCTCTTGATGGTGGAGGGGATTAAGAGGAAATGGAGCAAGGATATAAGAGTAATGTAGGAATGATCAGGACAGAGTTAAAAGAGTAGAAGAGTAATGTAGGAAATGATATGGAAGAGTTTACATTTTAAGGAAGACGGAACATGTAGGAAAATGTTATGGACAGAGTATCAATGGTAAGAAGAGTAATGGTGAATGATTTGGAGAGTTAAAATGGTAAGCGAGTACATGTGGAAAAGATATGGCAGAGTTTAAATCGGAAGAAGATGTAATGTAGGAAAAGATTAGGAGATTTTAAATGGTAAGAAGGAACAGTAGGAAATGATATGGACGAGTTATTAACTGGTAAGAAGCGTAATGTAGGAATGATATGGAAGGAGTTAAATGGTAAGACAGAGTATGTGGAAATGATAGGAAGCGTTTAAATGGTAAGAGTAGTAATGTAGGAAATGATTGGGACGAGTGGGTTACATGGTAAGAAGAGTAATGTGGAATGCTTATGGAGAGTTTAATGGTAGACAGAGAATGTGGAATATGACATGGAAGGTATAAATGGTAAGAAAGACGTATGTAGGAAATGTTATGGCAGGTTTAAATGGTAAGAGAGTACATGTAGGAAGATATTGAAGAGTTTAATGGAGACAGAGTAATGTAGGAATGATAGGAACAGCGTTAACTTGGTAAGACCGAGTATGTAGGAAATGTTAAGGACAGAGTTTAACATTGTAAGAAGATTATGAGGAAATGATGAGGTTTACAATTGTAAGATGATAATGTAGGAATGATAAGGACAGAGTTTTCAATGTTAAGAAGAGTAAGTAGGAATGATTATGGAGAGTTTAATGGTAGCAGAGTAATGTAGGTAATGATATGGTAGGTTTAAATGATAAGACAGAGTAGGGATGTATTTGGACTGGTGTGCGGATATATGGTTATGAAAGTGTTGGTCGGAACAAAATTGAGAGTTTTGGAAGAACTGGGGTAGTATTATTGTGTTAGAAATTGATTTAATAGGTAGATAATGGTTAAGATCAGATGGATATCTCAACTATTGTGTGATAGTCTTTGAACGGAGTCATAAGTTTAATTTGAAAGTTTTACTCTTTTGATAATATATCCAGAATTTGATTGAATTTATGGTGTGTAATTCATGAGTTTGTGGAATTAAAGGTGGACATTTTGAGGTTTCTTTTTGAGAGTGATTTGTATTGTGGTGTGCATTCGGATGTTTTATTTACGTGGCCAAGATTCTTGTGGAGAGTTATGTGGTTATCAGACAGATTGTGGACGTTGTATTGAAAAATGAAAAAATATTAATGTGTGTTTAAATCATGTTTAGAATATGTTATAAAATAAAGATTGAAATCAAAATAGGATTATATTTACCTGAGTAGAGGAGCATATGTTGGGTGGGTTTTAATTCAGAAGAAGAAGTTTTATTGTGTGGTAGGGAAGAGAAAAAACGAAGGAGTGATTATGAGGGGATGGAGCCTAATAGAAGTTCAGTGATGTAGTTGGTTGATCGAAAACCAAGGGCAACTTATGGTTAGCAATTGTAGAATGTTGAGTTTATTCAAAAGTTGTAAAAGTGTATGAAATACAAAACTTAAAAGTGATGAAAATTGCATCTATGATAGCTTGAGAAAGAAATGTTATGAGATATCGTTTTTTTCGTTTAATAACGGCTAATAATTTGGGTGTTTTGGTTAAAAGATCGGGTGGAATTTAAGGAGTTTTGTATAGTGGTGTGTTATGAGAGGAATGGGATGATGAGTTTTGATAGCGTGTTTAATGTTGATTGTGTGCACTTGTTATCAATAGTTTAATAAACGTGATAATGGTTTTTTTTTGGCTTTTTGAGGTGAGGGTTAGGGGCTTTTCGGGTGTTAGGAGTGCGTTCGGGGGGTGTGGGTATGGGCGGGAAAGTGAGAAAGATGAAGGGAACTCAAGTATTGAGTGTTGATTAGAAGGTGAAAACACAGATGAATTGAAATCTGGTTTGAGAAGAAATAGTTGGATGGTAGATGGAATGTAAAGAATATAAAAGCAGATAATTTCTCTAAATTAATCGATATAATTATTTTATCTAATATCTTTTTCATCATAAAGTATTATTCTTATTATAATCTATATATCAGATTATTAAGAATTATGTAATGGTATGAACCAATAATGGTTCTTTTGTTATTTAAACAAGCTTAATGTTTTATAAAGTATACATGATTATTGTTTTATGGTATTAGTAAAAAAAAAATTATAAATTATTTTTTCATCTTGGATTTATTTTATTATTTCTTAGAATAAAATTATTTAAGTTATAAATTATTCTTATGGGGTTTGTCTGTAAATAATGGACAAATGATTATACTTATGTTAATATGTAAAATCTTTGGTTTAAGTATATTTTGGTATTCTATGTATTTTTTTTTTGTTTTTATGTTATTTTGGTTATAAGTTTCTTTCTCTGGTTTTGTTTTTTTGGATCTTATCGTTTTTTCTTTCTTCCTTGGTTTTTGTTCACTTTTTTTGAATTTATGTTTTATCTTCTTCTTGGCTTTAGTTTTCTCTTTTTTATGTTTTTTTGGTTCTTATGTTTTTTTTTCTTTCTTATGTCTCTTTTGTTCTTCTATGTTTTTTTTTTCTTCTTGGCTTTTATCGTTTCTTCTCTTTTGGTTCTTATTGTTCTTTTTCTTTTGGTTCCAATGTTCTTTCTCTTGGTTTTATCGTTTTTTTGTTTATGTTTTTTTTCTTTTGGGTTCTTATGTTTCTTTTTTTGGTTTTTATGTTCTTTTTTATTTCTTGGCTTTTATGTCTTTTTACTTCAGGCTTATCGTTTATATTTTTTTCTGGTTTAATCGTCTTTTCTTTCTATTTTGGTTTAATGTCTTTTTTTTTTTCTCTGGTTTTATCGTCTCCTTTTCTCTTGGCTTGGTGATGGACGTCATGTAAGTAGAGTAATAATTAGCTGTTAAAACTTGGTTTTTATCTTTTGTGATCTGATTGTTTATATTGTGATATATTTTCTTTTGGGGGAAATAGGGAAATTAGTAGTTAGTTGAAAAGGGATTCTGTTGTTGAAAGATGGAATAAATGGAGTAGGGCGTTGAGGTGAGCAGAGGTTGTTTGGGTGTGTTTGGAGTGTGGGAGGTTTATGAGGTATAGGTGGAATTCAATATTTTTAAAAAGTGTGCAAATGTTAGAAACTGAAATGAGGTACTTCATTTGAAGTGAGGTTTTATTTAAATGAAATTTGAAGATTTCCATGGGACAAGACATGTAGTTGATTTTAAGTTTTTTTTATTGTATGGAAATTTTTAAGGTCTTATTTCTTTG
Organism: Knipowitschia caucasica; assembly: GCA_964034765.1. Lineage (NCBI taxonomy): Eukaryota > Metazoa > Chordata > Actinopteri > Gobiiformes > Gobiidae > Knipowitschia > Knipowitschia caucasica. Next base: position 3,481,798 of record OZ035842.1, read on the forward strand.
TTGTTGTTGTGAGAGAGCTTAAAAGAGATTTGGTGGGACGATAACAAATCTTGAAAATGGATAATGTCTTTGTATTGGAGGATCTGGTGAATGTGACTTACGATAAAAAAAAAATTAAATGATTATCATGTTTGGGTGAATTACAATTAGGGTGATGTTATGGTACAGAGGGGGAGGTGAAAGTGATGATATGAGTGGGGTGAGGGGGTGTGAAGTCAGAGAAGAAGAAATTGTGAGTAGATGTGGTATGGTCTGAGTGTAGGTTTATTGGAGGAAAAGGAGGGAGGATTTAAGGTAGCAGATTGTTTGCGTTTTCCAAGAATGAGGAAATATAATATAAATGGATAGAGAGGATAAAATGGATTTTTTAAGGTGAGTGGTGAGTGTGACTATCGATAATGGAAGTAATAGGAGCATGCGAGAGGAGAGAGAGAGATAGAGAGGTAGAGAGAGAGAGAGGAGAGAGAGAGGATTAGAGAGAGGCAGAGAGAGAGAGGAGAGGAGAGAGAGGATGATATAGAGAGTCGAGAGATGAGGAGAGTGAGCTAGAGATAGAGGAGAGTGAGGAGGGAGAGAGAGAGTAGAGAAGAGGAGAGCGAGAGAGGGAGAGGCGGGACAATAGAGGCGGAGATGAGGAGGAGAGAGCGGGATAGAGAGAGGCATGAGAGAGAGAGGAGAGAGGGATAGAGAGAGGGAGGAGAGAGAGGATAGAGAGAGGGCAGAGAGAGGAGGGTGAGAGGAGAGAGAGGAGAGGAGAGGAGAGTAGAGAGAGGCAGCGGAGTGAGAGAGAGGGAGATAGAGAGAGGGAGAGAGAGAGGAGAGGAGAGAGAGAGAGATAGAGAGAGGCAGAGGAGAGAGAGATTAGAGTGAGCGAGAGAGAGAGAGAGAGGTTTGTGAGAGGCAGAGGAGAGAGGAGATTGATAGAGAGAGAGAGAGGAGATAGAGAGAGGCATGAGAGATGAGAGGAGGAGAGAGAGATAGAGAGCGGTAGAGAGAGCGAGAGAGGGATAGGAGAGGAGAGAGAGAGCGAGGAGAGAGAGGAGGATAGAGAAGAGAGGCAGAGAGAGAGAGTGATGAGAGGGCAGAGATGAGAGAGGATGAGAGAGGAGAGAAGAGAGAGGAGATAGGAGGGAGAGAGGAGAGAGCGAGGAGGATATAGAGAGGAGGCCAGAGAGGGAGAGGAGATAGAGAGAGGCAGAGGAGCGAGAGAGAGATCGAGAGAGGGAGAGAGAGAGAGAGAGAGAGATAGAGAGAGGTGAGAAAGACGATAGAGAGGAGGCGGGAGAGAGAGAGAGGGAGAGCAAGAGGATGAGAGAGAGAGAGTGAGAGGAGATAGAGGAGAGAGAGGAGAGACGATAGAGAGGGCAGATGAGAGAGAGAGAGTGAGAGAGAGAGTGAGGAGGATGAGAGAGAGAGGAGTGAGAGTAGAGAGAGGCAGATGGAGAGAGAGAGAGAGAGAGAGAGATAGAGAGAGGCAGAGAGAAGAGAGAGAGAGATGATGAGTGGAGGGGAGAAAGGTAGAAGAGAGAAGGGTGATTGTTTTGTTTCAAAAATATGTTAATGTGATTTGAAGTATCGTGATGATGTGATTGGTGTCGATATGTAGATAGATAGATATATCGAGGGAGGGGTAAATAAGGAAGTTAGGTAGAAGATAAAAAGGTATTAAGTTTTTAGGATAATTTGTATCATATTGGGCTTATGAGTAGGAGTTGCAGTTCGATTGTAAATATATATTTGATATTGGTGGAGTAACAGAGTGGGGTGGTGTATTGTCGTGGTGTGTGTTTGTCATGTGGTAGATGGAATGAGGTGGCTGTAGGTGTTTTAGGACATAAGGGTTACTGAATGGAGACACGAAGAGTTGGAAGCGGGAGGGGAGACGCAGCGTGCACTGAGAAGACGCAGAAAAAGAAATATGATATGTTTATTAATATTAGTTAGGGAAGGTGACAATACTTGTGGTGAAATGAATCAAATAGACTTCGCGAGAGTTTGTGCTGTGGGAACGGAATGAGAGGGGAGGGAGGTAGTGGTGGTTGTAAAAGTTCACGAGTTGTTACAGAACCGGATTGTAAAGGTTGTATAAGGGATTTCGAAAAGGTAGGAAATGTGGTGGATAATTTCTTTGACTTCGGAGGGGAGTGAGTCAAAGGTGCAGAGTTTGTTGGAATCAGTTGTTAAGTTTGTGAGATTTATATATTTTAAGCAATTTTGTTAAAGTAATATATTATCATGTGCAGAGAGTATTTTCTTGTTTGTTATTGAAGGAGTAAATGGATGTGGAAGGTGATTGGAGGTTATGTGTAGTATAATTACATTGAATTTGATGTTATTTGTTGTGTCGTTTGTCTCTAATCGAATAAAATGTTCTGTTGATTAGACGATAGGATTAGTCATTTTTCAGTTTGTAAATCAATGTTATTTTACAGATCTTTTATGTGTTATGAAGTGATTTAAAACAGAGATTGTTAAAACCGCAGATTGTATATGTTTTATGTTTGTTCAAAGGATTAAGAATTGTTGATGGAGGCGAATAGACTGGGGTCTACAAGGAATTAGGCGGGAAAGTGAAACAGCGATGCATCGAGTAGGGGAGATGAGGAACTACTCTCGAAAGAGGAACGTATGTGGGGTGGTTGGTTAAATATGAGATTTGAACACATAAAATAGAGTAGAAATTTGGGGAGAATATGTAGATGGCAGAGGAGGAAAGTAATTAATGTAATTTCTGACTGCGATCAAAGTCATCGAAAGCGGGCTGAGTGTGAGTTTATCGGGAATGGACTGGATAAGATTAGGTTTAGTTATATGAAATAGATTTAAATAACAAATATTAGTGCTTTTTTCGAAAATGAGATTTTGGTTTTTTGACCATTAAAAAGGGAAATTATGGTCAGTGCTGAAGCAGAATATATTCATAGTATGTTTTACATGTGGTAAATTGGAATGATATTTCCTATGTACGTTGGTTTACAGTGGTAAAATGGGTCTTGTTCATTTTAATGTAGTATGGTCTTAATGTGTAAATATGGTATGATCATTTTATGTACGTTGGTTTATGGTGTAAACTTGTCATGGTCCATTTCTATTGTAGTTGGTTTTTAATGTGTAAATTTTGGTTTTCAATTTTACATGTGTTGTTAATGTAGTAAATTGGTATGTATTTTCATGTCTTGGTTTAATGTGGTAATTGGTCGTACACAATTTATGTCGTTGGTTTAGGTTAAATGGGATGATATTTTCTAATGTAGTTGGTTTTAAAGTGTTAATTGGTTGGTATTTAATGTGTTTGGTTTTAATGTGTTTAAATTGGTATATTATTTTATGTAAGTTGGTCTTAATGTTGTAAATTTGGTTAGGAATTTATGTCTTTATTTTTTATGTGTAAATTGGTATGACATTTTAATGTAGTCTGGTTTACATGTGTAACTTGGATGATATATTTGTAGTTGGTTTTACATGTGTAACTTGGATGTTTTTTAATGTTAGTTTGTTTATGTTGTGAAATGGTCATAATCATTTTAAGTAGTTGGTTTACATGTGTAATCTTGTATGATATTTTATGTAGTATGTTCTTGTAAACTTGTTGATCTTTTTATGTAGTTGGTTTAATGTGTAATTGGTCATATAATTTATTGTACGTTTGTTTACATGTGTAAACTTGGTCATGATCATTTCTACTTGTGTTGGTTTTTGTGTAAATTGGTCTGATATTTATTTTAATGTAGTTGGGTCTGATTAGGGCTGAGTTTCTGGTTGATCTTTGGGAAATTAGAGAGGGTGGAGGCGAGGTGTGTAGGTCGGGTGTCGGGTGAGTCAAGGTTTGTGTGAATTTGTGTTGTGTGTGTGGAGAATGGGATGTAAAATATCTGTTTGGTTAAAAAATATTGAGCAATGATGGAGAAGGATGTTAGTAAATGTAGAGTGAAAGTGTTTGTGGGCTTCCTGGTGGTTTGTCAAGGAGATGGAAAGTAGGGTATATGTAAGTGGTTCTAATTTAAGATCTGGGTATTTATAGTTCAGTAAATAGATAATCGTTTAAGTTGAAAAGGAGTTAGAATGTTACGGAGGAAATGGGAAACAGATCAATTGAATGAAATGAGTATAGGGTTTTGTAAGACATAGGATAAGTGGTGTGAAAGACAGATGACTGAGTTGAGTTTTGAGTGGTCGTGGGGCGGGTAGTTTGGAAAGGGTTTGTAAACAGGAAGAGAATTGGACAGGTCGGGTCACACGGTATGGATTTTGTTATGAATGACAAGGGGAAGAAGAGGAGTATTAACATCAAGGATTTATTCTATAGCTTTCACTCAGCAAGGAATTTATTATAAAGATTAAGCCGCAATTGTTCTAAATAGAATACCATCAGGACAATTTTATAGATTAAAAGAAGGAATTTATTATATAGCACCTTAAAGCAAGGATTATTAATATATTTACGAAGGAAAAAATTTACTATATTAAGCCTGCAATATAATATATGACTTTAAAGAAGCACATATTCTTATAAATTACAAGAAGGATTATACAAAATATAACAAGCAATGCAATAAATCAACAATAACGCAGGAAAATTATATAGATTTAAAGCAAGGAATTTATTATATGATTTACAAGAAAGGATATTTATATGATTACAAAGAAGGACTTTACATATATAGCTATTAAAGCACTGCACATTTTCTTATATACAATTAAATTCAATTACAAAAATCACTCTAACCATCCTTCAAATAAACAAACTATTATCAAGGAAAAAAAACACTCAAAACATCCTCAAACAACACATAACCTCTTCAAAAAAACACTCAAACCATCTTCAAAAATAAACTCCAATTTCTACACTTCAATTTCCCCAAAAATAAAAATTAAAACATTAAAATCAAACAAAAAAAATTAAAAATACATTAATTTAAAAAAATTACACACTATTAAAAAATTAACAAATTAAAATTAAAAATTAAAAAAGTAACACAATTAAAAAATTAAAAATTAAAAAATTAAAAATTTCAAATTAAAAAATTTAAATACAATTAAAAAATTACAAAAATTAAAAAATTTAAAATTAAAAAAATTAAACAATTAAAAAATTAAAAAATTATAAAAATTAAAAAATTACAAAATTAACAAATAACAATTAAACAATTAAAAAATTAATATTAATTTTAAAAATTAAACAATTAAAATTAACATATTATAAATTACATTAAATTAACAATTAAATTAACAATTAAAAATTAAACATTAAAATTTAAAAATTAAAAATTAAAAATTAAATCTTTCTAAAACCCAATTAAATTCTTTCCTAAATCATAATAATTTAACTATATTATCTTACCTCATACTACTACTATTAATACAAATACAATTATCCTTTATTAACAATATATCAAAATATATCCCATTATTACATATATAGACTATATCCACATATTTCATATATGAACCATATATCCAAATATATCAATATAACAACAATATATCCACCATTTATCCACTATATCACATATTCCACCTATATACATATATCACCCATATATTAATATACACTATATCACCATATATACACATATCTCAACCATATTATACCCATATATCACCATTATTCACCATATTCAATATTTCCAAAAAATCCAACTCAAATAAAAAATACAAAAAATCCAAATTCCTTAAATTCCTATTCAAATTACAAATATCTATCCCATTTTACAAAATATCATCAAAACTTACTCCAACTTATACCTAACTTTAATTTTAAATAGTTTCATACATTTATTTTATCCTTTATTTCTCTTTAGTTCATCCATTACTCTTCTTTTTACTATCTTAATACTAAAAATCTCAACCAAAAAAAATCTAATCATTATATTTAATATAAATTCTTCACTATAACTTTTATTAAACTAACCAAATATTTTTCCTTACAACTCCACTAATCCTACAATTATAACATAAATCTTAAAAATCTCCTAATAAATAAATATTCTCCTCAATTAAACCCCACACAATAAATTTTTAATACAATCAATAATAATATCAACCTTTTTATTTTACAATTCTAAATTTAAAAAAAATCCTCTAATTACATTCTCATATAAAAATAACATATTTTCAATATAATCTACATCCTATTCATTTCTTCCTCCCAACATCACAAACATACCCCCCCCCCACACCACCACAACCAACTCACCCCTAAACAAAAACAAAAATCATCTCTATCAATACCCCCAATCCAAATTACCACATCTAACACATAACAAAATATCTACCACTTAATAAAAACCTCAACCTTCACTCTTTACAAAACTATAATCCAATAATAATACCAAAAATAATACAATAATACATATATCAATAAATACATACCTAATATACCCAACCCTAATAATACCAACTAATAATACCAACTCAATAAACCATATTAATAATAACACACTCAATAATAACATAATAATACCACACCTATATAATACCCACTAAATAAAATAACTAATAATTACCAACTATTACTACCCACCTACAAAATACCCACTTATAATACCAATAATAATACCCAAATATATAATACCAAACTATATAATAACCAACCTATATTATAACCAACCACTAATAATACCAACCTCAATAAATACCAACTTAAAACATACAACTAATAATACCAACTTAATACATACACAACATATAATACCCAACTATTAATACCCACCTACATAATACCAAACACATTAATAAACCAAATATATAATAAACACCTAATAATAACCAAATCAACAATAATACCTACATATACATACCCACACTTCATAAATAATACAACCTAAATACTTACCAAACTATATACATACCCCAACCTAATAATTCAACTAACATAATACAACATAAAATACACTAAATAATACAACTAATAATACCAACCTCCAATAATACCAACCTAATACAATATACCACATAAATAATACACAAAATTTAAATACCCAACTAATAATACCCAATAATACATACCAACTAATATACCCAACCTAATAATAACACACATATATAATACCCAATAAATAATACCAACATATATATACACACTTAAATAATACTATCACAACATAAAGAATACCCAACCTATAATACACTACAATAATACCAACCTAAATATACCAAACCTATTATATACAACTAATTAATCAACTAATACATACCAACTAAATACATAACCAACATCATTAATACAACTATATAATCCAAAAATACCAACTTAAATACATACCAACTAAATAATACCAAAATATATAATAAAAATCATACAATAATAACCAACTAATAATACCCACTATATAATACCACTAATAATACAAACTAATAATAACACATTATAATACCACTAATAATACCTCCTCACATACATACACAACTACAATACATACCACTACTAATAATACCAACCTATATAATACCCCAACCTATATAATACCTACTATATATTACCAACCTAAATACATACCCAACCTAAATAATACCCAACCATATATACCCAACATAAATACATAACCAACTAATAATACCCAAACTCAATAATACCCAACTATAATACACACAACCTAAATAATACACTATCTATAATTACCAAATAATAATACCCAACCTCAATACATACCCAACCTACCAATAATACCCAACCTAATACATAAACATCCTATAATTATACAACCTAAAATAATAAACCAACATATATAAATACCAACTAAATATACAACATAATAATACACCACCTATAATACAAACCTAAATAAAAAACATAAATACATTAACACAAATATTAATACCAAATAAATAATACCAATAATAATAACAACCTAAATAATACCAATAATATCCCCAACTATATAATACAATATAATACCCCAACTTAAATAATACACCACTAAATAATACCAACTATATAAATTACCCACTAAAATAATACCAAACTAATAATAACAACTATATAATCCAACCTAATAATACCCAACTAATACATACCCAACTATATACATACCAACATAATAATCCAACCTATATACAACCTAATAATACACTAATAATACCAAACCTAATAATACAACCTATATAATACAACAAACTAATAATACCAACCTAATACATACCAACTCATATACATACTAACCCAATAATAACCCAATATATATAAAAATATTTCTTAAACCAAATCATAAAATTATTATTAAATTATATTCAACAATATTCTATTCATAAATATCACCTCTCTCTAATTATAACCCTAAATTATTAAATTAATTTAAAAATTTAACTACTAATTCAACATCAATAATTAACTTCTATTTACACCTCACTAATTATATAATTCAAAATACCTAATTAACATATAATTTAACCTTAATTCACACTATAATTAACTATATTTAACTAACTTAATTAACCTATAATTTAACCTATAATTTAACATACTAATTCAACTACCTATTTAACATACATAATTAAACTACTAATTAACTACTAATTAAACTATAATTTAACCTACTATTCAACTACTAATTCAACTATACCATTTACCTAACTAATTAAACTAATATTTAACATACATCTTAATATAATTTACACTAAACTAATTCATAATTTAACTATAATTTACCTATAATTAATTAACTATAATTTAACTAACAAATTTAACTAAATAATTTAACCTACTAATTTAACCTATTAAATTTTAACTACCTATTTAATCTATAACAACCATAATACATAAAAAAACCCTAAATTAACAACACACACAAAATAACCTCCACCACAATTTTACCCTATAAATTACATAAAATAATATATATTTAAAACTCAATAATAATATTACACACAAATAACTTAAATCTATATATAATACAACTCTCTCCCCACCATCCATTCAACACAAAAAAAATTCTAAACACAAATTTCATATATAAATTACTATTAATTAAATATAAACAAAGTAAACTTAAAAAATCTAACAAAATTACTGTTCCCCCTAATTTAACCAACCTCCCAACAAATCCAAATACAATTAATACTCAATCAACATTTATTAAATAACTATAAATTATATAATATAGATAAACAAATAATCACCACCAACATAAATCAATTACTACCATCCAAATTTAAAGATTATTCCACTTACATATATACCATAATTTCTAAAATACCCTAATCCACCCAATCAATCAACCCAACAATCACCCTATATTTAAATACATCCTATTCAAAACAAAAAAAATCAAATTACATCTTCCAAATTAATAACTTAATTAAAATTAGACTTCTACATCCAATCCTCACTAAATCACCTACCACCACACCATCTAATAAACATATTTTATAGATATAAAATTCATCAATCATCTTCACATAAACAAAAAATATGAAAATTCCAAAAACTAATAAAATTAATAATACCACTATTCCATCAAAACCAACTTATCAACCTCTAATCATCCTTCATATATTATATAATCCTTTCCACATTCTTTTTAAATATATAAATTTCTCTACAATTCTATCCTTTATCTTAACACCCTATAACTTTTCCATTCTATATTCATATCTCTTTATTTAATTTATAATCAACCTCCCTCTTTTCTTTAAAAAAATAAAATCTCTAACATCAAAACCTTAAACACCAACAAAACAACTATTTCCTAATCAAACTCATTATTATTTCTATATATTATATTTATATATATACATATAAATCATATTCATTTTTTCTTCACCTCTTCTCCCATTCTAATTCAAACCAAACAATTCAAACATAAAAATAACCCATTCTCATCTTATACCATTAACCCTTAAAACATAAATTAAAACCCAATCCCAAACCACCCCTCAACCTCAACCCACCCTTTCACCACATCAACCACCTCCCTACACATCTATCTCTCAACTAATAATATATCCTTTTAAAAACCCATTATAACACCACTATCCTCTCATAACCAAATCTTCTCTAACTCAAAATCTCATCAATCCCTAATAACCATAAACTAATTACCTATTAAATATTAAACATTCCCCAAACTAACCACAACATTACTCTATACACCAATAAACAACTTTCACATCACATCACAAAAACAACTACATTATCTTCCACATCTATAATTGACCTAACTTCATTTTTCTTCATTATTTCCCAATCCACCAACCACAAAATACCACAATAAACACAAATCCTCCATTACACCAACAATTCTTACCTTTAAAACCATTTTTATAATTTTGTATTATCACCTCTATTAAAATTACTATAATTATAACTACTATAATTATAAAAATAAACAACAGTAATAATACAAATAAATCTATAAAGATCCACTTCATTTTTTCATTCTATCATCATACTTATTATAATTCATAGTCCCTTTATTACCTTTTGAATATTTAAGATTCTCTTAATATATAACAAACCTTTTCTAGTTACATGACTCTATCGTACTTAACATATAATATATAATTTATTTTTTATTTAAGTAAATTTCTAAACTCCTAATTACCATTTAAACTTAAATTTTATTAATATTTAAAAATACAAGAATGTATGATTAAAAAGTTATCTCCAATTTCAAAAAATCAAATATTAACAATTTAAATTATAGATAAAGATAATATAATACATTACATTCTATTTATGTGTTAACCAAATATTTCATATAACATTTTGTTTTTTATTGTATCTGGTACTTAAAAATAAACAAGTATTAAATAATACATTATTTTTAATATATTAATATAAATAATCTCAAAATATAATTACTATCTAATAAAAAGATAACCACACAATAACTATAACTAACAATAAAAAAATTCCCCACCATTCCCATATCCCCACTCAATTTTCAAATAATATTAAAATAACAATCTATTAAAAATTCACACCAAAAAACTATATAACCCAATCCCTCACCTTTCTCCTTTAAATTATATTATATAAATCATACAACCTATACAAAAAACCAAAAACTCTCTCCATATACTAAATTAAACAATATATTCCCCACAATTATACAACCCCAACACTAACCCAAAAATACAAACAAAAAAAAAATATTTTCTATTTCATTTCTCTATTTTTTCTACCCCATTTCAATTTAATTAATTCCTCTCTTCTTTATTTTTTATATAACTATTTTCATTTATAGTAACCATATTTTTACTTTTTCTAAAATCAAATTTATTGCATATACTGTTTCTAGCTAATAAAGATAATATTTTATAATTAATTCGTCTAAGTTTCACACATACTAATAAATCCTCTGCATAAAAAACAATTTTTATTCAAAACAACATCTTTCTAATTTTCTATAGATGTACGAGTTAATAAGACAATTTACTTATCTGCATCCATTATTAAACCCCCAGTATCTTGGTAGCTGTTCTAGGATCATCACATTATTTTCTATTATTATACAATACATCTCCACACTACCAAATTCTATACTAAATATCTTATTTTTTATATATATTTCACTCAATACAAATATTATATATATAATTTTATATATATATTTTTATATATATTATTCTATTTAATTTATATATATATTTTTATATATTTACATAAAATAATTTAACTATTTCTCATTAAACCTCAATATAATAAGATATTCCTAATACGGAATTTCCTTGAATATTCATACTATTTTATTTATTTAATAAAATAATCTACATCCAACCATACAACCACAACACATAACAAAACCATTATCCCCAACCATTTAAATACCCCTCTTATCTTAACATTGGTAAACCTCTTAATTAATATATAAAAAAAATTAATCAATTTTTAATTTTAAATAAAAAACATAATAAAAAAAAAAAAAAACAAAAAACAAACACAAAAAATACAACAGATTTATGTAATATTCTCGCATAATAACAAATCAAGAATAACCTAGACATAATAATTCAAACAAATAAATAATACATTCCCTTACAAATCTTTTGAAATACAAAATACAAAACAATCTTACACTATAAACGAATACCATCATTTAAACACATATTACCAAACCTCCTTAATCATAATGAAAATATCAGAAACTTAAATCAAAAAAAAAGATAACTATAACTCTTAAATTTCTCGAACACATCCATAATAAAACATAACCTCCCTACCAAACATCTCCAAAATACAACCCCCTAACTCTCAACCTAACTATCCATCTATACCACCCCCTTTCTCTCCAATCAACCCATAATCACACCAAAAAAATATTTTTTTAACACCAAAACAAACACCAATCATAATAAATAATTCCCCCTTTATTTACTACCTAATAATCATAATCCCTCAAATAAATTTATCTTCATCATTTCATATATCTTTAATAAAAAAATACAAATATAATAAATATCACCACATATCTCTAACCCACACCATTCATAATCACTAAACAATAAATAAAACCACTAACAAAAATATTCAACCTATATTAATAACCTCTAACCTAATAACCCCCATACAAACAACCAAATATAACATTTACCAAACCACAAACCACCATCCACCTTACAAACCCAAACCTCAATTTATATAACTATTTTACCACCCACCATACCACCACACCACCACATCCACCACACCAACACTCATAAAAATACACTATATTAAACACACAAACTCCTATATTGTCCATCCTTTTCTTCCAATATCAATACCCCCCTAAACACCTCACAAATATTTTACTATATTTCCTTCCCAACCTTAAATTCAACTTTTCCTCTTAACAAAAATCCTTTTTAACATTAAAAAATATCATCCACATCCTTTAAATAAACTACGTCAATTTCTTTTTCAATTAACTCTGCTATTTTTCATACATTTAAATATAATTTCTTTAATTAAACATACTTATATTCATAATATACACTTATATTCTTTATATACAATCTAATTTCTTTATAAAATCTATTTATTCTACTTTCAACCAATACTCATATTCTAATATAAATCTATCTTCTTTAATATAACTCTAATTTATTCTAATATAACTTATCATCTTTACTATCAAATTACTATACTTATACATATAATCTACTATTCTTCTAATATAATTAAATTTATTATAATCTAACACCCTTTCTTATCTTTAATATACAATCTACTCTTATTCTAATATACTCTAATATTTTAATATATACTCTATCTAGTTAATATACAACTATATAACATTAAACATAAAACAACTACACAATAACAAAAAAAACAAACACCAAAAATAATAATACTTTTATCCTATATAATACCTTACTAATTATAACTCAATAAATATTCTTATCAAAAACATTCTATAACATTATACAAAACACTTACTTTTAATCATTCAAATAAATATCATCAATAACTTTTATTATCCCTTCCACCCAAATAAAATATTACTATAATTCTAACTCAACTAATAAAATATCACCTCCTCTCCCTCATCAAATAATTCAACAAATAAACTCTTAACCAATTTCCATATCCTCTTACTCTCACTCCCTCCCTTAATATTCACTTATAAAAACACAACAACAAAAAAAATTAACCATTCTTTTTAAATTTCTTTTCATTATTTTTAAAAAACAATTATCAACTCAATAATTTACCAATCTCATAAAAAATTTTCCCCCCCCTTTTTTATCTTCTTCCATTCATATCTTTAACTAACACATCCTTAAATTATTCTTCTTTCCTATTCTCATACTCTATCTTTATCTCTTTTCTTTTATTATCTATTAATCCTAACTTCATCTATCTTCTTTTCTTATCTTTTTTCCCTCAAACTTACTCTTTATTCCTTCCTTTCACTCACCATCTTCCTTTTTCTCTTTCTCAAATTCTCACAATATAATATACTTCCTTCACCCTATTTTCTTCACCCCATAATTACCATTATCAATCTTCTTATCTTCTTTAAATTAATATATAAAAAACCATTTCACTCCCCCCTCACACTATCACTCCCCTCTCCCAATATCCTCCCCATATCTTTCTCTCTCTTTCTCTAACACATTCCTTCACTCTCCAATTTATTCCCTTTCATCTTAATTATTTCACTCATTTTAATATACTTATCTTATATCCTTCATTTATACTCACCTTCACTTATACTCAATTATTTATAATCACACTTCATTATATCATTCATCTTAAATATTCCATTTATTATTAAATATCCTTTAACTTTAATACTCACTCACTTTAATAACCTTATATTAATATATTCCTGTCTTAATCCTTTCATATTATAAATAAACTTATCTTATACTCACACTTAACTCTTATACTACTTCATTTATCTTTCTTTTATATATTCATCTTATATAATTACTTTATACTTCACTTATACTCACTCATATTATACTCCTTCATCTTATAATAAATTCATCTATATCACTTCCATCTTATACTACTTCATATTAATACATTCATTATATAAATTCTCTTATACTATAATCTTAATATACTTATTTATATCACTTAATCTTTATATCATTCATTATAATAATTATTTATAAATCTAATCTTATATAACTTCATCTTATAATACTACTTATATTTATACTTCATTATACTACTTCCATCTTATATACTTTATCTTAATATCACTTCACTTATACTCATTAATTTAATATATTCACTTATACTACTTTTTTCACTTATAATAAACTTCCTTTATATCATTATCTTTATCTTCACTTCAACTCCTCCCCACACCATCATCCACCCACAAACCATCACTAATCAACACTAAAAAAATATCATAATAATAACAATCCACCACATTCTCTCATACAAATCACCCATCCCCCTCATTAATTACATAAAAAAAACTCCTATCACCACCAAATTCTCTCAATCACAACCATTTCCTTTTATCCTCACTATCTTATATACTCATTTCTATTAACTACTTTCATAATTCTCTTATTTTTCTATTTAATATACCCCCCTATTCTTTTTTAATTCCTATAACCCATATCAACTACCTCAACTCACATTTCTCACTTTATCATCAAAACCTATAACTACCCACCCTACATTTCCTATCAATATTATCTTTTCTCTAACTCACTACTCTATACTCACTTCCACTCATATACTCCTCACCCCAATCAATAACTCATATTCATCATACTCACTCACTCTCAATCACTATACTACTACTCAATCCTCTCTCATCATCATCACTCACTACTCATACTCATCTCACTTTATATTCTCTACTACTTACTGCCACTATAATATAACTTCTCACTACTCATTCACTCTCTCATAACTCACTCAATCATCTACTCAAAACTCTCACTATCTTAATCACTATACTAACTATTCATAACTACTCATCATCCTTACTCACCACTACTCATACTAGATCACTTCACTCTCTCACTATCTCTCACTCAATCAATAATCATCACTACTCACTCAATCATCACTCACTCACTACTCTCTCATACTCATTTATTTTACTCTCTTCCCCAACCCCACCATTCACAAACACCCAACCTAATTCCATAAAAAAATCTCAAAAATCATTACCCCTCACCCATAATCTCCCCCCCTCTAAAAACTCACACCCCTCCACTACATACCTCCCAATTTTCCCCCCTCCCCCCAAATACCACACACCCATAAACTCTTATATTACAATATAATTCAAACTACCTCCTCTTCTCAAACATCAAAAACTCACCTTCTAACTAAATCTTAAAAAACAAAAAATAAATTCCTACATAAAAAACTACAAATTACAATCAAAAAATCCACACATCCAACTATCCCAAATAAAAAACCCTAAACCCTAACAACACCACTACTATAAAACATACCCATCCATAATCTACATTAATTTATATCCATACATAATTTTTATTAAAATAAATCCCAAAAAAACCAAAACAACCCCAAACAAAAAATAAAAATAAAATCTTCTAATAAATCCCCACAATTTATCAATTATACATTCACCACTCTTAATATCAATTTCTCTTTACTAAATTTAAATCTACTAATTAACAACACTTAACCCCAATAACTATACCATCAAAAAATCCACTACCTCCCCCCCAATCATACATAATCAACTCATCCACCCCCCTATTATTTCCATTCTTACTTTTCCATCTCTATATCTTTAATTTTTTTACCCAACCCCATCCCCTCTCTTTACATAACTTACCTTAACCACTCTCTCAAATAATATTCAATACAATTCCCTCTCTTCTTAATCCCCTTATAATAAATATAAAACCCATAACAAAAACAATAAAAATATCTCATAATATATCTATTTTCATAATAACAAAAAAACAAAAAAAAAAAAAAAAAAAAAAAAAAAAAAAAAAAAACCTAAAAAAAAATTCCCAATAATATAAATTATATTCATTAATACCCCATTACACACCACCCAAAACAACTAAATCCATAAAAACCAAAACAAAAATATATACTCAACAAAACAAAACAACAAAAAACAACAAAACAACACAACAACAAAAAACAAAGCAAAAAAAAAACAACAACAACACAAACAACACACAAAACACAACAAAACAAAACAACAAACACACAACAACAAAACAACAACAACAAAAAACCAACAACAACAACAAAACCAACACCAACCACACAACAAAACAACAAAACAAAAACAAAAACAACACACACAAAAACCCAAAACAAAAACCAAAAACAAAAACCACAAAACAACAAAAACACCACCACAACCAAAACAAAAAAACACCACACTAAATAACATTCACCCATCAATAAAAATTAAAATAAAACCATCCCCTAATACACAATATCTACCAATATCACCACAAACCAACAAACAAAACAAAACAAACTTAAATAAACACTAACACAAAAAATCTAAAAAAAAAACACCATTCAAATTAATAAAAAATACCACATCATTAAATTACAAAATTCAACTTCCAACAATTTTCATACACCTCCTTACTTTAAAATCCTTCTATTTCTTTTACCCACACATAATAATATACAATAATACCTTACTTTTTAAATAATAAACCACCCAAATCATAAAATAACCACAAACCCACCCCAAAAACTTAACCATTATTTACACCTATAATAAACTATATCCCCTCATCTAATTAACAAAAAAACCCACATCAATACATAAAATTACCAAAATAACTATATTCAACCTATCTAATTTAAACAATAATTAACTTACAATCCCCTATATATAACCATAGTCCCAATAACTACCTAAAATTAACTATCTAATAAACCTATAAATAAAATCCCTATCTAATTAAACCCCACTTAAATTCAACTCTCAAACAACTCCAAATCCCCTATAATTTAAACAACTACAAATAACAATAAATTAATTATTAATTTAATATAATTACCTACTATTCAAACTCTAAATAACCTCACTCACTCAACTATAATCCCTACTACATTATACCCCATAATTAACCTACTCCTAAAAATTAACCCATCTACATTACACATAATTCCATATTAACTATTAATTACCCTAATTAACCTATTACATTAACTATAATAAAATCACTAATTCACACCTATAAATTCACATAATTCAATACTAATTTAACATAATAATATCATTTCTACAACAAAACAAAAATATTAAAACCTAAAATAAACAAACATTAAATAATCAAAAAATCACAAACCCCCCTCCTAACATAACCTATAAAATTTTTACTCTCATAATTCCACTTATCTTCATTTAATAAATCATCCACACAATTTTTCATTATTTTCCACTAAACAATTTCATATACAACTAACCACTTTAATCAATCTTATCTAAATAATATCTAATATTTAACCATAAATTCTCAAACAAAATTATCTTATTCCACTTATCTAATTCTATTATTTAAAATTTAAATATCTCTTTCCTTAATACTCCTTATTTTTATTACCAATACAATATCTTTAATAATATATTTAAATTTTTCTCCAATCTTTAATTCTTTCCCTTTATTATATTTATTTTATTATTCTTATATTATCTATCTTTTTCCATATTTTAATAAATTATTTTTTCTCTCCTCTAATTATCCTCAACCATCAATAAAAATAAACAACCTATATAAACTTACTACAATAAATCATATACCCCACTATTCCCCCATTAAAATAAAAACAATCACTCCCATCCATCCTAAACTAATAATCCTTTCACCCTCTATTAAACTAAAAATCTTATCATCTTAACCCCTCCAACAATCTTTAAATTCCTTTTATCCCCATCCACTTATCAACTCTATCAAAATTTAAATTCCCTATATTCTACCTAAAACCTCCTCAAAACCCTCATTAACACTTATTTTCCTCTTACTACATATCCACCCCTTATCCACTTCCAATTATTCTACAACCTTATTCACCCTAACATTTCAACTTCTCTTTCTTATATATTTCAATTCTCCTTTCATTAATCATTTCAATTTCTCTTTTCATTAATCATATCATCTTTCTTTATTTCAATTTCAAACTTTTCTTTATTAATTATTTTCAATCTTTCTTTCATTACAATATTTCCAATCTTACTCCTTCCTTAATATTTTCAATAACCTTCCTCCTTTCTTTACATATTTAATTTCTCCTTCATTAATATTTTCACATCTTCTCATTTCCTTAATATTTCAATATTTCCTTTAATTAAATTTTCCAAACTTTTCTTTATTAATATTTCACATCTTCTTCTTTCATAATATTTCAATCTTCTCTTTCTTAATATTTCCATTCTTTCTTTCATTAAATTTCCATTCTTATTATTTCATTAAACACAAAATTCATTATTTCTTTCATTTCACCTATTTCAATTTCTCATTTCATTATAGGACCCGATTCTTCACCCATTTTATTATCAAAACTCAACAATATCCACCCCACCAAAACATAACAATATCTCATTAAAAAATTTATACCCTAACCCCATATCAATTTATATTCTCCAAACCTAATCTTACATTAGTTATTTAAATGTGGTGTTTTCATTGATTTTTATTTCTTTTATAATTCCTAATATATTTCTATCTCCCTTTATCAGATTTACAGTTCTTGATTATCAATATATTCTACACATAATCATATAAAAATAAATATAAACTTCATAATTAATTTAAAAATCAAAAAATCTACATATACAAAACCATTTAAATTCTATCCTAGTAACTATACATTATTATACCACATCAACACAATCAATTGAACAGCTAATCACTCAACATACAATTCCTCTAAAACCACCATAAAAAACCTATTATCCACACCCCCACCACCCAACACCCCCCCCACACCCCACAACCAAAACCCAACCCAACAATACCAAAACTCTCCCCCTTCATACACTTACCAACTCACTAACTCCCACAACACCACACACACACCACAAAAAAACCACACCACACAACCCACCAACACCACACACAACAACACACCACAAAACCCCCCAACAAACAACCCACACCCCACCACCCCCCACCAACACTCACACCCAAACACTCAAACACACACACCCACCCCAACACCACCAACCCAAACCCACCCACCCACACACCCCAAACCCCACCCACACCCACCCCAACCCCCACCAAACCCAACCCCCACAACAACAACCAACCACCATCACCCCCCCCCCCCCCCCCAACCCAACCCCACCAAAACCACCACCCCACACCCCCAAACAACCACCCAACCCACCCAAAACATCACCCAACACAAAACCAAACACTAACCAAAACAACAAACCACCAAACCAACCCCCCCCCCACCCCACCCACCCCCCACCCCACCAACCCACACACACACAAACCCAACCCAACCACCACCCACCCCACCCCACAAACACCCAACAACCCACCCCACCCCGCCCCCACACACCCACCCCCCCCACACCACCCAACCAACCACACACCAAACCCCCCACACAAAACCCACACCCACCCACCCCCACCCCCCCCCCACACACCCCCAAACAAAACACCACCCCCCCACCACCCCCCACACCCAAAACAACCAAACAATACACAAAAACAAAAACAAACTCAACAACACCATAAAACAAAAACACAAACAACTAAACCAACAAAATCAACAAAACACCCCACCACCACCAATAAACAAACCACCATAAAAAAAAACAACAAATCTTAAAACACACCTACACATAAACCTACAATAAACAAAACAACACACCAAAAACAAACAAAAAAAAAAACACCAAACAAAACACAACACCATCCAACACACCCCAAAAAAAACACACCAAAACCAACAAAACCTCAAAAAAACAAACCCCACACCACCCCCACAACCCCCCCCCCCCCCCCCCCCAACCCCAACCACCCCCCCACCAACACCCAAAAAATCCACCCCCCCCCCCCAAAACCCTCCCCCCACCCCCAACACAAATCCCACACCCCCACCCACCCACAACCAAAAAACTCCCACCACACCAACACCCCCACCCAAAAACACCAACCACAAAACACCAAACCCAAACCCCCCAACAACACCCCACCAAAATCCAAACCCCCCACCAAACCAACACCAAAACCCCCACATCCATAAAACCCCCCAACCCCCCCACAACCAACCCACTCAAAAAACAAATAAACAAACACCCCATAACCACCACCACCCTTACAAACAAACAACCAAAACAAAAACACAACAATAACCAACACATAACAAACAACCCCCAACACAACCATACCAACCAAACAAACACTACCACCACAAAAAACCACCACACCTAAAAACACAACCAACTAAACCACATAACAAATAACCCCAACCCACCCACATAACACCCCCCCCCAACCTCACAATACACAACAACCACAACCCCCAAACAAACAACCCCCAACCAACAAACCAACAAAAAAACAACCACTCAAACCCCACCCCCACACAAACAACCAACCCCCAAACCACCCCCCCCAAACACAACCCCACAACATATAAACAAAATAAAAACCCCCATATATCACACATCCAAAACAAACACCCAAAAACCCCCAACACAATCCAATACTCAAATAAAACCCTACAATAATAATATAATTCACCCTATAAAACAAAAACACCATAAATCTTAAAACCATAACAAAAACCACCACACACAACCACAAAACACAACAACCAAACCCACCACCCCCCACAATCACAAAACATACCTAATACAACACAAATTAACCCCAACACAAACAAACCAAACCACCAAACAAACATAAATACACCAACCCCCATCCTAAACACCCCACACACAAAACACCAACCACAACCCCCTACACCCCAAAACAAACACACAACACCCCACCACACCAAACCCCACACCCACCCAACCACACAACCACAAAAACAACACCCCACCCACCCCAAAAAACCACACACCACCCCCCCACCCCCCCACCCCCACCCCCCCCACCACCACCATATCCCCCAACAAAAAAAAAACAACAAAATAAAAAATCATCTCAACAACCAAAAAAAAAAACAAACATAAAACACCCCCAAACCCCAAAACCTAACCCAAACTAAACACACCACAAAAACCAAACCAAAACCACCAACAAACTAAAACATACCAACCAAAACTACAAATCATCTCTACCCCAACACATTAACACTCTCCAAAAAAACAAAACCCACACCCACACAATCACACTATTAATCTCATCTAACTTCTTAAAATCCCCCATTCCCCCCACATTAAAACACCTCTCTATCCATCTATCCTCTTTCATTAAATAATCACATTACAAAACTTACATTCTACATCAACCCTAAATAAATCTATATATATATATACAAAACCCCACAACACATACTATCCCAACAATACAACTCCCCCTAATAAAAACACTCTAACCCTCCCCCTCAAACACAACCACCCAACCACACAAACAAAACAACCAAACATAACTCAAACCCCACCCAACACCCAACCCCAACACAACACAACAAACAAACAAACCAAACCCTACACACCATAAAAAACAAAAAAACAACAAAACCACCATCAATAACAACCAAAAAAACCAAAAAACCCAACCCCCCAAACCCAAACACCCACACACCCCCAAACCACCAACCCACCAAACCAAAAAACCCAACCCCAAACAATACCCCCATAAAACACAAAATCAACAAAACCACAACCACACCAAACCAAACACCAACACCACACCAAACCCCCCCCCCACCCCCCAAACACCCCCACAATAAAACACCCCCAACAACAATAAACCCAAAAACCCACATACCCCCCCCCCAATAAATAAACAACAACTAACCATATACCTACCAAAAAACAAAACCAACAACAACCACACCAATCCCCCCAAACAAACACACAAACCCACAACACTACACAAAAACAACTCCAAACCACTAAAAACACCACCACTCTCCACAACCACACAAACACCAACAAAAAAAACTACTTAAAAACCTTATCTTATACTCCATAAACAAAACAACCTACAACCAAACAACAACAACACACAACAAACAAACAAAAAAAAACAAAACAAAACCACACAAAAACAATATCCACCAACCAAAAACAACATTTCATCAAATACACCAAAATCAACAAACCAAACCACAACACACAACACAACCACAACAACAAACACACAAAAAACCACAACAAACACAACCAACAACAACAAACCAACCAAAAACCACCACAAACACACAACACAACAAACCAACACAACTCACACAACCACAACAACAAAACAACACACAAAAACACACACACAACACACAACAACAAAACACAACACAACACAACATCCACTAACCCAAATCACAACACAAACACCCCCCCACACCCCCCAAACACACAAAAAACAACAAAAACCAAACAAAACACAAAATCAAACACCCCCCAACAACACAACCAACACCACCAAAACCCCACACCACCAAACCCACCAACAACCCCACCAAACCCCCACACACACAACAACCCACAAACACACCAACACACCCCCACCAAACACATCCACAAACCCACCAACAAACCAAAACCAAAAACAAAACAACACACCAACACAACCACAACCAACAACCCAAAAAAAACCCAAACCAAACAACAAACACACACCCCCCACCACACACACCAACCACACACCACAAACACACCCCCACCCAACAACACAACCACACACACACAACAACAAACCAAAAACACCAACAACAAAACCACCACAACAAAACCAACACCCACACCCCACAAACCAACCACCAACCCAACACCACCCAACCAACCCTAACCCCAAAACACACTCCCCAAAAACCTCCAAACACACCACTCACACATACACCACCCCTCTCCAACTTCAAAACCTCCATAATTAAATCCCAACCAATACAAAACTCCCTTAACATCAACCCCTCCTCAATATACAAACTTAACTAAACTCAAACCATTCATATCAACACAACCCTCCACATACAACACAAAAATACTAACACTAAACTCCACTCCAATAACACTCCCTCTAAACTTAAACCCTCTCTTCTACCACACTACCCACTAAACCTCAAACATCAACCACCACACCATCTCAAAAAACCATCTCAACTCTAAACTCTATCAACTTCTACACCATTCTCTAACTCTTCAACTTAAACTCCCTTAACACTAAATCCTCATAACTTCAACCCACCTCAAACACCACTCAAAACACTCTACTAAAACTCCTCTCACTCTAAACCCTCCCATAACTAAAACCTCCTCATAACTAAACCACTCTTCAAACTAAACCTCCTTACACAAACCACCTTAACATAACCACATCATCAACACCCCATAACTCACCACCACAATCACAAAACACACTCACCAACACCACCAAACCATCAAACAACAAAACCACACACCCAACCCACAACCAACAACAACACACCACACACACCAATCCCCAACACACCAACACAACCCACCAAACCACACACCCCACACACAACACCACACCAAAACCACAAAACCCAAAACCCACAACCACACCCACCAAGACCCAACCAAAAACACAACCCACCAACCCATACACAAAACCAATCCCCACTCAAAAAATACAACACAAACAAACAACCAACAAACCACACCCCCAAAAAACCAACCACCAATCCAACAACAAAACCAACAACACAACCCCCAATAAAAAACACACAACACCACAAAAACACACCACCAAACAAAAAAACACCTACACACACCACATCCAAAAACAAACCCACTACCATCCCAACCCAACCCCAACAAAACACCACACCACAACAACCTCCATCAACCAACACACAACCCACACCACACAACCCAAACCACCAAACCCAACCACCACCCAAAACACAAACCAACACAACCACACCCCCACACACCCAACACACCAACACACCCCCAAACCCACACCAACACACACAAAACCACACTAAACAAAAACAAACCATCCCCAACAACAAACACCCCAACACCCCAAACCCACCATACCACTACACCACCAAAAACACCACTCCAAAACTAAAACTCCTCTAACTACCATCTCTACACTCAAAACTCAACACTTAACTCCCCTTAACTTCCCCACAAAAACAACATACACCATCCACTCACACAAAATTAAAACATCTACATAACTCAAAACCACTAACACTCAAACCTCTCTAAACTAACCTCTCTTAACTCAACCCTCATTCACTCAAACACCACAACCACAAAACACACTTAACCTAAACCTCCCTTTCACCTAACCCATCATAACTCTAACCCCCATTTCACTCAAACCTCAAACCAACCCCACACATAACACTCCCAACCCACTCACAACCAACCAAACCCCCCCCCACCACCAATATCATCAACCCCAACAACCCCAACCAAACCCCAACACACAAAATCAATTACATAACCAACCAAAACCACACACACAAACCCAACCCCCAACACACAACAACACCCCAACTAACAAAATACCACTTCCCCCCAAACACAAAATAAAATCACCCACACAACACAAACATATCAACACACACCCACCACCACACACCCCAAATCACCACCCAACACACCCTCAACACCATCACCCACACAACACCACCACCACACCCACACACCAACAAACCACACCACAACAAAAACACAACACCAACCCAACACACCAAAACCCACAACACCACAAAACCAAAAACACAAACACCCACACACAAATCCACAAACACCAACCTACACTAACCCCAAACCCACAAAACACCACCCATACACACACCCCCCCCTCCAAAACACAAAACCCCCCACACTCCACCACCAAATAACATACACAAAAAAAAAAATACACTAAAAACCAAAACCACCCCAACCACCCTCCAAAAAACACTAAATCCCCAAAAACCACTCCCATTAATATTTCTATTCCCTCAAACACCAAGCTCACTTCTCCAAATCCACCCAACAACACCCCCTCCACCAACAACACATAAAAAATCACTACCCCATCCAAACACCCCACCACCAAACATTAACCACCACCAAAACATCAAACACTATATCTAATCCAATTAAAAACCAATTCTCTACCCCCAAATCTCATACCCAATATAACCCAATACAAATCCTCAAAAATACCAATTAACTACCCCTATTATAATACCTCTATTATTATACCCTTTATTATCATTCCCCCTATTAACATACCCTATTATCATCACCCCCTATTATCATCTCAAAACACACACATCTAACAACACAACACTCCACAAAACACCATAAAAACAACAAAAAACATACCATCTATACAAAACTACAATCCCCAATAAAAACCCACAAATCAACCAATTAACATACACAAAAAAAACCACCCACAAAAATTACAAAATCAACCCACAAACACCCCAAAACCCACTACACCAAACAAATCCCCCAAATAACCATAACAAAAACCCACAACACAAACACAACAATAAAAACAAAACATAAAACCAAACTCACCTAACACACAACAAACAACAAAATAAACAAAACCAAACCACAATACACAAAAAAAAAACACAACACAAACAAAAAAAAACAAAACACAAACACACCAAAAACAACCAAACACACAACACACACAAAAAACACCCAACAAACACAAAAACAACATCTAAAACTCACAACACACACACAACAACACCCACACCCAACCAACACACAACAACACACTCACAACAAAACAACAAACAACACAACAAAAACAACACAAACAACAAAAAAACAAAACAAACACAACAAAACAAAACACACAAACAAAAACCACCTACATCTATCCAAACCACAAAACAAAAAACAACAAACAAAACCAAACACAACCCCACCCCCCCCACCCAAACCAAACCACAACCCCAAAACAAAAACTCACCCTAATCACCAACACACAAAAACACACAACACCCAACCCACACAAAAACAACCCTACACCCACCCCACACATAAAATATACTTAACCCACTAACCACAAAACAAAAAAATCCATAACACACCCACACCCTATATATCTAACAAAAAACACACACACCCAACACAAATAAAAAAACACCACACCCCACAAAAAAACAAACAACCACCCCCCAACCAACAAACACAAACCCAAAACCATCCCACTCCTTCAATACTATAACCACAAACCAAACAAAACTCTCCATAAAAAACACACACCCCCAATCAAACTCAAAACCCATATCCACAACCACAAATCCACAAACCCAAAACCCCCAACAACACAAAACAAACCTACAACCCACACACCAACAAAACCATCCCAAACCTATACAACTCACCATAAACACCATATCCATATACACCACACCATCTAATAACAATCCTTATACCCACACAACCCAATAAAATAAAATCCCAAATAACATTCCCCCATATAAAAAATATCCATATAACACTACCATATAATTAAAAAACCCAAAAACCTCCCCCAACTACAACTAAAATTCCATACACACTACCCTAAAATAAATAACCCTAAACCAACATCAAAACTACACACAAACAAAAACAACACAACTCCAAAAAAAACTAACAAAACACACCACCCAAACAAACCCACAACACACCAAAAAAACCAACCAACCCCCCAATCAAAAAACCCCCACAAACCACATCCCCCAACCACACCACCCCACCACCCCCCCCCAAAAAACCAACAACCAACAATAAAACAAAAACCCCAAAACCCACCCCAAAACCCAAACCCAAAACAACACAAACAAACCACACACCCCCACCACAAAAAACCCTCAAAACACCCCCCAAACCAACAAACAAAACAACAACCACAACCAACACCACCCCCCAACAACTACAACCACCTACCACCCACACCCAACACCAAACCCCACCCCACCCAACAACCCACACCCCACATAAAAAAAACCAAAACCCAAAACCAACAACCTCTCATACATCCCAACAAACCTCTCACCCAAAACACACCAAAACCCACCAAAACCAACCAACCCCAATACCTCCTCTAATACTACCAACAACATACTCTAACAATACCTCCCTACACCAACCACACACAAACCTCAAACCAAACCATCTAACCAACCAACCCCACACAACACTAACCATAACCACTCTAATACATCCCAACAACAATACTAAAACCATTACACTCTCCTCCTACCATCACATCTCAAACCCAAAACCACTCTACTACTACTCACCAATCCCTCACAACCCCTTACTACCACCTACCTATTCCATCAACATACTCTAAACCCATACCACCTCTACCCTACACCCCTCAAACAACACAAACCAAAACACCAACCCACCAACCACCCACCACAACCAAACCCACAAAAACACACCAACAAAACCCCCTAACACAACACCACAACCCAAAAAACACACAACAACACTCAACAACCAACCCCACCAAAAACCCCAACCAAACCACCATCACCAACAACACCCAAAAACTTCCCAAATACACCCAAAAACCCCAACACAACCACAACCAAAACCACACCACCAAAACACCTCCTAATACAACCCCAAACCACAAACCCCCAAACCACCTACTCAACCACCCAACACAACCCCAAAACCACACTACAACACCATCACCAACAAAAACCCTAACCAAAACAACACAAAACACCAAACAAACTCAACCCCCAACCACACAACAAACAACCCCCACACAACCCCAACAACCAAACAAAACCCACAAACACACCCCACAAACCCACCCACCCAACACACCCACCAACCCAACCCCCCACAAACACCAAACCCACAAAAAACCTCCCAACCACCCACCCCCAACCCCCCCCAAACCACAAACACCCCCACACACCCCACAACCACAACCCCAAAACCCCCACAACCCCCCAAAAACACCACCCCACAAAACACACAACACCCACCAAAACCACCCCACCAAAACCCCAACACCCAACCAACAACACACAACCAACCCCCCCCAACACACCCCCACCCCACCCCACCCCCAACCACCCCCCCAACAACACCCCCCCACCACACACCACCAAACAAACCCCCCACAAACACCACACACAACACACAACCCCAAACAAACCCCCAACAATACCAACACCCCCACACCCCACACACCAACAAACTCCCACAAAACCCAACCCACCCCACCACCCACAACCCCACCCCCACACCACACCCACCCCCCCCCCACCCCACACAAACCCACAACCCAAACCACCACAACCCACCAAAAACTAAACACCCCCACCACCCCCCCAACCCCCCAAACACCCCAACCCCCAAAAACAACCACACAACAAACAAAACCCACACAAAACCCACAAACAAACCACCAAACCCCAAAAACCACCACCACACAAACACACAACCACCCCCCACCCCCAAACACCCACAAACACACAAACACAAAACACAATAAAATAACTAAAACCAAAAAACAAAAAAAAAAAATTAACTATCCACAACATTCCTAAAACTACCAACCAAAACAACCCACACCACCACAACACCCACAACAACCCCAACCCACCAACCCACACAAACAAACCACAACCAACCCACACACCCACACCAACCCCCACCCACCCCCCACCCCCCCCACAACCCACCCAACCACCCACCCCACACCCCCCCCCAACCCACACTCCAACCCCACCCCCAAACCCAACACCCCCCCACCCCCACCCCCCCCCAACCCCACCCCCCCCCCCCAAACCCCAACCCCCCCACAAACCCCCACCCCCCACAAACAAAAACCCTCACCCAACAAAACACCACAAATAACACCAACAACCCCACCCAAACCCCCACACAACAACCCCACCCCCCCCAAACCCACACACACAAATAACAACCACAACACCCCCAACCACAACCCCCCACCAAACACCCAAACACAACACCACCACCCACAAAAAACAAAACACACCAAAAAACCAACAAAACAAAACCCCTCAAACAAAACCACAATACACACCACCCCCCCCCAACCCCCCCACCCACCCCCCCCATCCCACAAAACACCAAAAACCCACCCCCCAAACCCCCACCCCCCCACCACCCCACCCCCCCAACCCCCCCACCACCCCCCCCCCCAACCCCCACACCCAACATACCCCCACCCCCACCCCCAAACACCAAACACCCAACAAACCAACCTAACCCCCAAACACCCCCCCAAACAAAACAAACACACCCCAACAAAACACACACAACACAAAAAAACAAAAACAACATACAACCCACCCTACCTACCACCACCACAACACCCATAACATACAAAACAAAAACAAAAACCACCCCAAAACCCCCAAAAACAAAACACCCACCCCCCCACAACCAACCCCCACACCAAACAACCAAACCCCCAAACCCCCAACAACCACACAACCTCCACCCCCCACACCCACCCCCACAAAAACCAAAACCACAACCCACCACAAACACCCCACAAAACAACCACACCCCAACCAACAAACCAACTCATAAACAAAAAAACCCTAAACAACCAACAAACAAACAACCTCAACAACAAAACCCAAACCCCCCCACTCATATCACATAATACTCAATATCCAAAACAACCAAAAAAACACCACCACCCAAACTCACCCATACCCACAACAACTCAAACCACAAAAAAAACAAACATTCCAAAAAAACCTAACAAACCCCCAAAAAAACACCAAAAAAACCCAACCCAACAAACACCCCCCCCCAAAACCAACACCCACACATACCCAAAAACCCCAAACACCAAAAACAACCAACCCCCACAACCTCACCACAAAAAACAAACAACCCCACACCCTAACCACAAAAACAACCACCAACATCAATCAAAAACAAAAAAAAAACACAACAACCCCAAACACACAAAAACAACAACTATAACACCACAAACACAAACACCACCACTACACCATAACCCACCCCCCACCTAACCCCCCCCCCCAAACCCCAAACAAACACCCCCCAACCAAACCATACACAAAACACAACCCCCAACAAACACCAAACACAAATAAAAAAAAATACACAATCTCAACTCTCTACACAAACAACCTACACTTCTTCTCATCACTCACATCTACATCTATCTAACCACTCACTTCACACACAAACAACAACAAACCCACAAAACACAAACAAAACACCCACACAACACAACTCACAACAAAAACACACACACAAAATACTCACTAAAACAACCAACACAACACACACACACAACAAAAAACACAACACAAATCTCAAAACACAACACAAAACACACAAACACACACCCAACACTACAACAAAAACATAAACACACACTCACACTTCCACTCACACACACACACAACACACTCTCAATCCACTCACATAAAACATTACACCAAACACATCAACACATCTCTCATCCACTACAATCTACACTCTACACACCACAAACAACACACAACAAACAACATGACAACGACACAAACTCACTCAACCACTTCAACACACATACACAAACACAAAACACACAAAACAAACACTCACACACAACACTCAACAAACACAAACAACACAAATAAAACAAACAAACAAAATATCACCAACACAAAAACAAACAACCCAAACAACACTTTCATCTCAACACACACAACACACAATCATACACACACAAAACTCTCACATACATCAACTAACCAAAAAACACACAAAACACACACACACTACAACACACTCTCTAATCTTCCCTTCTTTCCATCACTCACATTCTCAAAACTCTCTCACTCAAATCACTACACCCTTACCACTTCTTCTTACTTCTCACCTTTATAAACATTCATATCTACTCTCCTCTTCTCTTCTTCTTCTTCTCTTCAATCTAACACTACTTCAAAACTTAACTCTCTATCTACTATTCTCTCTTCTCACTCTCTCCTCTCTCTAATCTTCTTACTCTCTCTACACACAAACTCCCTCTCCCTTCACATCACACCAATCTCATAAAAAAAACCACAACACAAATCAATCTACATTAACCTATAACTCAAATCACAAAACACACAACCCAAACTTTTATCCATAACAACTTACATCACTCACCCATTACAAACACTCAAATACTTCTCCAAACATACACCAATATAACATAAACAAACCTATAACACAATCAACACCAAACAACAAAAATAAAAACCCCAAAATAAACATAACCAAATCAATTAACCACCAACAAAAAACACCCACAACAATTACCAAAAAACACAACCACACCAACAAAAACACCTCAACAAACATAACTCACTAACCACACACACCCACCCCTCCCCACAACAAAAAACACCAACACAAACAAACCCCACACAACAACACCCACCCACAACAACCTCATAAAAAACCACAAAATAATCAAATAACCACCCACACACAACCCCCACCAACCACCCAAACCACCACCAACCCAACAACAAAAAAACAACCCAAAAACCACAAAACACACAAAACAACACCCACAACCCCAAACCCATCACAAACAAAACACCCCCCCCACCACCCACCCACCACCCCACACAAAAACAACAACCCCCAACAAACCCCACCAACACCAACAAATCAACAACACCAAACAAAACCACACCACCCCCCCCACAACAAACCCCAAAACAAAAACCCCCCACCACAAAACAACAACCCACACAAACCAAACACAAACCACCCATCCCCCAAACACCCACCACAACACAAACCCCCACACCCACCCCAACCACCCCACCCCAAATACCCCAACACCCACCCATAAACATCTAACCACAATAACCAACACAAAACCAAACCTACCCATTTCACAACCTATACACACTACCACACCATACAACCCCATAATCATAATTACTCTAACCCACAATCAAATCCCCACCCAACTCTCTACAATTCTTATACAATACACATACTCTATCTTACCTCCCCCCATAAAAAATCAACCTAAACCACCAATCAACACCCAAAAACTCCATACCTCATACCCTCAATATCAAAACCCACTCCCAATAAACCACCCCCCCACCACCTACTAAAACCAAACCCCATATCCAAAATTAAATATCCCAACCACCTTCCAACCATTATCACATCCACACCACCACAATAAATTAAACATAAACCAATTACAACACCAACCATACAA
Organism: Knipowitschia caucasica; assembly: GCA_964034765.1. NCBI lineage: Eukaryota > Metazoa > Chordata > Actinopteri > Gobiiformes > Gobiidae > Knipowitschia > Knipowitschia caucasica. The sequence goes on from OZ035842.1 coordinate 3,514,537, forward strand.
ATTCACCACATAAAAACCCAATTACATACAAACACATACTAATATAAAATATACCCCAATTACCTAAAAACCATATACATTACACCATTTAATACCCAAATTACCCATTACAAACATACTAATTAAACCTATACCATTACACACAAAACCTAACACATTACACAAAATACCAAAACAACCAAAACCATACAACTTAAACAATACCAATAAATACACCACAAAAAAAAACCATATACCCATACAACACAAACCATCCCCCAAATAACACCTACTACCAAAACAAAACAAAACATACTCAAACAACAAATACACAAACACCCCACCCCCATCCTAAATCCCAAACATATCCCAACAAACCCACTCCTCAAACACCATAACCCATAACATCACAAAAACATACAAACATTACACAATACCACAAACAACACACACATACAAAAAACACCAAAAACCCCATTACAAACACACCAAACAACCATACAATAAACCAAAATACACCACAAAACCAAAACAAACAAAAAACCCAAACAACCCCCCTAAACATAACCCCAAAAACACAACACCAAACCAAACAATAAAACAAACCCAAAAAACCACAACCAAACACCAAACCCACACCCAAAAACAACCCCCCAACTCCAACCCCACACCCCCCAACCCTCCAACCAAAATATTACACACAAAAAAACCCAACCAAAAACCACACAACAAAAAAAACAACAAAAAATGTAAGTCCAGCTCCTCTTGATGTTATTATTATTTTGATTTATTTTAAATCTGCACAATACATTTTTTTATATATAGAGAGAGAGCAGAGAGAGAGAGAGAGAGAGAGAGAGAGAAAGAGAGAGAAGTAGAGAGAGTAAACAGAGAGCAGAGAGACCAGGGAGAGAAACCAGGGAGAGAGACCAGAGAGAGACCAGAGAGAGACCAGAGAGAGACCAGAGAGAGATCAGAGAGAGACCAGAGAGAGACCAGAGAGAGACCAGAGAGAGACCAGAAAGAGACCAGAGAGAGAGACCAGAGAGAGAGACCAGAGAGAGAGACCAGAGAGAGAGAGACCAATCCATGTTTTATCATTATTTTGTATTTATTAAAAACCTGCCCAATACATATTATTACATATCAATATAACTGACAAATAACTTGTACCTGGTACGAAAAGGGGTTGGATTAAAGCTGCACTAACTGACTTTATTTTCGTATTCATTAGAAAAATGCTATCCATATCCGTGCAGTGCATTGGGATATACGTCCTTTTGAAGAATAAGTAGCGCAGATTTGTGCTGGCGTGTCGTTTAATTTTAGATCGAGTTTTTATGAAACAATGAAGAGAATTTGTTTCGGGTCCCGATTGTGACCAATCACAGCGGACCGCTAGCCCCCACTTTCTTTGTCTTTCGTTAGCACAAACAGCTGAGGTAAACAAGCGGCGGAGGCTAACCTGAAGCTTCCCGTGTCTTCGTTACCGGTTACTGCTTAAACAGCGAAGCAGCCAAAAGAAAGTCCCGTTCCTCCGTGCTTCCCGGTTCAATCATTCTATGGTCACGCCATCCACGTTCAAATGTGTCCATATTGTGAGACGTGAGCTCTGTAAACAGTTAGCATGAGCAGAGGCTCAAAGTCAGTTAGTGCAGCTTTAAGCTTATACTCTGTGACGTAGTCTGACATACACACACACACCAGACACACATGCACGCACACACACACACACACATACACGTTTTTGTTACCTGGTGGGTCCCTTTGACAGGGCCGTTCAGAATGGGACCCATAGACATAATCTTTTTTTACCAAGACTTTAAGTAATACAAAACAGTCAATAGAAACCAAACAACTATTTTAAAGGAATTTTATTTTAGATTTTGTTTTCGAATTGCAGTGATTCTATTTTTGACATAGAATTTAATGCCACTCCATGTCCGATGTCTAAGGTCATCTGGTGAGGCATTAATGCAGGCCAGGCAGTGAGACTTCCCAGGGACCTTTCCAGTCTGTATGAAAGGTGTCATGGTCTTCTCCACAGCCTTCACCTCAGATGCAGACCATGGCTTTCTTACACGTTCTAGGGAGAGAAATAAAAATATATTAGCAATATACACTCCCAGGGTGAGGACCAAGCAGCCTGGCTGTAATCCCCCACCTGGTACACTTACCAGAAGGGGCACTGCCACTACCATGGGGTGCATCTGGATGAATGGTTGAAGGTTCTCCGCTTGAAGTTTCTTTTAGCCCGTCCGTTTGTGAGAGGATCTCTACTGCTCTCCCTGTCGCACAGAAAATAAAAATACAAGTGGCCTTTAGGGGAAAAAAATCATACATATTTTAATAATATCAAGAATTACCTTCAGGCTCAATTTGTATCTGGTCGAGGCTCTTTCCTTCGAATTCCGTCACTCTTCCCTGCTCCATGGCCATCAACACTTTGCTGATTTTGGCCAGCTCCAGTGTCCCCTCTGGTAGTCTGTAATATTGCCTGTGGATGCGAATGTCATGGCCGAGGAAGTTGGCAAGTATGTCCATCTCATTCTCTTTCATATTGAGAACTGTAGACATAGTAGCTATGTGCTTTCTAAGTTTGGTTGAGGATAGCATCTCTGGATGCACCGCACCACATTCTTTGGCTACCTGGCGTAGGGAGTCTGATCCCCTGATGTGGGTGTCTGCGCCCGGGCGGGAAAAGAAGTATGGGTTATGGTCAGAGATGGAACAGGCCCTTCTGTTCTCCACCAGCACCTCCATCGAAGCAATCATTTCAGGAGTCAAAAGAACCGGCACTTTCCGACTTCTTTTCCCTTTAATTTCAATGCGTTGAAAATGCTGACACAGCTTTTTCTCAAGTTGGGACAGTCCCAGAGCAATGTCAGAATGGATCCCAGTCTTACTTCTTAAGGTAAAGGCTGTCAGTGGCATCTTTGAAACCTCACCTTCCCTTCTTCGATTGAAAATGATGACCTCACAAAGAGTCAAAACTGCCAGTTTAGACCAATGCTTAGACGTTGGCTCACTTATTAGGGTTTGCACATATTCAGGTCGACATACCTCAATATGTGCATGCATGGCTCTAACGTCCTCAGTCAGAGGAAGCAGGTCCGGAGTGTTCCACTTGGCTTGCCGGAGGGTCTGTAGGGCAGCAGAAGAAACACAGACGTCCCACCTCTTCTCAAAAAGCAGCCGGCTTCGTTGGAGGTTTTTAATAAATAGTTCATCAACACAATGCTCCATTTTTGAGTCACATTCAAGAATATCTGCTAGCTTTCTGAGGCTATGGCCGAGTTTGAGGGCCAAGGATGGAGTCTTGTATTGATTTGTTTCCTCATCATATCCAGCCACAGACCTGACTGCATCAATCACATGGTTAAAGTTGGAAGGAATAAAGAAATCCTTAATTGTTTTCAGTTTCCCTGCGGTTTTTGCTTCGTTAATTAACCTACCGACTTCTCTCATTTTCTGCCTAATGTAATCATGCTTTGTCTTATCATGCCCGTGTTTTAAGTACAGGTGCTCTCCGAGTCTCAGAATCCCCTTTTCTGCTTTGACAACACCCGTGACCTCATCCTGATGCATTGCCGAAATTAAAGACCACAGCTTTTTGCTGATGCCCTCCGGTACAGGCTGGGCTAGGGAGCAGAGGGACTGGACCCTACTTCTACCTGGTTTAGCCTGGGCATCTTTCTGTGAAAGCCGGCACCTGGCCACATGCCTCCACAGCGACTTTCGCTTAAGCAATGCCCCACAGTCTATACAGTGCAAAAACTCACTGGATTTAACTGGGCAATTTGGCTGTTTAGCTGGGACTAAAGTTCCAATGCCGGCCTTTAAAACCTCAAAATTGTGCTCACGGTTTCCACTATTCCTGATCAAATCAAACTGAAGTTTACGTGCTTTAGATTTCACAGGTAGAGCCAATGCTCTGGCTACGTCACTTTCATTTCCATGTTTTCTAGTCAAATGACGGGACATTTTGTGGCAGGACATTGAACAGTAGAGGCAGAAGTGTCTCTTGCTGTATACTCGCCCCCCATTTTTCTTCTTTTGCAGCTGCATGATAACAATCTTATTTGCCTTTGGTTCGTCACTTTCCGAGTCTTGAAGAAAAGTGTTTTTGATTTTTCTTTTTCCATACTTTTTTACAGGTTTCTTCTTGACAGTTAAATCGTCAGAATCTGAGTCGACTTCATCAATTAGGGACTCTTGACTAAGCTGCACAAACAACAAATAATTTGTAATCATTCTATATAACAATTTGAAGTCATGACTTGTAGTCAGCACTTACCAGTGGTTTGTAAGCGTGCGCTTCAGTGTGCTCCTCCATGATTTCTTGCAGCCTAATGAACCACACACTTGCACCTTTTTCTAGCCTGACACCTGATTTCCTCTGTTGTGCTGCTCCATGATTGGCTCCAGCCTGCTGGACTGAAATTGCCCCAGTGTGCCCCTCCTTGATATCCCGCAACCCACCACCAGGGTTCCGACACATAACACACTTTTTTCAGGAAAGTAAACCTCCAGGGGTCCTTTCCATATTTTTACAGAGACTGCATAAGGACCGTTAGAAAAGCATTACCCATTGATTATTAAGCTTGGACCAGTGGGGTCCGGTGTTCGGGCCCCACCACGTAAAACCAGTCCCCATGACGTGAGTGGAATCTCAGGTTATGGAACCCACCAGGAGTTGAAAACAAGTGCACACACACACACACCAGACACACATGCACGCACACACACACACACACACACACACACACACCAGACACACATGCACGCACACACACACACACACACACTAGACACACACACCAGACACACCAGACACACACTCACACACCAGACACACACGCACGCACACACACACACACACACACTAGACACACACACCAGACACACCAGACACACACTCACACACCAGACACACACGCACGCACACACACACACACACACACACACACCAGACACACACACACACACCAGACACACACGCACGCACACACACACACACACACACACACACCAGACACACACGCACGCACACACACACACACACACACACACACACACACCACACACACACACACACACACACCAGACACACACACACACACCAGACACACACGCACGCACACACACATACACCAGACACACACACACACACACACCAGACACACACACACACACACACACCAGACACACACACACACACCAGACACACACACACACACACACACACACACACCAGACACACACACACACACACAACACACACACACACACACACACACCACACACACACACACACACCAGACACACACACACACACACACACACACACACACACCAGACACACACACACACACACACACACACCAGACACACACACACACACACCACACACACACACACACACACACACACACCAGACACACGCACGCACACACACATACACCAGACACACACACACACACACACACACACACCAGACACACACGCACACACACCAGACACACACACACACACACCAGACACACACACACACACACACACACACCAGACACACACACACACACACACACACACACCAGACACACACGCCACACACCAGACACACACACACACACACACCAGACACACACACACACACACACACACACACCAGACACACACGCACACACACACACACACACACACACACCAGACACACACACACACACCAGACACACACACACACACACACACACACCAGACACACACACACACACACCAGACACACACCAGACACACACGCACACACACCAGACACACACACACACACACCAGACACACACGCACACACACCAGACACACACTCACACACCAGACACACACACACACTAAAGCCACTGTCTCTGATTCTTCCTACATTAGCAGTGTAGTGTAGTCATGACGGATGTGTTGGTGAAGCCTGGGCCTCCAGCAGGGATGGGCAGCAGTAACTTGATCTGCAGCTCTCCTCATACAGGGAAGTGATCAAGGGATATCAGCCTGTACAAAGAACACACCGTCCTGGGCTTCAAATGTTTTAATGCTCTTCATCAGGCGTGTGATTCAGCCCACAACAACATTTTCTACGTCACCTAAAATCATGACATATTAACCCAAAACATTATTTGAAGTGAAATTGTTAAATAGAAAACAATGTGGTTAACTTGGTCCAGTTTCGGAACGCATTTAGTTTTCAGGAAATTCAACTAGAAAAGAATAATGAAACTAAAAACTCAAAATACCAAAATACTTCTATTCTTTCGGCCCCCGACCAGTTCCTATTTTTTCTATTCCGCCCCTGACCATAATGAGTCTGACCTCTCTGCTCTTTATGATCCTGGCGTTTGGGTTCATATTGTCCCTGTGTCTTTAAAGCGGTCTCTCCTCGGCCTCGAACCCCAGTCCATCTGACACACATTAGAGCCAGTGACATGCTGTTATGCTGCTATGCGAAAGTTAGAGATTGTATTTTATTCTAATTTTAGTTATTGTTAATTTATCTTGTGCTGTGAGCTCCTCCTTCCTGTTGTTCTGTCGCTGATGATACAGATTCATGCAGCTGGATATCTGGATGTCTTCCTGAAAATGTGAGACAGGCTTTTTCTCTGACCCTGTTCAAACCCAGGTTATGTCTGGTTTTGTTTAGTACTTTGAGTTCCTTTCTGTTTTTACTGTGCTATACAAATAAGCTTGCCTTGCCATACATCCACATAAGCAATGATAAACAATCTGAACTGCAACTAGTGACGCAACTACCCTTTTTAGGAGTAAAACCAATAACGTTCTGTCTTAAAGCTATTTAGGACAATTCTGCCAGAAATCTCTCCTGTAAAAAAAACAAAAAAGTGCCCACAAAGCGAGCTGGAGTTCCCCTCTGTATGAAGGCCTCTGATTGGTCAAAGCTCCTATCTGGATTTACAAAGACAATATCACAATAAAACATATGATCACAGATTTAAGCCCAAAATTGTGAGTGTGACACAAACAATTAGCTCGAGGAGTTTACTTTTACATGGAAGTCAATAGGAGCCAGAGAGAGGAGCCAAACTTCACCATGAGCACTTCCCTATTGGGCTTCATTGAGCTTAGCAGGTTAGCATTGTCTGTGTACAGTCTGTGTTAGCATTGTCCATCTGTATACAGTCTGTGTTAGCATTGTCCATCTGTATACAGTCTATGTTAGCATTGTCCATCTGTATACAGTCTGTGTTAGCATTGTCCATCTGTATACAGTCTGTGTTAGCATTGTCCATCTGTATACAGTCTATGTTAGCATCGTCCATCTGTATACAGTCTATGTTAGCATATGTTAGCATTGTCCATCTGTATACAGTCTATGTTAGCATATGTTAGCATTGTCCATCTGTATACAGTCTATGTTAGCATATGTTAGCATTGTCCATCTGTATACAGTCTATGTTAGCATTATCCAGCTGTTTACAGTTTATATCTTTGACCTCGGTCAGATGGGAGGAGCTTGGAAGAGATCAGATTATATCACAATGTTTTGCATGTCAGAACATGTCAGAATGTAGAGCAGGGGAGTCTGACCCTTTTTGGTCTGGCTAAAAGTAAAAGTACATTTTATTTCAAATTCTTAGTTTGAAGCTCATCTTTGGCATCTTTGGATGGTACCTGGTCTGCTTCAGCTTCCACCGTCTTACCAGAAAGAACAGCACTTCTAGGCAGATACTTTTTGTTTGTTCTCCTGCTGATCTGAGTATAAAAACAAAACACTAATTCATTTCATGTTAAAATACAGTGTAACGTTACTGACATCAAATTTTACCCAGGTTTGCTTGGAATTCCCCACAACACTGCTTCTTACCGTCAATGCGGCAGGTTAACCATAATCATTTGAAATCATTCAGGGGCCAATGAAAAGGACCTTGAGTTTGTGATGTAGAGGTCTTTGGACGGACTTAATGTCGATGAAGTCTCTGTCAAGTCAAAACCTGTTGAGATAAATACATAGCTTCACTTTTTGACAGAGAGTACTAGACCCTCCACCTGTGAGCGTTTCAAAAACCCTCATAAAACCTCATCCCATTCACTGATTTCTCTCTTCTCCTGGTGTCAGAATCGTCAGACCCGCGCTGCTCTGGACTTGCCTTTCCTCTTTTTGTTTTCTCCGCATTTGGATTCCTGTCATTTTCAATCCAAACGTAAAAGCCCTAATGCTCCATAAGCAAACGGCGCTCGGCCTGTCGGTCCGCCTCCTGCAGAGCGGCAGCAGGAACTCAAACTAAACATCCACAAACATGTTCTGCTGCCGTCCAAAGCCTCTCAGACGTTACAACTTAATCTGCTGTTCTCCGCGTGTTCCACCAACGGCCGTAACCTAAATATCTGGGATTGGCAGAAGTACGTCCTGAGTCTCTGGTCCACAGACGTCTCTCCACAGACATCTCTCCACAGACACCTCTCCACAGACACCTCTCCACAGACATCGCTCCACAGACATCTCTCCACAGACATCTCTCCACAGACACCTCTCCACAGACATCTCTCCACAGACACCTCTCCACAGACATCTCTCCACAGACATCTCTCCACAGACACCTCTCCACAGACATCGCTCCACAGACATCTCTCCACAGACACCTCTCCACAGACATCTCTCCACAGACACCTCTCCACAGACATCTCTCCACAGACATCTCTCCACAGACACCTCTCCACAGACATCTCTCCACAGACATCTCTCCACAGACATCTCTCCACAGACACCTCTCCACAGACGTCTCTCCACAGACATCTCTCCACAGACATCTCTCCACAGACATCTCTCCACAGACACCTCTCCACAGACATCTCTCCACAGACATCTCTCCACAGACACCTCTCCACAGACATCGCTCCACAGACATCTCTCCACAGACACCTCTCCACAGACACCTCTCCACAGACATCTCTCCACAGACATCTCTCCACAGACAGATGTGTGTGTATTAGAACCAGTATAAAGTGACTCTCTATGACAGGCATGTCAAAGTCAAATACATAAGAGGGCCAAAAAAAAATGTTTGCTACGCGCCGAGGGCCGGACTGGTTCAACATCCAGAGGCAGTGCCGGTGACACCTGTTGGCTCGATAAAATATGCTCCAAAGCCAATCCTCATACTGTACATATTAGATGTAATAGACATCTGAGAACATGAAAATAGTAAAAAAAAAAGCTCAAACTTGGTGAAATGTAAAAGAGCAGTCTGGACCTCTTTTCGGGGCGTTTTTGATTAAATCTGCAGAATGGATTATACTTTGGGAAATACAAGTGGATATTCTTCTTCAATGAACAGTTACGGAGAGAAAGCGACTAAGCAAGGATGGGTAAAGTCTAATTTGTTGGAGCAGCAAAAGATGAAAGGTAAAAAACAAATACAGACGTGATTTATTTTGCGCCCATATTATGCGTTATATCTTTTTAATGCAAAGTCTGATATCGTTTACATTTACATATAAATATAGCTGAGAAAATAAGCTTTAAAATGATATATAGCTTGTGGCTTATGAAGTTCAAAATACATCTGCTATTGCCAGCAGATGTATTTTTTTCCTCGTTTGCTCCCGCCGGCGGGGGCTAGCGAGCTTAAGGGGTCAATACATTGCATCAATGGCAGGCAATGTCCCGGGGGCCATAGATAATTCATTCGCGGCCGGATTTGGCCCGCGGGCCTTGACTTTGACACATGTGCTCTATGATGTCGCATTACTGCTGTTAGTGTCTTTTTGAATATAAACTTATGTGTATAAAAGTCAAACTATTTAATGCATAAGGAAGTATATGACATAAGTATTGATAAATATTTGGATGGAGCAGTGTCTGCAGTCAGAGCTCTATGTCCCCTCCCACACGTCTGCACACTAAAAAATGCTGCTCTCTCTGGTGGTCTCGCTCTGGTCTTTTTCTCTCCCCGGTCTCTCTCTCTGGTCTCTCTCTAGTGTTTTACCCTCCCTGGTCTCTCTCTCTCTCTGGTGGTCTCGCTCTGGTCTTTTTCTCTCCCCGGTCTCTCTCTCTCTGTCTCTCTCTGGTGTTTTACCCTCCCTGGTCTCTCTCTCTCTCTGGTCTCTCTTACTGGTCTCTCTCACTTACTGTGGTGTCTTGAGTTTTACTGTTGTGATAATAATAATTGTAACGGTTTGGAAAGTGTGGAGTTTTTTGTACAGTTTTCAGAAGCTGCAACGGTAAAGCTAACGGTAAAGCTAAGTAGCTAAGTAGAATGCAAACACTGTTACTTCCTGGTTTCATAGAGCTGTATATCATGGCTTGAAAAAGGGAGCAAGTTCATTAGTATGGAGCTCTACTAAAAAGGAACGACAGGAATATACATAATTTTTGTATTAAAGACGCGCCCCAGATTTAGGATTAAGATTAAGATGACAAGGGACAAGTAATTCTTAATCTTAAAGCTGTGGCAATTAACTTTCAACAAAATCAATCCAACTCACTCCTTTCTCTATTACTAGTTTACACATGTGTACTTGTCGGCTTCGGTAGTCCATCCATTCAACCTATTTCTTCCGCTTTATCCGTTGCCGGGTCGCGGGGGCAGCAGTCTGAGCGGAGACACAGACTTCCCTCTCCACACACACTTTCTCCAGCTCTAATTGCATGAAGGCAGCTTAAAGTGGTCTGACAATATTATTACTTTTTTACAATATTCTTTCTGTTGGAATAAATACAATTAAAAAAGTTAGGTACCCCAGCTTTAGGAGCCTGTTTTTGACCAAATTATTAACTTTCAATATACTTTTAAGACCTTGTGGATATACTATAGACGGAATATGGAACCTCTGAGCTTTTGAGCCGGTGGGCAAACACTACAGCCTGTACACAAATGGACAATGCTAACCCGCTCACTCTATGCAGCCCAATAGGGAAGTGCTCATGGACAAAGTTTTTGCACCAACTCCCTCTGGCTCCTATTGACTTCCATGTAAAAGTAAATTCTATCTCAGTAACTGTTTGTGACACCATTTTGGGCTTAAATCTGTAGTTTAGCGCTCTCTGTGATCACGCTGTTTATATTGTGATGTTGTCTTTCGTAAATCCAGACATGAGCCATGTTATAAGGAATGGCCAATCAGAGGCCTTCATTCACAGGGGAAACTCCAGCTTGCCTTAGCAACCACCTAGCAACACCTCTGCCCCCGTTCACGCCACAGAAGTAATGCCCATATAAGGAAATTGTCTCCAGCTTATGTTGAAATTGGCCTCTTCCATTTGTCAGTCCACTCCTCATACATACCCTCCCCCCGCCCCCACCTTTGCACTAATACTGGACAATGCTAACGTCCAGTGCATTAAGTGGCACATTTGACATTGACCTTGATCCCCAGCTGTCGACCCACCATACATCTGTCGGCTCCTCCTCCCTGTAATGTAAAAAAATAAATATATAAATACGTTAAACGAGAGCAGTTCCCATAAAGCAGCTGCACATCATCATTCACAGCGTAATTAAAAATGATCTTGTGGAAGCAAATTGGGCGTTTTGAGGATTAGCGCAGAACGAGCGAGGGATAAAAATGAATGGGGCACTTAGCTCGGAATTAAACTGCACTAGAGTCTCACTGAAGAACAGAAGAGCAGAGAGAGAGACGCAGGTAGAGGGATAAGTGGCTCTATACCGAGTCCATTATTCTACAGCATAAGCCTGAGTCTGACTTTAGGGAAACGGACAGAAGCAGAATGAGTCAAAAAGTGCTTTCACTTTTGAGGGTTTGAAGAGCAGGACCAGGACCAAGACCAGAATCAAGACCAGGACCAAGACCAGGACCAGGACCAGGACCAAGACCCAAGACAAGACCCAAGACAAGACCCAAGACAAGACCCAAGACAAAACCAGAACAAGAAGGACCAGGACAAGAAGGACCAGAACAAGAAGGACCAGAAAAAGAAGGACCAGGACAAGAAGGACCAGAACAAGAAGGACCAGAGCAAGAAGGACCAGAGCAAGAAGGACCAGAGCAAGAAGGACCAGAGCAAGAAGGACCAGAGCAAGAAGGACCAGAACAAGAAGGACCAGAACAAGAAGGACCAGAACAAGCAGAACAAGAAGGACCAGAACAAGAAGGACCAGAACAAGAAGGACCAGAGCAAGAAGGACCAGAGCAAGAAGGACCAGAACAAGAAGGACCAGAACAAGAAGGACCAGAACAAGAAGGACCAGAACAAGCAGAACAAGAAGGACCAGAACAAGAAGGACCAGAACAAGCAGAACAAGAAGGACCAGAACAAGCAGAACAAGAAGGACCAGAACAAGAAGGACCAGAGCAAGAAGGACCAGAGCAAGAAGGACCAGAGCAAGAAGGACCAGAACAAGAAGGACCAGAACAAGAAGGACCAGAACAAGAAGGACCAGAACAAGCAGAACAAGAAGGACCAGAACAAGAAGGACCAGAACAAGAAGGACCAGAACAAGAAGGACCAGAGCAAGAAGGACCAGAACAAGAAGGACCAGAACAAGCAGAACAAGAAGGACCAGAACAAGAAGGACCAGAAGGACCAGGACAAGAAGAACCAGGACAAGAAGGACCAGGACAAGAAGGACCAGGACAAGAAGGACCAGAGCAAGAAGGACCAGAACAAGAAGGACCAGAACAAGAAGGACCAGAACAAGCAGAACAAGAAGGACCAGAACAAGAAGGACCAGGACAAGAAGGACCAGGACAAGAAGGACCAGGACAAGAAGGACCAGGACAAGAAGGACCAGGACAAGAAGGACCAGGACAAGAAGGACCAGAACAAGAAGGACCAGGACAAGAAGGACCAGGACAAGAAGGACCAGGACAAGAAGGACCAGGACAAGAAGGACCAGGACAAGAAGGACCAGGACAAGAAGGACCAGAACAAGAAGGACCAGAACAAGAACGACCAGAACAAGAACGACCAGAACAAGAAGGACCAGAACAAGAAGGATCAGAACAAGAAGGACCAGAACAAGAAGGACCAGAACAAGAAGGACCAGAACAAGAAGGATCAGAACAAGAAGGACCAGAACAAGAAGGACCAGAACAAGAAGGATCAGAACAAGAAGGACCAGAACAAGAAGGACCAGAACAAGATGGACCAGGGCATGGACCAGGATAAAGACCAAGACCAAGACCAGGACCGGACTCTCGCTGAAGAACAAAAGTGCAGAGAGAGACGCAGGTAGAGGGAGAAGTGGCTCTATGCAGATTCCATTATTCCACTGACTGCAAAAAACGATGAAGAATAAATTTGCTCAAATGTATCCTAAATTGAGCACATTCTGACTGCCTTAAAACAAGATTTGCCAACGCCAAAGAACAACGATCTTGTTTTAAAAAGATACAAGAAATGTCTCCCTTAGTGGAATTAGAAAATAAAGCAACAGTTCTTGTAAATCTTGTTTATAGATGAACTCAAGTAAAGTAAAAAACCACTCAATCCAGGCATTTATTACCTCCATATTTTATCCGTTTGTGTAGTGCAGCATAAGCCAGAGTCGGCCTGACGGAGATGGACGAGCCGCACGCTGAATTAGTCAAAGAGCACTTTCGCAGTTTAGACAGAAGCGATGCGTGGGTGTTTGAGGGTTTGAAGGCTCCGGAAATAGTGAGTTTTTAGTGAAACAGAAGAGGCCAGAGCTGGAAGCACTGTGTTAGTGAATAGACTGTGGAAGCTTCCGGAGAAACATGGATGGGCTGTAACTACGTTGATCTCCAAAAATAAAGGACTTAACGCCTCGACTGATGTCCAGCAGCATTTAATTTCATACAGGCATTTGGAACACCGTGAAAACTACAAAGATAAAGGAGGAGAGTAAATTTCCATACAGTAACTCACACAATAAGAATCAGGTCTCAAAATAAAAGACACAGGTTACCGTGTGCGCCTTAGTAGACCAATCGTAGAATAACACTCTTTCCAAGCTGCAAAAACTTCTCTTTATAGCAGCATACTTTAAAATACTTTTCAACTTATTCTTTGAGAAGCAAACTTAAACGGCAGCAAAAATGATCTGAGTTGTCATGGCAACCAAAGCGTCAGTTGTACTCAGCTATAACTTGAGTTGTCATGGTAACCTTAGCGCCAGTTACATGGGCAGCTCCAGTTTTCAGACCACAGCTAGCTAACAAGCATATCAGCTAATTATATTGTATATGTTTGCGCCCCCCACAGTGGGACGAATAACATTGGACTCTCTCGCTCTCTGCTCTCTCCATCTCTGGTCTCTCTCGCTCTCTGGACTCTCTTTGCTCTCTCCCTCTTTGCTCTCTCTCTTTCTGGTCTCTCTCGCTCTCTGGTCTGTCTATCTCTCTCTCTGCTCTCTCTCGCTCTCTGGTCTGTCTATCTCTCTCTGGTCTTTCCCACTCTCTGGACTCTCTCGCTCTCTGCTCTTTCCCTCTCTGGTCTCTGTCTCTCTACTCTCTCTCTCTCGCTGGTCTCTTTCTCTCTGCTCTCTCCCTCTCTGGTCTCTTTCTCTACTCTCTCTCTCTCTATCTGGTCTCCCTCCCTCTGCTCTCTCTCTCTCTCTCTGGTCTCCCTCCCTCTGCTCTCTCCCGCTCTCTGGTCTGTCTCGCTCTCTCTCTGGTCTTTCTTGCTATCTGGACTCTCTCCCTCTTTGCTCTCTCCCTCTCTGCTCTCTCTCTTTCTGGCCTCTCTCGCTCTCTGGTCTGTCTCTCTCTCTCTGCTCTCTGGTCTGTCTATCTCTCTCTGGTCTTTCCCACTCTCTGGACTCTCTCGCTCTCTGCTCTTTCCCTCTCTGGTCTCTTTCTCTCTACTGTCTTTCTCTCTGGTCTCTTTCTCTCTGGTCTCTCTCTGGTCTCTTTCTCTCTACTCTCTCTCTCTCTCTCTGGTCTCTTTCTCTCTACTCTCTCTCTCTGGTCTCTTTTGAATAAAGGTTCTCTTATCTTGTCTTATGTAAAACCAGGAAGCCATGTCAAATCCATTTGGCGGTTTCTCACTCTCAAAAATGTTCAAATCAAATCAATTCCATTTACTTGTGCATGGCCCTAAATCACAACCGTTTTTCTTTCTGAGGATTCTTAATGAGAAGTTTTCAATTCACCAACAACAGATCAGAGAATCAAACAGTTCAACACAATGCAATAATAACAAATGCGTAGAGCCATTGATCCATCGGAGGATTGAGGCTATAGATTCAGCACTTGACGTTATAGACAGTATATATATATTTATGTCCTGCTTGTGTCTCACAGATTGTGTTGCAGAGAAATGTCTTGGTTTGTCAGGTGTGGGGAAGTTTTCAAGACGCACAATGGGAGACAGAGTGAAGGCAGTACAATAGACATGTCCTGTCTGCTTCTGACAGCTCTGAACCACAAGAACACAGCTCCTGGATCCTATCTCTATCTCAGACACACACACTGGTCTCTCTCTCTCTCTCTCTCTGGTCTCTCTCTCTCTCTCTCTCTGGTCTCTTTCTCTCTGCTCTCTCTCTCTGGTCTCTCTCCCTCTCTGGTCTCTTTCTCTCTGCTCTCTCTCTCTCTGGTCTCTCTCGCTCTCTGGTCTGTCTCTCTCTCACTGGTCTTTCTTGCTCTCTGGACTCTCTCGCTCTCTCCCTCTCTGGTCTCTTTCTAGCCGCTCTCTCTCTCACTCTCTCTCTCTCTCTGGTCTCTCTCGCTCTCTGGTCTGTCTCTCTCTTTCTGGTCTTTCTCGCTCTCTGCTCTCTCCCTCTCTGGTCTCTTTCTCTCTGCTCTCTCTCTCTGCTCTCTCTCGCTCTCTGATCTGTCTCTCTCTCTGGTCTTTCTCGCTCTCTGGACTCTCTCGCTCTCTGCTCTCTGGTCTCTTTTTCTTTGGTCTCTCTCTCTCTGGTCCAACCATCTAACCTTTGAGGAGAAGTTGAAAACCTGTAACACTAAGTGAAGTTCTCCCGGAGGCAGGAAACCAAATGTAGTCTTTGTGGAGAGAGAGGTCTGCCACAGGAGAGAGGTGCAGAGGCTGCGGTCAGAGGGAGGTGCAGGTGGTGACCAGAGAAATAAACGTACAATCCAGAAACAGAGAGAGAGAGAGAGAGTCCACACACTGCAGGAACAGAGAGAGAGAGTCCACACACTGCAGGAACAGAGAGAGAGAGTCCACACACTGCAGGAACAGAGAGAGAGAGTGAGTCCACACCCTCCAGGAACAGAGAGAGAGGGTCCACACACTCCAGGAACAGAGAGAGAGTCCACACTCTCCGGGAACAGAGAGAGAGAGTCCACACACTCCAGGAACAGAGAGAGAGAGTCCACACACTCCAGGAACAGAGAGAGAGTCCACACTCTCCGGGAACAGAGAGAGAGTCCACACTCTCCGGGAACAGAGAGAGAGTCCACACTCTCCGGGAACAGAGAGAGAGAGTCCACACACTCCAGGAACAGAGAGAGAGAGAGTCCACACCCTCCAGGAACAGAGAGAGAGTGAGAGAGTCCACACCCTCCAGGAACAGAGAGAGAGAGGCCACACCCTCCAGGAACAGAGAGAGAGAGTCCACACACTCCAGGAACAGAGAGAGAGAGAGTCCACACCCTCCAGGAACAGAGAGAGAGAGTCCACACACTCCAGGAACAGAGAGAGAGAGAGTCCACACCCTCCAGGAACAGAGAGAGAGAGTCCACACACTCCAGGAACAGAGAGAGAGAGAGTCCACACACTCCAGGAACAGAGAGAGAGAGAGTCCACACCCTCCAGGAACAGAGAGAGAGAGAGTCCACACCCTCCAGGAACAGAGAGAGAGAGTCCACACACTCCAGGAACAGAGAGAGAGAGTCCACACACTCCAGGAACTGTGAAATCAATCAACAAAAACAGTTTGGATACAGGATTATATCCAGTTGTCCTGGAGCCAACGGTATTTTCTGCCAGAGGGAAGAAGCTGGAACAAGGCTTTTCCAGGGGCCAGAGAGTCATTGAACCTCTAGAACAGTCAGCTCACAGTTCTCTTTCAGAGCGGAGCACCTCTCTCTGGTCTCTCTCCCTCTGGTCTCTCTCCCTCTGGTCTCTCTCCCTCTGGTCTCTCTCCCTCTGGTCTCTCCCTCTGGTCTCTCTCTCTGGTCTCTCCCTCTGGTCTCTCTCTCTGGTCTATCTCTGTGAATGGTTGGTGGTGGTTGGAGAGGGACCGGAGAGAGGGACCGGAGAGAGGGACCGGAGAGAGGGACCGGAGGGAGGGACCGGAGGGAGAGACCAGAGGGAGAGATCCCAGAGAAAGAGACAGAGCTCAGAGAGAATAGACTCAGATCTCAGACAAACGAGATGATATTATGATAAAATAAGCCGCCTCCCAAAGTGAGGCACCTGTTAGACCTGTCTGTGGCCTTCACCTGCGGCTCCTTAGACCTGTCTGTGGCCTTCACCTGCGGCTCCTTAGACCTGTCTGTGGCCTTCACCTGCGGCTCCTTAGACCTGTCTGTGGCCTTCACCTGCGGCTCCTTAGACCTGTCTGTGGCCTTCACCTCCGGCTCCTTAGACCTGTCTGTGGCCTTCACCTCCGGCTCCATAAAGTAAAGTGTTTTCATCGCAGCCTGGTCCTGCTCCATCCAGAGCCTTGACACTCTGTGGGCACAGACCGGTCCAAAATAGAGCATTAGAAAAAGCTCAAACATATGCTGTCCTTATTATCGGTGGCATCTGCTGAAATCCACTGGCATCTGGACGTGGGCACGGCTCGGCGTCTCTATCCGTCACTCTCTCTCTCTCTCTCTCACACCACACACTCACACACCACACACTCACACACGCTCTCTGTCCCTGCCTGTCATTATCTCTCTCTCTGTGTCTCTATCTCCGTCTTTCTGTCTGTCTCTTTGTGTCTCTCTCTCTTTGTCTCTCTCTCTTTCTGTCTCTATCTCCGTTATTTTCTCTCTCTGTCGCTATCTCTGCCTCTACCTCTCTCTCTCTCTCTGTCTCTGCCTCCGTCTCTCTCTCTCTCTCTGTCTCTATCTCCTTCTTTCTCTCTCTCTCTGTCTCTCCCTCTGTCTCTCTCTCTGTCTCTTTCTCTGTCTTTCTCTGTCTTTCTCCTTTCTCTCTCTCTCTGTTTCTCACTTTCTGTCTATCTGTCTCCATCTCCGTCTTTCTCTCTCTCTCTCTCTCTCTCTCTTTCTCTCTCTCTCTCTCTCTCTCTCTCAATCACTGTGTTCATTCAGTGAAGTCGTGCAAACAAGGAGGTGTTAGAGTTACTATAGCAGACATGCAGTGGTGTTTTTGCTCCGTGTGAATGCGATTTGAATGAAGTCACTCGCTCGTCTCCCAGATGGATCATTAATGCCACACTCTAGAACAGCCATTCCCAAACTCAGTAACACCGAGGCCCCCTTAAAAATCTGACGGGTCTGCGTGGCCCCCCAAAATAATAACCAAGAAGACAACATTAAGAATAGGCTCTTCTGGTTATTTTATTTTGGGGAAATAGCCTCTGCTACAAACATTGTAATACAAAAATGATTACAGTGGCTTATTCAAGTCAAATAATGAACACAAATATTTTAATATTACAAACAAAACATTATAAATTTAACATTAAATAATTATATATATATATATATATATATTTTTATGACCTCCCGCGGCCCCCCTGCAGTACCCTCGCGGCCCACCAGGGGGCCGCGGACCCCACTTTGGGAGACACTGCTCTAGAACATTCCAGGCCAACATTACAGTCAAAAAGCAATTACAAATGAACCAATCCATACCAAGTGCGTGATACAGGGACAGTGCATATCTAACATTAGCTCAACAGAGAGATTCACTTATTCTTTGTTGTCCCTGTGGGGATATGTGGCCCCGATTGCAAAGTGCCAAATTCTATGAGTAACAAGCTTCTGTTTACCTTCTAAAAGTAAAGTCTGACTGATCGATGGATAGATCATTTATTGACCCCCGTAGGAGAAATTCAGGTGTCCAGTAGCAGCAAAGAAATAAAATAAAATAGATAATTCTAAAAAGCTAACAATAGTAATAATCAGCAACAGCCCTTCAGGTCACAGCAGCAGAGGTGGAGTAGCCTCTGGGTGGAGCAGGACGGGTCACAGCCGCAGAGGTGGAGTAGCCTCTGGGTGGAGCAGGACGGGTCACAGCCGCAGAGGTGGAGTAGCCTCTGGGTGGAGCAGGACGGGTCACAGCAGCAGAGGTGGAGTAGCCTCTGGGTGGAGCAGGACGGGTCACAGCAGCAGAGGTGGAGTAGCCTCTGGGTGGAGCAGGACGGGTCACAGCAGCAGAGGTGGAGTAGCCTCTGGGTGGAGCAGGACGGGTCACAGCAGCAGAGGTGGAGTAGCCTCTGGGTGGAGCAGGACGGGTCACAGCAGCAGAGGTGGAGTAGCCTCTGGGTGGAGCAGGACGGGTCACAGCAGCAGAGGTGGAGTAGCCTCTGGGTGGAGCAGGACGGGTCACAGCAGCAGAGGTGGAGTAGCCTCTGGGTGGAGCAGGACGGGTCACAGCCACAGAGGTGGAGTAGCCTCTGAGTGGAGCAGGACGGGTCACAGCCGCAGAGGTGGAGTAGCCTCTGGGTGGAGCAGAACGGGTCACAAGGTGGAGTAGCCGCTTGGTTCGGAGCATTTTCTCTGCTCTGGTCCAAAGTAAAATACTAAATGCTTCATATAGCATTTTAAAGGTTAGCATTCCTCCAGTGGATTTTCACCTGGTCCACTTGGTTCGGACCATGAATCCTCTCTGGTCTGGTCTGGACCAGTGTAAAACCATGAATCCTCTCTGCTCTGGTCTGAACCAGTGTAAAACCATGAATCCTCTCTGCTCTGGTCTGGACCAGTGTAAAACCATGAATCCTCTCTGCTCTGGTCTGGACCAGTGTAAAACCATGAATCCTCTCTGCTCTGGTCTGGACCAGTGTAAAACCATGAATCCTCTCTGCTCTGGTCTGGACCAGTGTAAAACCATGAACACTGTACTGCAGCAACATCTCAGCTAGAAAAAAGCAAGAAAAATAACAATTGTAAAGCTCCAAACAACAACTGTTGCAGAACTACTTGCAGTCGTTTCCAGCACATTCAAAAGTAAAATCTTTCCATTGCTTTCTGAAAAGTTGTATCGTGTGTTTTGTGTTCTTGTTATTGCGGGACCTGCCTCGGGACACGGATGTAAATGAACAGTTTTGCTATAATCTGGAACATTTACAATTTGTGTACAACTTATATATGATTGTTCATTAATGTGCAATGTCCTGATCAAATACATAAATACTTAAATCACAAAATAAAATAAAAAAATCAGTGAAGCCATGTAGCCAGAGTCAAGAAACATGTTTTCTGTGCGTTGTGTAATGTGAGCAGAGAGAAGAGGATTCCACGGTTTCCAGAACATTCTTTGATTGGTTTAGTTTGTGTCATCGCCTTATTCAGAGTTTCTCTCACAGACGGTTTGATGGACGTAGGATTTCTGCCTGTGCTGTAAATGTCCAAAGGTTTATGAGAATGGTGTGTCATCCTTGTGTGTGTGTGTGTGTGTGTCTCTCTTTCTGTGTCTGTGTGTCTCCCTGTGTGTGTGTGTCTGTGTGTGTGTCTCTCTCTCTTTCTGTGTCTGTGTGTCTCCCTGTGTGAATGTCTGTGTGTGTGTCTCTCTCTCTTTCTGTGTGTGTGTGTCTCCCTGTGTGTGTGTGTGTGTCTCCCTGTGTGTCTGTGTGTGTGTCTCTCTCTTTCTGTGTCTGTGTGTCTCCCTGTGTGTGTGTGTGTGCGCGTGTGTGTGGGTTTGTGTCTATCTCTCTGTGTGTATGTGTGTGTCTCTCTCTCTCGCTGTCTGTGTCTTGTGTTTGTCTCTCTCTTTCTGTTTCCGTGTGTTTGTGTGTGTGTGTGTCTCTCACTCTGTGCGTGTGTGTGTTTCCTTGTGTGTGTGCATGTGTGTGGGTTTGTGTCTGTCTGTGTGTGTGTTTGTCTCGCTCTCTTTCTTTTTCTGTGTGTTGGTGTCTCTCTCTCTCTCTCTGTGTGTCTGTTTCTCCCTGTGTGTTTGTGTGTGTCTCTCTCTCTCTCTCTGTGTGTGTCTGTGTGTCTCCCTCTGTGTGTGTGTGTGTGTGCGTGTCTCCCTGTGTGTGTGTGTGAAAATGAGCTGGGCAGTGGCCTTTCCGTCCGCGATGATCCGAGTGGGAGCCATTAAACCTGTTCAGAAGTGTTGAGACGCAGATGTAGAGACTGGGGGTAAATGCCAGCGCCGTGTTCCAGCGACAGCAGTGAGAACACACACTTTGAGGACACACACAGGGAAGCGGATTTAACCTTTCCGTTTAGGCAGAAGCGAGGATTTGGATCTGTTTAAACTGTACAGCTGTGTGTCATCTGCACG